>CAHIKZ030001491.1:152500-267500 GCA_903632075.3 Acanthosepion pharaonis
AGCTTGTTAGTTACATGTAAGCAGGCCCAGCAGCAAGAATAAACGCTTCAGTCTCACACTTAAATCCTGAATCCCTTAGCTAATGATGAGTTGTGGATTAATCTGTATCTTTTCTTTGCAGCAGGAACTGGCTATTCAGAGGCACTTGGTTCCAGCATTATCCTATTTGCATTTGGACTAGCTTCTTTTGTTTATTATTATTATTATATTTTGTTTTGCTTTGATATCTGGTGCATACTTAATTTTTGCCGGGTCCCGAACAGAGACCTAACGTCAAAAATGGTATCATGGCATTTTCTACTGAGCATTTTTGAAAAAACAAAAAAACAAACATATTATACATAGATAAATCCCTTCGTAAGGTGTGGGCAGTGGTTTGTCTGTTAAAAGTGGTTCCTGTGTCGCGTTGTATATTTGAACATTCTGCTGATTGGACTTGTCATATGAATTTTTGGGAGCTGGTCTCTGTCTGACATTTCTATGCGAGTTACTCTGCTGAGTATTTGAATGTTGTGGTAATTCGTTTCGTTGATTTTACCTCTGTTGTTTTCAAGGAATTCTACACTCATATAGTTGGACTCATCTTCAGTGACATCGTCTGGATAATTGCAGATCATGTGACAGATGCTTCGGTTTTATTTCTTGGGAGATTATTATTTAGTATCTCATTTATTTTAGTTTTTAGCTAATCCTCTGTCATATTATTTATTTCTACTCACATCTCTTTATTGTTTGGGAAATATATATATATATATATATATATATATATATATATATATATATAAATATAAAAGTGAACATAGAAGTTCTATGTTCACTTTTATATTTACACACGCTCTATCTCTGATATTGAGCACTTTATCCCATAAATATAGCACACCTTAAGACTATATTTCTTTATATATATATATATATATATATGCACATCGACAAAATAAGTTATGACGAGAAAGAAGTACGGAAAGTTTCGCTGCAAGTGTGTGGGAAAAAGTTAAAAATATAGATGATAAAAAAAAAAACATTAAAAGACAATTCGAAAAAGAAAAAAACAAATAAAGTTAAATAAAGTCAGAGAGACTTAAAATGAAATTAAAGAAAAGAAAAATGAAATTTGAAATTGTATAAATTTAATGATAGCTTACATATTGAAAGGCAGGCAGCACAAAATGTCATCCGACAAATGTTCAGCTTTCCGACGCTAAATTATTATTATTATTATTATTATTATTATTATTATTATTATTATTATTTCCTTTGATTTCTATTTTATACACATTTCTTGTCAGGTCCCAAAGGTCAAAAATGGCTTTATGACATTTTCATCTTTGTAAAAAATCAAAAACAAAACAACAACCCCCAAAAAAAAAAAAAAAAAACAAAACCCAAAGATCCTACACACTTTTCATAGATAAAGCTCTTCTTAATGTTTGATCTGTATTTGCGAGTACAATTTTTTGTATTTTTTTAATGCATGGTCGACCAGGAATCCATTCAATGATTCTACTGGAACATTTTCCTATTAATCTGAGGGCTCCAACTACAACTGAAATTATTGATGTTCTCATGTGCTACATTTTTTTAGATTTCCACTTCAAGATCCTTGTATTTTGATAGTTTTTTGAAGATTTTCAAAGAAACATTACAATCTACAGAGGCTGACATGTCAATAAAAAAGCACATTCTGTTCTTGTGGTCTTTGATCACGATGCCTTGGCGATTAGCTTTAATTGTTCTGTCTGTGTGTATTGTAAAGTCCCATGAAATTGTTACAGGTCCTATTTCTGTAACCAAGTTTGCGTAATGTTCATACGAGTTTCTTGCAGTGTCCCTCACGTAAAAGTTGCATATTTCCCAGTGCAGTTATTGGCCCACTCCATCATGCCGACTTTTATATTTAGTGTGTTCTAACCTAATACAAGACGGTCAATTGTTTCGGGATAATTATCATAGAATCTGCATCTCGAGTTAACACAATTTATTATTATTAATATTATTATTATTATTATTATTATTATTATTGTCATTTGGGATTTCATCATTTTTGTTGCTTTAATTACAACGTATCAGCTGATCCTTATCCTTCGGCTTTCCTTAGTTGTCTCTTGTTTTCAATAACATTTCTGGAACTTGAAACATGTTTAATCACGCTATCTTCATTCTTCTGCTCCGTATGCTGTCCTTCTGTTTAAACTTCTAACATGTATCCAGCAATAATTCGTCATGAGTTTGCACAGCCTCTCTACTCAGTTAGTGTATATTTCTTCATTACAAAGATTAAGCTTTTTTTTTTCTTAAGTCAGTGAAATTTGTTCATTAAAATTATTATTAGGCTATCATTTTCTTTAAGTTGTCGACACTATTTTCTCTTATTAAAAATCAATATATCATCTGTTGCAGACGATAATATACCATCTGCTAAAAACGATGTTATGTTATCTGTTGAAGACGATATGTTTTCTAATAGGTTTTATCATTAAAATCCGTTCATCTCTAGATATTTTGATTAAGCTATTTCAGGCTTTATGAATTTTTCATGAAGACAATCTGTTTCTTGAAAATTTAGAAAGTTTGTCTCATCTATTTCGTTAACGTAATGGTATATTAATCTTACTAGTAGAATTGTAGTCATATGATTTCGTTCGATATGCTTATATCTTACAATAATTTTAGAAGCAATTGATAGATTTTTAAAAAATTCCATTATTTTTATTAGTACGCACATTACTACACACGTTACATTTAGTAGGTTCACTAAGTGTACTTTACTATTAGGCCATAGAAAGTCGATTGTAGTTGTGATCATCAAGTCCATGCGAATTCCATGTCCCTTTTCTTAGATTCATGGTATGCACTTTTCCAGAGCTACATACGGTTTTGAATACAGAGTTTTCCTTCTCCTAGACCAGTTTATAACCAAGGCTACAGAGCCATGACTGTCCTTCTATTTACCCATAACAGGAGGTTTTGAATTAAGAGGTGGTCTTCTCAGAGACCTGTTTTCAACCAAAGCTGTAGGACCCAGTTTGTCGTGCCATTTATTCTACTGGAAACTATCGTAGGGTAAATGGACCTAATTTTGCTGTGATAGGTTCTCTTGGCCTAAGAGCAGGGAGCATAGATTTAAAGTGGCATCCCGATTGAAAAAAAGAAACCCATGTTCGATTCCAGTCGGGAGTTATATTTAGAGCTCGCAGTAGATTAATTTCACTCTGAAAAAAATATAGGGTTGCCTACTCAAGGACCTGAAGACAGTAAATATAAGATTCATATTAACAAGATATGACAATATATATATTATAATGTAATAATAGTATTAATATAATTCCAAATAATTATATATATATATATATATATATATATATATTAAACACTTAAAAAACATAGGTTTGATATTCATTAATTAATAACTTTGCTTTGTCTTGAACATAGGGCTCTCCTTAGATCTTTATCCTCTTGGAAATTCCATACAGTTAACATTTTAATTTATATATATATATATATATATATATATATATATATATATATATATATATATATATATATATGTGTGTGTGTGTGTGTGTGTGTGTGTGTGTGTGTCTATGTGTGTGTGCGTGATTTACAAAACAGCAGATATTTTATATATAGCGCTCAATAAAATATCAAAATAATATTAAAAATAAAGAGTTAATGATATTATATGAGAAGATTACTTAACATTTTGAATATCACTTTTTTAATTCATATTTAAAAAGTTATCTTTTCATTCATATATATATATATATATATATATATATATATATATTATGAAAAGATTACTTAACTTTTCAAACTGTGGATGACAATATATAGGCTCCTGAAAAATAATTTCGGTTGAGCTCTCTCGGAGTGGAAGTGTGGGTTTGTAAACAGTGAACTATTACGGCTAATATAGCAAGACTCTTCGGGAAAGCGAATCGAGTCTTCTCAGTCACTGTGTACTTATCTAAAAATAAATACGCTAAAATTCACCCTCATCCCTGCCGTGCGCCAACAGCTTAGTGATAGAATCTCCGACTGGCGCCAATTCAGCCCAATTTCGATCCTAGCTAGAGGCAACATGACACCTAGCCACACTGAAGAGCTGTGATACAGCGAAACAGCCTCTCTCTGGATGACTATATATATGTGTGTATGAAATGTAGAAATTATACTTTGAGTTGAATGTATGGATTAATTATGCAGGTATGTAGCGTTAAAGAAATGCTTTTATTTTCCAAACACGGAAAATTCTGTTAAAATTCAATTATCCTTGAGAATGGCTAAAAGAATAGCCGAAAGCGCTCGGACATACATAACATTTCGACAATTTCTACATAATTTATGTCCAGCAAAGAAAAAAAATGTAAGAACACAAGGAAAATTATATATATATATATATATATATATATATATATATATATATATATAATATCAAATCCTGTCCACTGACAATCCTTTTCTTTTTCCTTTTTAATGCATATAGATATAATAAACTAATTTTCAGTTGATCATCAAAACAACACTGCATTAAAATTTTGCTTATAATAAGCCTATTTAGTCAGTAACGCTGTATCTTCAAATTTTTAATTTATTTCATAGTCAAATTTTCCTTCTCCTAGACTGGCTGCCAGTGTACTCTGCTATTTAATCCATAGCTGGATCTCAGAATAAATATTATATATTTTCGATTGATACTGTGCGAGAAAATAATAGTAATAAGTTGATGAGAAATTTCATCGCCATATGCCAGAGCTGATCATGAGCAACCATATTAAAGTCATATCCTTCAAGTCATCAAATCAGCCAAAAGATACAAAAGAAATTCTTCATCTATGTGGCTGTTCCTGGTAACCATTAATATCCTTGTCAAAGATATTGACAAGGTCAAGAAATACACCAACAAAGGGATTGACGTTGCCAGAATGTGGGTCGTTAGGGTCGCTATAGCCCCAGTTATCATTGCATCCTTGGGGCCTATACCGCCGGCGTATGGGTATGGCAATAAACTACATCCGGCAGCAATGCTTCTGATCGGGATGTTTTGATGGGCTTGGAACCACCTCTTAATTAATGTTCTTCTAGGTCAACCCTGACCCGTGGTGGTAGCACCTGTTAGGGTCCCAAGTATGGGCAAATAGTTAACTGCCAAACTAGGGTTAAAAAAAAAAACCAATGAAAATATAAAAATACATTTTATAGTAAAAATACCGGCAATATATATTCATAGTAAAAAATATTACCAGCAATATATTTTTGTAAAACAAATTACCAATGATCCCAAGAAAATTTCGGCGTTAAATGACTCATAAGTTGTTGATGTGCCGCTAAACAGTCGCCCGGCAATCGTTCTATACCAGCGAAATTAAAGACCAAGAAAATCATAATAAAGTCTAGCATCTCATCGCTTCAGAAGTCCGTGTTGCTTGGCAATGAAAATATTCTTCGAAACATGCCCCCCCCCCCCCCTGTCCTGGGGTCCGACGACTTGATGGGGAACACTCATAATGCGAGATCTCCGTGCAAAAAACGACATGACTGCGCTTGTCTTAACTTGCACTGGCTCTTTTGCAAAAAATGACTTTTAAACAGACCGTGTTTTGGAACAGCAAGGACCAGACACGGTCTTCCTCAATGGAAAAAGTTTACCAAATAATTGATGTGACCATACCTGCTGACTACGATATAACAGCAAGAGAAACAGAAATGACCAGCAACCATTATGAACTGAAAGTTGAAACTGCGAGATTGTGGAAAACATTGGAAAATAAGTTTAAGTGGTCCTTGTAGTGATTGGGTTATTCGGCTCCATTCCATTGAAGTTTAAAGAATATATCGATCAACTGGATCTGAAATACATTTGCGAACACTACAAAAATCTGCCTTATTGGATAGAGGAAGCATACTTCGTAAAGTACTGTGTGTCTGAGTTCCTTGTTGTAACTTGGCAGACAGTATCTTCCTTGATACTCATGACATATACACAACAATAGTTCCATGATACAAAATAATAATAATTAATCAAATAAGCCACTCCTTCCAGTATTTGATATCTATAAATTCATTTGTGTCTGGCGTAAATAAATGTCTTGCTAAGCCAACTCGTTTTTCAAGCCACCGTAATTAACATCCAAAGAGATAGCGTGTGTGAATTGGTACGTGCAATTGTATGCGTGTGTGTGTGTTTGTTTGTACGTTTGTGTGCAAAGCGTGTGTGTGTTTCTGTAGTGAATAGTTATAGGTCCAATTCACAGGTATAAATTAAATAATAATTCCTTTTTGTATCTTTCTTTCTTGTTTTGTTACAAATGGAATGGTTGGCTGACTGTAAGACTTACATAAGACGTATTAATAATGGTCGTAACACTTAAATAATTTTACTCTTAAACGACTTACATTCCCAGAATGCAATCTGTCGTCGGCCATTCTCAATCTCTTCTTCTCTCTCTCTTCCTATCTTTTTCTCAGTCTGATTATATCTTTTTCAATATATCGATTCTCTTCATCAATATTCTATCATTGTTCATCCATTAAATATTCACACCTATTCTAATTATTCGCTTATTCTAGAGGTTAAGTGACAGTAAATCCCTTCTATTCCAACATTTTCTTTTTTCTTCTGTTCCCAACAACTCTGTCGTTTGGACAATCACAATTCTTCTTCCATATCTCAGTTTTTCTTCGGCTTTTCGGCGCTGTTCCCAGTGCTACAATAACGTCTGTTACGACACTTACATCAGGCTTACTGTGATGGTCAAAATAATACTCTATTTTATTTTCCTTCAGATTGGCTTTTGTGGCCAGTCATAACAATGAAATGTGGCATTTTGTTTCCTTCATATTTACAAATACCAGATCCGGTCTTCTGGTCTTGATCAGGCAATAAATTTGGATCTCAAAACTCAAGTGGATTTTAAGTTTTTTATTATCTAAGAAAGATTCTGGACTCGACATATACCATTGGTTTTTTAGTCAAAATACAATCACTTGAAGACTTGCCAGTGAATCCCCTCCCTTACCCAATCCCGCCTATTCTTGGATTTTTTTTCTTGGCCAAATTTCTACATTTTCTTACATGGTTATCATCTTTATTTCTACACAGTCCAAATTTACTGTCCAACTGGGTTCTATCTATCCTGGCTTTTATATTGTTAGTTCTGATGGCATTTTGGGGACCGCTCTTAAGAGCGAATTAATTTCTCCTTCACGTTGTTACTACGTAGGCATGTTCATATCGATTTATTCGCTTTTCTATCGATTTATCTTCTGAAGTATCCATAAAATTGTTTCTCTTCCAATTATTGGGTTCCCATTTTTCTGTTTTCTGTTCGTTCTGGTGCAGATTTTGACTGCTGTTGTCATTCTTGGGTTTGCCTTTGTCTTCAACCAATGACGACTTCGACTCAGAACTTAGGTATGACAGATTCTCTACAATTTTCTCTGACATAAACAGTGTCTATCGAATGTAGACTGTAATAAATAATCATTAGTTTTCTTGTTTTTCAATTCAAATCTCTGAAACCTTCTTTTGGCCATTTTAAAAATGGTCCAGAATATTTAAAAATGGAAAATTACAAAATATTTATTCCTGTAGAAGAGTTGGGATTCTAGTATTTTCTTACACTTATGACGTATTGGTCAGAATTCTGGCGACCTGAGCTGAGTGGGAGGAGTTTGAAGCCAGTCGGCGTGGAATTCTCACAGTAATGGATTATCTTTGTAAATTTGAAAGTAAGACAAAAAAAAAAAACAAAACAAAAAAAAAAAACAAAAAAAAACAACAAAAAAACGCACGAATCCAGTACGGATGTGACAGTGCAAGTGACAGGCTACCGTGTGGGGATGATTGACCAACCTGTTGACATCCTTCTCTCCATCTCGCTCCCACTCCCGCTTCTTTCAAGAAACAATACCACGATTACGGTGTCTCTCCACATAATCTAAAACGCGGAGAAAAATCTAAGAAATATTTCCGTTGTTCATTCAGTCTGTGATGCAGCGTTGGGGGTCTGAGGAATTGTCGGTAAACAACGAGAAACTAGAGATGAAAGGCAACATATTCTTTGGTTTTATTTCGTGATTTTTGGTGTCATTTGCTTCGAAATTAGCCACGTACTTTCCTTTTTATTAAGTCGCCATTATTATTATTTTTATTATTATTAATTCTTTCGCATGGTTTTCGTTTTCAGCCAGACGTTTTCAATTAATCAAGTCGTGCAATCTCAGGTCTACTTTCGATGAATATTTACAGTGCCAAGCAACGTAAACTTCTGAAGCGATGGGATACGAGGCTTTACTCCGATTGTCTCGTTGTAGGACATTACCTTCGGTCGTATAGATGTCACAGTATTACTGGGGGTAGTAATAGCCCGAACGTCTCACATTCCGGGAGAGTCCCATAGTCGGTGTATTTCTTAACTTGTCAATTTCTTTGACTATGAATTATGGTCGCCAGGAAGAGCCAATCTACAAGAATCACTTATTCCGGCTATACTACCGCGATAGTTCTGAACACACCAGACGCCACTTTGTGTTCCGCTCGTAATAAGTACATTGTTCGCTGGTAGAATGAGGCATGGTAAGGCCTTTCCCAAATTTGGTTCTCGCGACTACTGGCGACTCTGTAAACGTATGTTAAATAAGAGTCCTCAGTTCCTCTTGCCTTCAGCCAATTTAAATGGCTATTATCTTCTACCGATAAAGCAGAATGCATTGCCCGCTAATTCTCTTCATATTTTACTTTCAACTTGTCAAAAGTACCTTTTTCCTGAGCGTCCACTTTGAACTGAGATTCTACTGAATGATATACATTCTATCCATTATCTCCTCTATGATCTCTTAATTTGATGCCCCCAGAGCATGGAGACTTAACGGTATCCCTTCTGCGACTGCCCTTACAAAATATGCACCTGAAATAAACGCTGTTCTCTCTACACTAGATTTTTTTATGCTTCTTTCTTTCGCGATTGTTGGATATCCTCTTCTGTTCTTAAGAATTCTGGAGAACCGTCTGATCCTTAGAACTGTCAATCTATTAGCTTTCTAATTCACTTTGGCAAAGTTCTAGAGGTTATAATCAACTCCGAATTGGTTAAGCATCTCACATCGCAGGTTCTTCTTTCAGACAAACAATATGGCTTTCGCTCCTCTAGCTCTATCGTCAATGTATTAACGGTGATTGATGAAAGAGATAAGAATGGCGAAGCTGGAACTGTTGTTTAGATATTTCGAAAGCGTTTGACAAGGTTTGATTTGCTGGTTTTCTTCACAAGTTGAAGAGTTATTGTGTTTCATGCCATTTCTATTGCTGTAGGGTAGGACAGTGTACTTCCTGCTCTTCTCTACTATTGTGATAATGGACTGCTCTTAATTATAAATATGACAAGTAGCCACATTAAAGGAGAATTTAAGTAGTATTTCATTTACTCATGTCTTTCCGTTCTATGTATGAGCATTTAATAAACCTCGTCTTTGTTTATTCTACCTAGTCTTCTGTTCCTTCAATACTTTCTCTACCTACGGCCTTCCTAATTCTCGGCTATTTTGAACAAAGACGACATTACAACAGAAAATAATTGTATAACATGTGTAAGTCAAAAGGTATTCAAATTGAAAAGCTGTGCAAAACACACTCATTGAAATTTTACAGTGTAGAAAAATGGAAAAATTGGTTAATTCATTAGACAATCAATGCAAAAACTCAATTTGAAATTGAGACAGAATTTATGCGAAAAAACATTTAGTGCTCATTCAGAAAATGGCGGTACAATAGCCACTATATTATAATTATACACCTGCTTATAGGATAAGCTCAGAAGTTACTATAAGGTTCGGATCCCTGGCTATTAGGCGGGTAACGCCAACCAAAAGACATTACCTCTAGCACCCTTAATGAAGAAGCAGATAGGCCCGGAAAGAAGATACCCAATGCACACGTTTTGTGTACCCATAAATCAAGGCAACACAACTTCTCCTTGGGTCAGAAACATCGTGGCTTACCAGGGAAACCAGAAACTAACCAGAGACAAGCTCGACCGCATTTTCGGACTAAAAGACCCATATGCCGCATGTCTTTAGAAATGTTCTAGAGTAGTACTAATTGTTCTTATAAATATGGCAAGTAGCCACACTAGAGGAGGATTTTACTAGTATTTGATTTACTCGAGGTTTTCCGATTTATATATGAGTATTGAATAAACCTCTACTTCTGTGTTTCCTCTACCTAGTCTTCTATTCCTTCGATACTCTCTCTAACAACGGCCTTCTAAATTCTCGGCTATTTTGAACAAAGACAACATTACAACATCTATGATCTGATTCAATCTTTCGTGTCAAACCGCGTAATGAAGGTTGTTTTGAATTGCCATTCCTCTAGATCACCAACTGCAGGATATTTACCAACCGTCCCACGCAGGCAGATGTAGCATAAGGCCGAATTTAATGTGGGTTATCCGAGCCCGTAGGCTCGTCCAAAAATTCCTCGTATAAAACGGGGTCGGGTAGCTGTGTCCCGAGACGAGACTCTGCCATTCGACATAGCCTCGTCTGGGGATCCTGCAGGAGGCAGAGAGATTTACTAGCACAGCTGGTGACGAATCTCCAACTCTCGACCACTTCCTTTGCCGCCTTTAATCTCCTTCTATCTCTTTCTTAACCTTTTCCTTTCCTTTCCTAGCTCTCCCCCTTAACTTCCTTGTTATCCACCCTTTCCCTTCCTTGCTCTCCTCACTTCCCTTCCTTGCTCTCCTTTACCGTCTTTGCTTTCTTCCCTTCTCTTCTTTAATCTCCTTCTATCTCTTCCTTAACCTTGTCCTTTCCTTTCCTCATTATCCCCCCTTACCTTCTTTGCTATCCACCCTTTCCCTTCCTTGCTCTCCCCTTCTTTATACCCCTCCCTTACCATCTTTGCTTTCTTCCCTTCCCTTCTTTGATATCCTCCTTTCTCTTCCTTGATCCTCTTCTTTCCTTTCCTCGCCCTCCTTTCGTTCTTTCCTTGCTTTATCCACTGTTTTCTTGTTAGGATTGGGTTTCCGTTTCCTTCTAAAGTTTTTTTCCTTCTTTTTCTTTTATTTCCATTAGACCCTTGCATCTTAATAGCAGCATAATCTTGCATGTGAACAGATTAAAAAAAAAATCAATCAATGTAAGGTAAGAATCCACGATTTATCCCTCCAACTATGGGTTAACTAGTAGGGTTTGTTTCAGTAAATCATTATTATCTTCAAAAGATTTGTACAATTTAAAAATATTTTCTGGCTTTAAATAACATGCAAAAGGTTGATGTCGTAAAAAACAACCCAGTCAATCAACTAGCTACGGTCAGATAGTACTTCATTTCTTCTCACTTTCCGACTTCTCTAAACGATTGCATTTACTTTGAGTCCGAGTTTAAAATAATTACTGAAAGCTTTCAAAATCCCATTATTTGTTTGTATTATAATAAAATCAAAAACCAAACAGAATTAATAATGATTGTAATAAAGAAATAAATGAAATTAATCAGATGCTGTAACAATAGATGCGGGAATTATCTTTGATGCAAGACATACTCGGCAAAAATGTCTTGTCAACTTCAAGTTCATGTTTTCCTACAGAGGTACCAATGCATGTGAGCGACCAGTTTATCATGACGGCGTTTGTATTCTTTCTGCACGATCACTTCACAAGCGCTAATGATGTGGGTGACATTTTTCACCTCATTTCCACACAGCCGGCGGGTAACAATAGACTTTCTTCAACCAATCGCATGAATCCGTTGTCTTAATGGCATTGATGTCCCTCTCCAACCTTCCATAAATTGGCGTCGACTCTCATTTTAGGCTTCACTTTCAGTGCCTTCTTATTGTATTCTTTGCTCTTCATGTTAGATTTCGTTGTTGGATTTCGCTTTCAATTCTGGTTAGTCAAATGTTTGGCCAGAATGAAATTGAACTGAAGGATTTATTTTATCTTCACTTGTCACTGTTGGCTCGAGTCACTGTTGGTTCAAGTTAAATTGATGATATTCGACGCCGCGAAGATATAAGATTTAAAAAATCTCTTTGTTTCTCTTGAATGTCTCTCTTATTCAAGTAACAGAAAATAAACATGCGTTTAAGTTAAAACCTTATATACATAGTCATTCCTTCCTGATATGTGTATGTCTGTGTGTGGCCGTCGACTAAATTGGCTCCCCTACTTTTTTGAATGGGGGTGATGCGAATGTTTATTAACTCTTCAGAATAAAGATAAGTTCTATCAATGCGCAAAAGAACACAAATTTGTCAATGCTTAACGCACTAAAGGAAGTGTCTCAATAAAGTCACCATGAAACATAACGCCATACCACATTGTTACACCGGTTCTCGTCCGATGACGGAAGTTGAGCATTTTTAAGTCTGGTCAGTACCTAGATGGTTGACCGCTTCGGAATACCAGTTGCTGTAAGCCTGGATGTGCAGTGATGTCATGGAATGAGCAGTCGTATCCGTTACATTCATTTACGTGGAAATACCCTAGGGAACGGCATTAATACATCTCTTTCCCGTCCACCCAGATCTTGGTTTGCCTTGCCATTTATCTAACTGGGTCCTACAGCCTTGTTTGGCAACTAGTCTACCACTGAAAATAACAGCAGCCTACTGCGGGAATTCTGCTGCAAAGTCAATCATGAACCTAAAAGAGACATGATCGCCCAAGCGTGTCTCATCCACGCCTACCAAAACACGGTGATGAAGCTTAATGACCCATTCCCCCTCCCCATGAACAACTAAGATGGCGATATCTGGGGAGGGGATATGTCCGAGAAAGGATCTTCACAGAAAAAAGAGAAAACAACAAAAAGCCATTGTTATTCTTCACATGAATAATCATGGCTGAACGCACTACAAGAATAATAGAAAATAATGTGAACAGGCTTAACTCCCTTGGGATAGATTCCTCACTCGGTAAGACAAGAATGTAACAGGAACATATTAAGGGGATCTATAGCAGTGGATAGTTGGGAAATTAGAAAAACAACCCAAAGTGCAAGCTACGAATTTCAAACGTCACAACCAAGCAGGTGCATAAATTTATCTGTGAAGTGTTTTAACAGTGAACAGAAATGACACCGAAATCCGAAGTTGCTTTACAAAAGCTAAACGAAGTATTAAGAAACGGGAAAATTTTGTTAGAAACAAAAATGAGGGCGCTGAACTGCTATGCCATATCTATTCTCCCAAGTAACAGGGAATGATGGACAATTTATTCAGAGATGAGAATAGGCTCGAAGCGACAGAGATCTGGTTATACCCACAGATGCTAAGAATATTATGAAGTAAACAGGTGAACACGAATTTTTAAAGAACATATGAACCTAATGGGCGCTTATACTTAAAATTAAGAGTCAATTGAAATTTCTGGTGCACGTAATAAGGAAAGATGGACCGGAGAATTTAACACTCACAAGGCAAACTGAAGGCAGGGGTGGTAGAAGGAAACAGAAAACAATCTACCTAATGGATTTATGTGAATATCTGGTAGAATCGGGACACAAAGTACGATAAAATGTCAAATGTTGTTGAGAGTTAAAAGAGACAGGAATTTGTGGAGAGTATGATCGCCAACGTATTGAAGGGACGGGACATATTATAGAAGAATGATGTGTTCTAAATAATACATGTGCGGGTGAAATAAACTTTGGAGTAAAGCTGTGTAAAAAGGAAAATACTTTTGATAAAAAGAGGGAGCGACATAGATAGAGTTATAATCTTTTGCTTTATATCAGCAGATAACGAAGAAAAATATACATAGGAGTAACTAAAGCAACCTGGAAACAGAGAAACTAAGCACAGAAATCATCCTTTACAAATGGTAAATACGCGAACAGCACAATGCTTTCTAAACACATATGGGAAATTAAAAAAAAATCAAATTACACCAAAATAGCAATGGAAAATAAGGAAAACAGCATCAGCCTACAACAATAAATCCAAAAACAGTAAACTTTGTCTGGAGGAGAAAATAGTTATAATCAACTTCCAAAGCTAACACAAATTATTAAATAAACATCTCAAAATGCAGACACAAAAATAAATTTTTACTCTTTTACTTAAAAATCGAAAACTAAAACAGAATACCTTGAAAATACGTTCATAGAAAATGCAATTATATACATTATGTACAATGCAGATAATGTAACATATTTTAAACAAAGCTAATACTTTAAACTAAACAAATAAAATAAGCAACCCGCAAAATCTAAATAAAAGAATTATTATTTAATATAATAAACAAATTAACAAACTAGGAATGCATACATAAACACAAGTAAATATAATAATAATGAATAACAAATAATTAGGTAATCAATAATAAATAATCGATAAAAAATTAACCCAATAACACTATAAAATAGCTACAAATAACCACATCCGGATCCATAATTACAGCGTCCTGGGTAAGACGTTAAACTACATCCGCGTCCTGGGTAAGACGTTAAACTACATCCGCGTCCTAGGTAAGACGTTAAACTACGTCCAGCAGCAAGGCCTCTGATCAGGAAGTTTTGAGGAGCGTAGAACCACCTTTTGACTGCTGGTGTTCCCAGGTCCACCCTGACCCGGGGTGGTAGCACCCGTTAGGGTCCCAGGTATGGGCAAATAGTTAACTATTACCAGCAATACTTTTTGGAAAAAAATTATTCCCAGCAATACAATTTTGAAGGAGATATATTACCAGAAACAGATTTTTGACAAAACAAAATATGACCAGCAATAAATTTTTTTGTTAGCATTAAATAACCAATTGAGGTTAATATGCCAGGAGCTCTGAAGATGGGTGGAACTCTCTATGACCTACATGCTTCATTCGCTCCAAGCCACCTCGAACGATTGTTCTGAGAAAAAGAAAGTATACAGCTGACATTTTAGATATATCTAAACGAGTTTCGCGCTATCCATATGAAACTTTCGATCTGACGAGCATATTTTAGAACATGACTCAACTTTTTTCATTAATTTCTTTTTTTTAGCAATTTACCGTGTTGGGCGAATATGACGATATGACGATAAACTACATCCGCGCCATGGGTAAGACGATAAACTACGTCCAGCAGCAAGGCCTCTGATCCAGTAATGCCTGACCCTTCTGCTCTTACCTGAATTGACTCCGTTGGTCGTTGTATAAATGAGGATATTTAACCGATGATGATCCCAACTGTCAATGGAGACAATTACAAACTATGGAGCAATTGCTCCAGTCTTGCAGATTCATGCACACTGAATGACCTTGAAACTTTAACACTCCAGGCAGTGTGCAACACTGGATGGGTTTGGTTTAGCGACTTCGATTATGTACATATTGAGACATTCATGTGGATGTCTTGCATAGCGCTAAAACCGTTCAGAAATATCTAAACTGTCATCTGTCTACAACCGCTATCTAAAATCAATGGACTGGCGCTACATAATCAAAAAGAAGAACTGTGCCAGATAACAGAAACCACTTTCAACAGCAGCAACAGCTAAAATCGATATTACACATGTAACTCCAACAGAAAAGAATTACATAATCTAGATATTGATATTCCACATGACTACAAATAAATGGTTAGTAAGGAAAACCCCATCAATACCGGAGAGAGTGGTAACAGTTACTAGATTTTAGAAACCTATTTTCTTGAAAAATTGTTTTAAGAGAAGGATTTTATAAATTTGATCAAAGAATGTTGAACGTTTCCTTTAAAGAGACGGCTAATTTTACCATTATCATATTACAGGTAGAGATATAAACGTACACCCGTGAGGAAAAAGAGAAGATCTCACATTCTGACCAGATGCACCCACCAGCTGGCAGTAATTGACCAAGCCCGAATTTAAATTGCATGGAAGCTTCGAGTTTTCATTAGTAACGCACTATGACATTGCTCTAGACGTATTTCTACAATTCCACTTTCTCTTCATTGTTGGATATATTAAAAGCAGATTGGAATAATATAACTATTTCTCAACTTGATTTTACGCCATACACAGAAAAGTATTTAGACTAATATATAAAATTAATTCCATTTTAATCTCCCCCAATCCGAAACGGCACGTCAGTTTCACCATAAAATCATTTTATGTAGACAAATTAAAGTACTTTATGAAATCCTGACCATTCAAACACAGCTGGTTTCAAAATAGCGTAACAAAATTAATACACTTATTCGTTCTTGCCTACCTACCTACCTACGTTGTACTTTGAGCTTCTAATAATAAATGAAAAATTTGAAATATAAGAATTTTTCTGTTACATGATACCATATAACTCGTGTGTTTATTATTCATACCAACCGTTTCTTACATTTTTAACATTCAGATAAAAATAAATAAATATGAGATTAATATTAATAATAAATAAATATCAGATTAATATTAAATACAATGTTGAAAATTATAATAGCATATGTACATTGTATCATTGTGTGTGCGGAATAGAGGAGAAATGTCATGTTAAAGGTTAGAAACAAAAAAATATATCCCAACTAAAAGCAGTCCCAGAGGTTGTCGGAAATCTATATAATAAATGCAAATGTCAGTGTTCCACTTTTTCAATTAAAGCGACACAACTCTCTAACTTTCTATAGCTCATCTTCTTCTATATAATAAATGCAAATATCCGTGTGTCCCTGTTTCACACTTTTTCAATTAAAGGGACACAACTCTGACTATCAATAACTCATCTTCTATATAATGAAGATGAGGATAACAGTCCGAATAATGTAAATAATACAAGTAATCATAATACCTCATCTCAGATATATATAAGCAGAAATGTTGGGGATATGACAATGAGGATAAAAGTCCGAGTAATGTAAATAATGTAAATAATCATAATACCTCATCTCAGAGATATAGAGGCCAAAATGTTGTAAATATGATGAGGATAACAGTCCGAATAATGTAAATAATGCAAGTAATAAGAAAAATTATTTACACTATTTTCATTGTTCAGACTGTTGTCACAATCGTCGTTGCCATATCCAAGACATTTACAATACCTTTTCTCAAAAATATAGACAGGTATAAGAAAACTTCTTCAGAGAAATTTTAGCCAAATTTTTACAATTTTCTTTCTTAGTCGAATGATCTAAATGTAGTTACCCAACATGATAGGAAGATTAAAAAAAAGTGTTTTTTTTTCTTTTTACTTTATCTAATAATCGTCAAAATTAATTAGGGAAAGTTCCCTTTTTGTAATTCGCGCTTTGTCTTCACCTTTTCTTCCCTCAATGCTACCTATCCTATTTATTATTCTATTCTTGGTCAACATATATCATCAATAGAAGTGGTATTAAAAGAAAAAGAAACAATCATTTCAAGTGTTATTTGGACCCTTGAACTTATTATTTTCCTTGCTTTTGTTGTTGTCATAATATTTTAGCCAATTGATTCAACAGCCTTCTTTAAAATTATTTTAACAGAAAAAGTGATATTTCCATTTTCTAAAAGTTAACCATATTTAAATTTTGCCATATTCTGAGTTAAGTGACTAACTTTCCTTTTCTTTTTTCACGTCATTGTAGTTAAGCAACCGTACCTACTCGTTTCAAAGCCAATTTAAAAAATAAACTATGAAGTTTTAAAATAGGTGATTCATCATCACATTGATATCATCTTTGAAAGTCTGAAATTAGATAAATATCACCAGCCAAGAAGAATCCGTTTACCTCAGCCTCTTCTTAAAAAAAAGCAAGAGCGACTGTTCAGTGCAATTTACAGGGAATTGATTGCAACTTGTCAACATTAGATATTATTATTATTATTATTATTATAGTAGATTGACTTTTAGACGAATGTATGCGGACATTCAGAACAAGAAAACTCATAAATTTAATGAAGAGAACATTTTAAACACATTTATATTTAAAAAGCAATTTTTGAAGTGCGACCATTCTTAACTGTTAGACAAATAATTATAATTACACGGAAAAAAGCAACACGACTGTTACAACTAATTAGTAAATTAAATAATAATAATAATAATAATAGTAATGCCGCCCACATCATTAGCGCTAGAGGAATGCTTAATCAGAAAGAATACAAGCGCCATGATAAAATGGCCTCTTGCATGGGTTGGGCCGATTTAGGAAATGTGGACTTAAAGTCTTTGAATAAATGGTACATCCACAACCCAGAAAAGATGATCGAATCAAGACCATGTAGGATTTCCACATCAACATGGCTTGATGCAGCCAAAACAGACATCACCGCCTTTTTTTACAAAGAAACAAGAATGTGACTCCTCCTTGACATGGTTGTTCTTAGAGACAATAATATTAAGGTAAAAGAAACACACCGACCTTGGGATTGAAGTTGCCGGAATGTTAGACGTTCAGGGCACGATTGTCCTAGTTATCACTGGAGTGGTTGGGCTTATACCATTGAGCATAAAGTCCAACATTGGGAAAAGCAGAATAAAGTCTAGTAACTTATCGCTTCAGAAGTCTTCAATGCTTGACATCGCAAATATTCCCCGAAAGGTGTTCTCTATTCTGAGGTCGTTCGATTTCTTGGAGTGCAAGTATAATTCAAGATCTCCGGTTAAAAACGAAAGCTACCCAAAAAGTTAATAATAATAATAATAATAATAATAATAATAATAGATTTAGACATTATTTACATTATTCGGACTATTGTCCTAATCTTTGTCGCCATATCTATCACAACGTTTCGGCGGTTGTATGCTCCGGCCTCCTTCAGGTGGTTGGAATTTCGAACTGAACCCTTTATTTCGCTCACTGGGGTAGACTGTTCTAGTTCCACGTGCCATGTTTGATGGATGTCAGTTATCAGTTATCTCCTGCTAATTTCCCTCTGAAAGTTCTCCACTGCCTTAACCGGGTATTTAACTCACACTCTTTGGGTCCTGTCACCTAGGTACCTAGGAAACTGCAAAGAATATGGAATACAGCATACCCAAACGAAAGAGAAAGTAAGAAAAGATAACTACAGGTGTGTGCGTCTGGTACTGAATACCTAAGTGAATTAAAAAAGACAGAATATCAGCAATAAACACATTGGCTGTCCCTGTGGTGTAACACAGTTTAAACATTCTTAACTTGACCATAGGCGACATTAGGCGAATGAACGCCAAAACGAAAAAGCTTCTCACTTGCCACCGAATGCATCAGCCCAAGGCTGATGTTAATCGTCTGTATGTGCCCAGATCCGAAAGAGGGAGAGGATTATTTCAACTAGAACTATCTTACAAAACTACAACAATTGGCCTTCAAAGATACCTGGAAACTACAGAAGACTAGATGATGATCTGTGTCAAAGAACATGAAAGAAGTAAGAAACTTCCTTCAGTAATAAAAAAAGCCAACAATTTTCAAGTGGCTGAAGATTTGCAAGCAAAATATAATACGCCTACTGTAGCTGCAAAAAACAAAAAAACTAAAAAGGAAGCAAATTCAAAAAGAATTGACCAGATACAGAAACGATGGCTGGATTAACCTCTTCACTGTTAATATACAGCCCGTACCAAACAAGCTGATGTAGACAAACACCATACCCATCTGTTGCTACGTAGTGTAGGGTTAAAAGCTGAAAACAAATTTTTTATTCTTGTTTCACAGTACCAGTGCTTGCTAACTAGAAATTTCCAAGCTCACATACTGAAAAATTGTATTAGCCCAAAATGCAAACCAAAATATAACATGGATGGTGGAAGATCAGTTGCCGCGTATAGCCAGACCAATTTTCAATATAAGAAATCTATTTCTTCAAGAGAATATGGAACTGCGAAAATCTTGAGATTGTGCTGAGTACTAGGAACAAAGATTTTTTCTCATTGCTTGATAGCATTGAATGAAAGAATTACTAGTGTTTTTTTTTGTTTTTGTTTTTTTAGAACTGACTTGCAGCACGCCTGTTTGTCTGGCACAGCATGAACACTCAGAAAAATATACTGGATTCTTAAAACTTATGGTTATATATTGATATCCAATAAGTGTCAAACTACATAATAAAATCCAATAATCTGTGCAAAAAGAATAATAATTGTTGTATTGATTGTCTAATGGTTTTAGTATCTAGTGACGGATCAGTTGCAGTCAATGGCCACACTAAGTTTCAATACAAGGGATACATTTTTTTTGTTATGTTTCGTGGCACGTGTTTGAATTCAGCTTTCCTTCACTTGGACCTCGCCTTGCTGCCAAATTCTGGACAGAATGTGGAAAGGTTAGGTCTGAATCTGTGTAACTCCTTTCTCTGCGAAAGATACACTCACGCATAAGCCGCTTCTCCTTGTAGTAAACTGCCATCCTGACGTTGTTCGGTGGAAGCCGCCATTTTTTTTACTTCAATCAAGTATTTTTATTACGATTTTTGTTTCTCATTAATTTCATTGCTGCTACTTTTTGTAACTAAGAGATAAATCCAAATTCGTGAGAGGAGGACACACACAAAAAAAATGATAAGTAAAATATACCTTTTGTTTCTTTAATTGCATTTACTTGTTTAATTTTATATTAATGTTAATTGATATGGAAAAAAGTTTCTTCTTAATTATTCGAATATTTATTTTTACATTTTAAGTCGTAGAATATCAGATATTCCATATTGAAGGATGCTTTAAAAGTATAGTTGTTTGTTTTGAATTTAACCTATATGGAACAATGTAGAAAATTCTACAGAGTGCCCAATGAAAAAACGGTAAATTCAGAAAGACATTTATTTAGTTATCATAATTCATGCACAAACTGAACAATCATCGTAGAGGGAAACGTTAAGACAGTATCGAATATGAGATCGTCAAATATGCCGTCATTTGTTTTTAATAATTTAACCTCAGGCAAGGCGATAATGGCACTAAGACGGAAGTGATTACTGACAGTGTAAGAGAAGAGGATTTTAGTGAGGAAGGACAGAACAGAGTTCAAGACTCAGGAAAACAGAAGATTGCGATTGACGTTGCATTTAATTTTTTGTAGGTTTTTGGTGGATGCCAGAAATCGAAAGAGAGTTCCACGGTGGAGAAGTGCGTGAAAGGAATAGGATAGAAATCACGGTTACATTTAGGTAATTCAAAAATAAAACGATGAGACCTAGTTTCCAATCCAATAGTAGGCTTAAATTCCTATTTCAATAAGTGCTGTGAGCCTACCAAATATCTCCGATCAAATAAGTTATCTAAAGTGTAGCCCACTTTGAGCAATTGATATTGAAAGTGGGCGATAATTTAGAGAAAAATCAGAACTTATAGAATATAAACATATAGAGTATGAAGATTATGATCATGCCAATAATAGTAGGCGAGCTTGGAACTGTGTCAAAACAGATTAGATCAGTTGGAAATCTGAAGATGGACTGAAAGTGTAAAGTTTACGAGGATACTGAGAGGGGTGCTGGAGATTTTAGGAGACTTGCTGTCACTCGGTATTCAGCGATAACCACGTAGCAACTAGCTGAAGCATGCAAATTCATGAGACATTAATAATACTCATTTCACATTTGAGATCGAGGAAATATTGAAAGTATCCAGACCATGATAAAAAAGAATACTGAAGAAGGTTCTGGACGTTCGAGTAGAGACCAAGCAACACCTGTCAGGCACCGCTTATAAACCTTCAGTTGTAAACTTAGTAATAATTACTGTTGGTGTGTCTAACAGCATTGTCATCAAAAATGCCGTTTCGCTTTTGATGTAGGCGATCATGACTCTTCATAACTTCCTTTGTAATATCTGTGAACTGTCATGAGTTCTCGGGAAATATAATGGTTTCCAGTTACCTTTTTTGAATTCAGTGTCCTTCTCCTGGGATAATTGGCAAGTCTATTTAACCTATAGATGTCGCTGCTGGAGAAGAGACTGATTCTTTCTTTTATGCAAGGGCATATTGCGAAATTGAATACAACAGACTTGATCAGAGTTTGGACTTTGGTGATACCACTTTCCGCGCTGCTAACCATTGCGCCGCCGGCACGTCGAAATATTAACTCTCTTTGCTTTCTTATGCTTAAATAATAATAATAATAATAATAATAATAATAATATAAACATGAAAATGTCTTAAAAATAATTGTCGGACTTTGTCCATTTCATAATGTGTGAAATCATTTGTTTATATTTAGATACACACAGATATGAATGTATGTGAGAAAATCATAGAAAATTGTAGTTTAAAAACAGTAAAATCGACCTTGCTAACCGAAACGCTCCACTGTGGCTCAATCGGTAAAAGCACGTCAGGCAATAATAATAATATCAACATCATCGCTTCAGCTTCTACAGTCTCTGCCTTTTCCTCTTTTCTCGTAAGCAACAGTATCAGAAGCAGCTACAACAATAAATGATACTGCAACGGCGAGAGTATAGTTCCGCCTTTTCCACTTCTCTAATAAATATCAATATCACTTCTACCGTATAGTCTCTGTGTTTTCGCACGTCTCTTAAACAACAACAACAACACCACCAATAATAATAATAATAATAATAATAATAATAATAATAATAATAATTCTAATATGTTGCTTAATGTAATTTGGAATCTCCAAGACACTAGATAAGTTTTTTTTTATGAGTGGGTGAGTAAAAAAAGCGAAAAAATGTCGCTTGAATATTATCAGCCAAAGTAGAAACTTTAATAAAGATAAGAGAAAAACTCAAAGATGAATTTTTTATTACTTTCATAAAGCTTTATTAAACATAGCCAAGGATGGTACAGTGACAAATGCGTGTGTCTAGGAGATAGAGACGGAAGATTATGTAACGCCAATCTTCCGAGTGGTCGAGATATCGGTGAGGAACAGCAACCAAAATCTTTTCAACTGCACACCAACTACAAGCATGGGTAAGTGACTAAATAGTTAGGTGGTCAACCGACCCTAGGTCGACGATTGAGTCACACCAATGTCGATTTGTCAAGCAGGTGACTTCTTGGTAACAACGTTAGGAAGTGCCTTTAATCAACTTGCCACTAGCTGATCCAAACATTGTAAGTATAATTGGGTAGACAACGTTTTGAAAGCCATCGATAGTTGCATTAACACGAAATCATGTTATCATGACTCAAATTCTGAACGAGCACATAGATTATACGCTCTGTTCAAAGAAATGTAAGTTTTTCAGTATGCATGTATGTATAGCTGAACACTCGTATTTTTTCGCGCCATTTTTCGAAAAAGAATAGTGGCGGGATCGATAAACGTTCTAACAACTCGGCCACGTGCCCATTCCGTTCAGTGAAGTTGCAATATAAACCAGATGTTAGTTCTGTGAAGGTTGAAGAGACACAAACATGTTTGAGAAGAAGTCTACAACAGGGATCAGCAAGCTACTCTATTAAATTGGTGTACTCGAAAAACGAGCAGAAAGCCTTTTGTTATCAACTATAAGAACGATTCGGTGTATATGGTATATGTGTGTGGCGGTGAGGGCGATTATTCTTACCATGGAGCAAAAAAATGAGATTCTATTACTATTGCAAAAAAAAAAAAAAAGAAAAGTCACTTTTAAAGAAATCTAAAATGAAGCGAGAAAATACTGGGAACAAGGGACTTGATGATTTTCCCAACGTTTAGAAGCTAATCGATTGAATCTGTTTGTAACGCGTTCAACGAAATAATTGATAGCCTTAAGTCTAATATTAGAAAATATGGTTTTTCAAATATGGCAGAATTAGTTGCGTACTTGCCACCATCGCTAGGGGTTGGTGTTCGAGTTTGGGCGAAAGCATTGAATCTGACTAACGATTTTTACGTTTGGCATATAAACGCGTTCTTTTTTTCGAAGAATGAAGTTAACTCAATCCCTCCCCATTGGACCTTTTGCCAGACGAAGTGAAACTCAAATTTTTAAGGGCAAGCTTCGTCGCAGAAACACTAGCATATTTACTTTTATATGTGCCGCGTCCGTTCAGGACATAGGCGATCATGACTCTCCACAACTTTCTCATGTGAAGTTTTTCTTCCTTTCATAAGGCCGTTCCCTCATTCCGCAATCTATTCACACAAGCTCGTTAGGTAAGTGACTCACTACCTTCTCTATCTCTCTTGACCTCGATATGCCCTGTGAGGGTTAAGTTTTCCAAACTCTCTTTCCTCATTAGTTGTACAAGGAATTTCAACTGTTTCTTCCTGATGCTGTGTAGAAGTGTTCTGTCTGTTGCCATTTTCTTTAAGACTTCCTTATTCTTTACTCACTTCGACCATGGGACTTTTTAGTATCTTTCTGTTTTTCCAGAAAGATACTATTTCTGCTGGTTAGTTTCCGAGCTCTCCGCTACACGTACCAAAGGCCAGTGTTCAAACCCAGTTAAAATTCATAATGTTGAATACTGATTTTCAGGGCATGCACCCACGATTTCTTACCAGTTTCCTCTCATCTGGACTCCTGTAGATAGACCAACAATTTTCTGTGAAAAATGACGCGCGTCCTGTAGATAGCCCAGGAGACTGATTACTTGTTATTTTGGGAAACGTTTCAGCCCATGTGTAAGAATGATATGTATATAGCAGACATAGTAACAGACTGTTTCTGTTCTATTGTTGTGGTAAACCCTCCTACAGTAGAATGAACTCTTCCTCCTCTCATAAATACTAACTGCGAGGCATCCAGAGGCGGTGTAATGGTTAGCAAGATTGTCTCACTAGAACAATTACGACTGAGTAGTGAGTTCGAACCTCACTGGGTGACCCATACTTTTGGCCTTGTGCCACATCCAAGCTACGCTTGGAAAATCACTGTTTTAATGTTAGGAATATTATTTGTATGCTTGGGTCAGTGCTTATAGCTAGCTAAGTTTAAAATGAAGACAGATGAAGACAATCCTTTTCCCCACCCCCTATTTTAGGCCTTGTGCCATATTTTCTGTATTTTTCACAGAAATAAATATCGTCGTTGAGCAGCCGAGACGCAGTGTAACCTGATCGTTCGGACAGACACTGCTATCTGCTTATTACTAACACTCTTGCTTTGTATATATCTATTATTTCAATACAATTGTTCAACCTACATTTGGTCTTCCGTCTCTTTCTTTTCTGACCCCTAAACAGGCCACAACGTCTATCCAACTCCAAGACCAAGAAATACGATAATCTATGAATGGTTATCGTTTCTTTTTTGTCAGGAAACATATGCTAGATGCGCTAAATTCTAGTAAGCCTCTTTGGGAATTTTTGGAAAAATTTAATGTGATAAATATTTAAAAAAACATTTTCTAACAATTCTAATACATTGAAGATATGAGATGTGATTAATTAATAGATCCGGGGTGAATTATTGATTAGGAGGGAAGCATTAATATTTCGATAAAAATCCGAAACTGAGTGCACCTGTAAATCTATGTAAATATTATATGTGAAATTTCATTGGTCCGAAATTCTAAAAATTATCTTTTACCTATTTATTTTTATATTATTATTATTATTGCATATAACTATGACTTTTTGTAAGTGACATACTTCAGGGCTGCCAGAAATTCCCCCAAAATAAATAACAACAGGTCACATTCTACTTAATTTCATCTCAAAGTCCTTGTATTTGCTTAGTTTCTTAAAAGTTTTCAAAGATGTGCTTTTCTCGGCTGGGACTGCAACATCTATCAGCAGACATGTATTTTCAACATGATTTTTCCCAATTATCTCTGGTTGATTTGCTTATATTTCCTTACTATTCTGAACGCTGAAAATTCATTGTACTCTACAACTTGTGGTGGCTTATGTCCCCACCAAATCTTTTTGCAAGGGAGGTTGAATGCGGCAAATTATATTTGTAGCATTATTCTACGTTGGCAAACGCTTCAGATGAGCAGAAAGTCCACACGTTTTTTTTTTTTTTGGTTTTTTTTTTAGAGCTGATAGGAATGTATGTTCATAGACTGATACACAATAGGTGGCAACTGACATGGCAAGCCCTGAATGTGACTTCTTCGGAGTATTGCGAAGATGCGATGGCCTTTCATGCAATTTTCCTGATCCTGGCTGACATTAGTCGGGGCAGGAGTAAGGATTTTCACTCGTATATGGAGAGACGATTAAGTCTGGGCTGAAAGGACATAATCCTTCACACCCACGCCAGAAAAAGATTTCACCTTCACAGAAAGACTTGAAATCACATACCCTTGATGCGACAGTGTCTAGAAGTGAATAAACAATTGTTTTATGTATGAGAAATTTGGCCTCATATTCTTATCAGACATCGCTAATATAAAGTTACCGTCATTAAAATTTTAAATATGATGCTCTACTATATTTTAGCGTTTTGCATAGATTCCCTTCTCATTCACTTCTCTTTAATAGTTGTTAACAAGGGCAACTACTATACATTATCATTGTTACAAATGGCAGTATTAATTTTATTGAATGTCAAGTGTGAGTTAGCTTTCCAGGATTGCTACCGCATCTGGTGTGGTGCTCTTGCTATATATCTTGAGATTCTCAACAAAACCTAAAGAATAATCTGTAATATTATCAGCCCTGACCTGGCATTTCGACATCAGTCACGTTCCCACCACCGTGACGTAGCATCTTCTGTCTTTTCTATATGTATTTTCATGATATTTGTACTAATGAGTTCTCTTTCCTTATTTTATTTCCCCTAACAGACAAATTGTACATATGGGAACTAGTTAGAACTACATAGAGACCTTGAGGTATTATGGTGACTGTAGTAAGAATGGTAAGTAAGAATTTGTTCTTTTGGTATAAGGAATACTGTAGTATGTTTGAGTCAGTAATCGTTGCTAGATAAGTTTAAGGTAAGATAGATTGAAGATCAGCCTTTCTTTATCCACCACCCCCCGTTTTGCTTTGTGCCACATTTTTGTATTAAAATAAAATAAATATTGTTCTCCTACTTGGTACATCGACCAAATGAATTTAAGCATAGCACTAGATTGGCAACTAGGTCTTTTCTGAAATAACTAGATACATTCGTAAGTTCTATTCTGATAGTTTCTTTTCTCGCACTTCTCTCATGTGGAAGTCACTTCTGGGTTATTGGTTCTTTGCCACATATGATTTTCATTTTCATAAATTTAAATGCTACATCGATCACAATCCTCTGTCTTCCTGGGCCATGTTCATTTTATTATCCTTTCTCCTCACAAAAATCTTCTCGTTCCATTCCACTCCCAGTAATCCCTTCCAGTTGGGTCCGTTATATTCACTTAAGCACAAATACCCTTGGGAAAGATATGAATCAACTTCTTCTCCCCCAGATATGGGTTAATTAGTATGACTTGTATCAGTAAATCATTAGCATCTCCAAAATTCTTACAATCTTAAAGCCTATAAATTAAATTATTAAAATGAATAAATTAAATCATTTTAAGCCTTTTAAAGCTTAAAATTTGTAGCCTTATAAGCCGTAGAAAAAGAATTAATCATTGAATCTATGTTGGAACACCCAACTCTGACCCCTGTGGCAAAATATCTATTTTAAACGCCACGCAGTTCTTAGCTCTCGGCAATTCAAACACGATATTAACGAATGCCTAGTGGCATTACATCATTGACACGAAGATCCCTGGTTCAATGTTTAGACATTCTTAATCTTATTGGAATCTTTTCTCTTGACATCACCGATATAATGTCCATAACAGAGGCTTCGTCTATCATCTCACGTTTTTCGAAATATCCGGCCACTAGCGAGTTGAAAGTTTTCACGCACAACATTTTAGGAAATCGATGTAAAATTACCTGACAAGTGCGAGTGAAGTAGAGCCTGTAGTCTGAAGATTGTTCCTCGATAAAATTACAATCATTATTTTGGTTAAAATCGGCAAATAAGGGTTCAGATTTTGTACGTTTCGACAATTGTGCCCTTGAGCATTCTTCAGGTATCTGTAGATCCGTGTAACCTCCAAGGAATTTTGAAATGAATCCTCTGCTTAATCTATGTTGATAGATTTTTTTTCTCGTTCTAATACCCATGTCTATGGATAAAGACATCTAGTTCTTATTTAATTCTACTCACTTATTACTCGCTCTTTTTCCATTGGCTACAAAATAAGCAGTTTAGTACGTTTCGGCGTCGCCCGTTTGGCGTCGCTGATTCGGTGTCAGAAAAATAATTGGATTATTAGGCACGGCCGTTTAGGCGTCAGACTGTTTCGATATCACTGTCTTCGACCGGAGGCACCCACCCAAAAATCGAAAGAGACATGGTCGTCCAGGGTTTGGTACGTTTCGGTATAGTTCATTTGGCGTCGAAGATTCGGCGTCAGAAAAATAATTGGATTATTAGTCACGGCCGTTTAGGCCTCAGACTGTTTCGATATCACTGTCTTCGACCGGAGGCACCCACCCAAAAATCGAAAGAGATGGTCGTCCAGGGTTTGGTACGTTTCGGTATAGCCCATTTGGCGTCGAAGATTCGGTGTCAGAAAAATAATTGGATTATTAGGCACGGCCGTTTAGGCGTCAGACTGTTTCGACGTCATTGTCTTTTACCGGAGGCAACCCAACCACGAAAAAAAAAAAAAGATAAAAGGATTGAAAATATGTATATTTCTTTCTCTCGTTTAGTAGTCAAATTAGATTTTATATATATATATATATATATATATATATATATATATATATATATATATATATATATATATATATATATATATATATATATATATATATTTCTTTCTCAGATTAGGATCCTTAATATGTATATATGTGGTGGAGGCACGGTGGATTAATGGATAGCGGCTTGGATTGAGGAATCGCAGAGCCGAGTTCGAATCCATTACATTCACTTACGTGCTAATACCCTTGGGAAAGGTATGAATCCTCTTCCTCTCCCTCCAGCTATGGGTAAAATAGCAAGACAGACTGGGTTCTATAGCTTTGGATAGCAACTGCTCTAGGAAAAGGTCAACTCTGAATTCAAAACCTGCGGAGGGTCGTTTGGGAACTCAGGCACTCGATGCACCAGGTCTCTGTATTCGGCCCTTCAAAAAGTGTGGATGGTCCTGCACGAGGCCTTCACCACTATAATCAAATCTCATGTGCCGCTGTCGGTTTCCTGGAAACTGATCTGCTTGACCCTCATACGTCGAATCTCCACGGGAGAGTCGACTATATATATATATATATATATATATATATATATATATAAAGACGAAGTAGTAATCTGACATCTAATCGTCCCTCTGCTGAAAAATTCCTATGTCGATTCGGTTCCGCCAAATCGGTCACGCCGAATCAGCGACGCCGAATCAAATACGCCGGAACGATCCATTCCGGCAAATAAGAACTAGACGAGATATCCTTAGATATGGTCAATGGAAGGAGAACAACGTAGATTAAATAAAGTGTTCAAGTTTAAGTATTTCTGAAGTACACACGGATAGACAAGCCCTCGACGAAGTTCGGGAGATACATGGACTGAAAAATTTTGTGACAGTAACACCAGAAATGAAGGCAATTGTAATTAATGTGAATAATGATAACACCTAATCCCAGAAATTAAAACAGAAGGATTAAGATATTTTGCGAGAGTTAAGGTCTGGACAAAGGCGACAAAGGGAAATGAGATAGAAAGGAGAAAGCAAATGGGGGGAAAATGGTGAGAATGAAAATAGGAGAGAAAAGAAAGAGAAACAGCAAGTAAATGGAAAAAATCAAAAGAATTAAAAAAATAAAATAAAATAATTATATATATATATATATATATATATATATATATAGGTACAATGAGAACGAATAGTGTAAACTTCCAACGTTCGTAACATTTAATTTAAAACAGGTTAAAAAACATAATACTCGTCCTTGGATCATTTTAAATAGAAGTAGTAACTACTATAGATGGCCGGTGGTTCTAGGCTAAGCACACAGATACGACATGTAAAAAATGGTCATATTCCATCCAATATGAAAATATATCAACTGGGTTTAGTATATTGAAACATTACTGCAATTTTGTAGCTATTCTTACACGTATTGTTGTAATATCCTATATATATATATATATATATATATATATATATATATATATATATATATATGTGTGTGTGTGTGTGTGTGTGTGTGTGTATGTCTGTGTGAAAGTGGACACTGAGGTCAACACCAAACAGACTGTCGTCCCTTGCACTTTCATATTTTCGTACGCTCTATTTCTGATAATCATCAATGTATACAGGAATATAATATGCATTAAAACTATATTTGTATCATCCCCAACATATATATATATATATATATATATATATATATATATATATATATATATGAAGAAATATAGTCTTAAGATGTGCTATATTTATGGGATAAAGTGCTCAATATCAGAGATAGAGCGTGTGTAAATATAAAAGTGAACATAGAAGTCAACACTTAGAGGCGACAGGCGGTTTCATGCTGGATGCAATCGTCAGAACAACATTAACACAGGGAACACATGCACCACACTTTCTCGTAGATTCACCTGTCATCTGTCGAATGTCAGTGCAATCCGTGCACACGTCGACCAGCACATCATGAACGGCAAAAGTACAACTATCAACATGAGACAAATACAAGTAGATAACACCTAAATACTCTACAGCACTCACTTTAAGGAAAGAAATATCTCAGATTTCAAACCTATTAAATTCAGTAACCACCGGATTAGAGAATTTTTCTGTTAATCTCACGGACATAAATATAAACTAAAATGTGAACAGAAGCAGTAACTCCACTTCTGGAAGTGTATCCACCATAGCCTCTTATTTCGTTTGTGGCGTTACTTTCGTATTACATACAATGGATATAGAACAGAGCGAAAACGCTAAATAATAGAAAGAATTTATAATGTTCGCAGTTTTAATTTTATCTAAAAATGACAAATTATGGAGAAGAAAAAAAAAGATCCATTGTAGACCTCTAAGATAGTATCCGGAAAAAATGACGTATAAAGGCAATCCTTTAAGATAGTAACTGGGAAAAAAATGACGTATAAAGGCAATCCTTTAAGATAGTAACTGGGGAAAAAATGACATATCAAGGCAATCCTTTAAGATAGTATCCGGAAAAAAAACTATGTATAAAGGCAATCCTTTAACATAGTAGCTGGGAAAAAGTGACGTATAAAGGTAATCCTCTAAGGTTGTATCCGGAAAAAATTTCCGTATAAAGGCAATCCACTAAGATAGTATTCGGAAAAAATTTCCGTATAAAGTCAATCCTTTAAAATAATATCCGGAAAAAGTGACGTATAAAGGCAATCCTCTAACATAGTATCCGGAAAAATTGACTATAAAGGCAATCCTTTAAGATAGTAGCTGGGAAAAAAATGACGTATAAAGGCAATCCGCTAAGAGAGTATCCGAAAAAAAAATTACATATAAAGGCAATCCTCTAAGAAAGTACACGGAAAAAAATGACGTATTGATCAAAGTGTTTTGCGTCTGTTCAGAATCAAAGTATCACCCGTATTCCTATATCTAGCGTCATTGTCGTATCTGTGTTCTTAGTAATCAAAGTGACACACGCCGACACTCGTCCTTGGATCATTTTGAATAGAAGTAGTAACTACTACAGATGGCCAGTGGTTCTAGGCTAAGCACACATATACGACATGTAAAAAGTGGTCATATTCTATCCAATATGAAAATATATCAACTGGGTTTAGTATATTTCCAGCAATGAGAGCCACATAGATGATATAATTTATAAACAGAAATGTATCATAAGCGATTCGAATTTAGATGGCAGATTGTTCTCCAGTTCCCGTGACATTGAAACTGGCCTGACTTAACAAATCTGACAAATTGATATCTACTGCTTCAATCAGTCTTCTCGATCACTAATGATGTTCCTTACAAATTATATCGACCTCATTTCAGAAAGAGAATTGTAGGAACTTCTCTTCAGATATGATCTGGCATACCTGCTTTTGTAGTTTCTCTTTGGATATGGCTTCTTCAATATTCGGTTTGCTTGTAAGTACTCGATAATAATTGTTCAACCGAAACTGCTGAATTTTCTCTCGCCAGAGCATCTTAAAAGTTTTGTCTTAATGTCTTCCTGCTCTTTCTTTTTTCTTTTTAAACTAGATTATATTACAATTTTAATAAATATGAGGTCAGTAATTTCAATATATATATATTATTACTGACTTTTATTGGGATTAAGATCTCTTTCATTAAATTAATTTGCCAATCTAATGTCTAATGTGTCCGTCCGGTGTACTTTCTTCATTTGCGGAGATTTCGTTCTGATGAGTTGAACATCTCGGTGTTCACGAAATAAAATTTATAAACGAAATGGATAATTAATGTATTTGTCTTCTTCTTATCATTATATATATATATATATATATATATATATATATATATATATATATATATATATATATATTTAAAAGAAAAGGTCTGATCGCTCTTCCTCCGCCAATACAAAGTATGCTTGAGAGAGATATGAAATTAAACCCTCCCTATACTCTACCATGTCTTTTTAACTACTTCTTTTACACTCTCTGTTAAATTACAAAAACTTACACTACCCATCAATTTTAATTTAATTTTTCGATTCATTTCATTTTGGGAAGTGCTATCTGATGACCCGGCATCCTTTAAAAGGGCTCTGGTGAAATAAATTATTATAATGGTACCTTAAAGTGGTCTGTTTTTCTTTTAAATATTAGCTCTGGATTTACATTGAGCTCTCAGGATTTCATACGGATTACCATGTCCTTCATAACTTAAATATATATATATATATTCATTTTTAAATCATTTCACTGCAAGTAAGGCAATAAAGCCGCTAAAACACATGTGGTTACAGTATGTGAAAGAATGTAAGAAAAAGAGAAACATTATTAAGGAGCGAGAACAATAAAGGAACGGGAATCAAGAAGATAACGATTGACATTGCATTTAAAGTTGATTGAAAAGCAAGATGTCGAAAGTGAATTCCCACAAGCGAGAAGTGCAAAAGAAGAAACTGTTAGCATAGAACTTTCATTTAGATCAAGCCATTTCAGCTGTAAAATTATGAGACCGTTCCGCCAATCTAGCACTGTGCCTAAATTCATAAAGCCTAGGTATCATAGCGGAGAGGTCAACAGGACAATTACCATGATAGTATTTATAGAAAAGGCAGAGGGAAGCTACATAACAGCGATGGGAACGTGACTGAAAAGGAGATGCCAGGTCAGGATCAATAACATTGCAGATTTTTTTCTGGATTTCGTCGAGGGTCTATAAATATTTTGCAGGTGCACAAGGCCATATGTAGTAATATTCAAGGCATGGACGAATGGCACACTTATAAATATGTAAAATTCAGGCGAAAATAATTGTCTAACACGACAGAGTGAACCAACTTTCCTAGTAGCTGACTAACAATTCACCCAATATAATGTTTTCACTTCCTGTTAGCCCGAAAAACCTCAATCATTCACTCACCTCTAGGTTAGCATCAGCGAATCATGTATATTTATATGTTTCTAAAGGTTTAATCGATTTCTCGAGGCGAAATAAACATTGTTTAAAAACTGAAATACGAGTATCGACTAAAAATTACGTTTGAAGTAATACTACTACTACTACTACTACTAAATATATATATATATATATATATATATATATATATATATATATGAAGAAATATAGTCTTAAGTTGTTCTATATTTATGGGATAAAGTGCTCAATATCAGAGATAGAGCATGTGTAAATATAAACGTGAACATTGAAGTCAACACTTAGAGGCGACAGACTGTTTCATGCTAGACGCAATCGTCAGGCATGAAACCTGTCGCCTGTCGACTCTAAGTGTTGACTTCAATGTTCACTTTTATATATATATATATATATATATATATATATATATAGTCTGACGATTGCATCTAGCATGAAACAGACTGTCGCCTCTAAGTGTTGACTTCTATGTTCACTTTTATATATATTTATATATATATTTAACGTTCTTTTTTATAGATACAAGTAAATGCTCTGTTTATAATAAACAGTATTAAATAACATTTACCGACCTGAATGTAAATGTTATTTAATACTGTTTATTATAAATAGAACATTTACTTAAATACTTGTATCTATAAAAAGAACGTTAAAATATAAAATGTCTTTAATAAATAAATTGTCGGACTTTGTCCATTTCTTAATATATATTTATATATATATATATATATATATATATATATATATATATATATATATATATATATATGTGTGTGTGTGTGTGTGTGTATCAGTGTTTTTAACATGCAACAGTAGAGGTTTATTCTTTGTTTCCGTATATATATATATATATATATATATATATATATATATATATATATATATATATATATATATGTGTGTGTGTGTGTGTGTGTGTGTGTGTGTGTACACAATTAAGAGATCAGCCGTTTCCGCTACCTCGGTTTCAAACTTTTGGTATCTTTAGACTATTTTGATTTCCTAATGGTTTATTTAAAATTTAATGAGCGCTATATTATTTATAGCAGCGTGTCTTGAAGGTAACTATTTGAAGAGCTGGTTAAATCACAATCATTTTTCAAGCTAGAAAGTCTTACTAAACAAGCCAAACAAATTAAAGGAAACAAAATAAAAAAGATCCGATTGTAAACTGGAAAACTAAAAAAGAAAATCCTAATCTTACAACGATCATAGTAATACCTGCAACCTTTTTTTCAACAAGAAAAGTTAGCTATAATAACAATTCCAAACAACAAGACCTTTTGAATGAGAGATCGGAAATTATGACCCGTTGCATACATTCTAAAATGTTTCTTTTGAGTTCATATGACTTGGAATGAAAAGAAAGTATGTATATTTCATTTAAGCACCCACCGATACATTTCCAATACACTTGCTTTTCTTCTCCTCCTCCCCTTCTAACACACATAATTTTATACCTAAAAGCTCTACGTGTTAAATTTTTATATTTTCATACGTGCATTGAGCACTTTTTAATACTACTGTTTCCTGGTCTGATTCAACACTGACCATTAATATTTTTATTATATATATATATATATATATATATATATGCCAGTGTATTGATGAAATAGTGCCAGCAACCTTAGAATCTCCCCGGACACGGCTATTTATTAAACGAAATTCCAAAGTAAAAACAATGATTATCTTGTTCTTGCTTATGGCCACATCATGTTGAAACACTAGTTTCCGTATGATCAGCGAAGTTAAGCAACGTTGAGCCTGGTCAGAACCTAGATGGGTGAACGCTTGGGAAAACCAGGTGCAGTAATCTTGGATGTGCGGATGGTGTAATGAATAAAGGCACGACATTAAAAATTCTGAGGTGTGAGTTCCAATTTCAGTTGGGTTTGATATATTCACTTATATGCAAATAACATTGGGGGAGGTATGAATCCAGCTCTTCCCCCCAGCTACGGGTTAATTAGTAGGAGATGGATCAGTTAATCATTATCATCTACAAAAAATTTATCAAAAATCTAAAAAATATTTTCTAGGTTTAAAATCCTGCAAGGGGTTGATAAACCGTAAAAAAAAACTTTCAATTGATCTTCCTGGGGAAATAACAGGTAGGGTTTTGTAGTCGTAGTGTAAGTACTGCAACTGATGATAATGTTTATAAACCTGTCATTTATTATTATTATAAATCAGGAAGTTTTTTATAAAGAATAAGAAAAAGAAATTCTACAGAAGAAAGAAAGAAAGGAAGAAAGAAATAAATAAATAAAGAAAGAAAGAAAGAAAGAAAGGAAGAAAGAAAGAAAGGAAGAAAGGAAGAAAGGAAGAAAGAAAGAAAGAAAGAAAGAAAGGAAGAAAGAAAGAAAGGAAGAAAGAAAGAATGAAAGAAAGAAAGGAAGAAAGAAAGAAAGAAAGAAAGGAAGAAAGAAAGAAAGGAAGAAAGAAAGAAAGAAAGAAAGAAAGAAAGAAAAAAGCAAATAAATAAGCATACTCACAAAAGTATTAAAGGCTGAAATTCTCTACAGTAGAAAAAAAAAAGATGGTTGATGGAAGATGGTGGATAAAGATGTAAAAAAACTTTTCTGCAGAATATATTGGTTTCATTTCCAGAATATCTCCATTCCACAGATGATGCAGAAAACATTGTTAGTCACTCCAATTCGAATTTGGGCTTCCGCCATTATTTCTATGCGCAAAAGTGGAATTCTTTGCACGTTTACAATTGGCCGTCCACTATCTCCACCTGAGTACATGCACAGAGTAAATCACAAAATTCATGCAATATATATATATATATATATATATATATATATATATATATATATATATATATATATATATATATATATATAAAACTCAAACACTAATATTCCATGATTATAATTTATCACATAGGGAATCGTAATTACGATTCAATTCATCAGACATACAACTTCAAAAGAAATTGGAAAATATAACTCCGGGTATAAATTGACCACTAATAAATTATACCCGGAGTTATATTTTCCAATTTCTTTTTGAATTTGTAGGTCTGATGAATTGGATCATGATTACGATTCCAATGTAATAAATAATAACCATGGAATATTAGCGTTTGAGCCTTTTATATTAGATTCTTACTCTGTCCTGGACATTGAATTCTACCTGGATTCTATCCTCTTGGGAATTTATATATATATATATATATATATATATATATATATATATTGACCACTAATATTATCTGTCTATCTCTCTCTCTCTCTCTCTCTATATATATATATATATATATATATATATATATATTGAGCAGTTTTACTCATTAATATAAATTAACATAAAACTATATTTTATCACACACAGACATATATATATATATATATATATATATATATATATATATATATATATATATATATATATATATATATACATATCCAAGTATATGATTGGTGGGGACGGAATAAAATTCCAGTAACCAAAACCATATTATTTAAAAGAGTGCTCAATACCGAGTAAAGAAAATATTATTTGTTTAAAAATTAAACACATAAACATGTTATAACATCACAAAAAAAAAAAGCCATTTTGTTTCAACATTCCTGTTGTCTTCCCAAGTGATGGTGTTTAGTCATTCAACACTATCGCTTGAGAAGACACCAGAAATGTTGAAACAAAATGACTCTTTTTTGTAATGATTTTATAACACGTTTATGTGTTCAATTTTAAAATATATATATATATATATATATATATATATATATATATATACATATATATATGTTTGTGTGTGTGTGCGTGAGTGTGTGCGCCTGTATGTATGTGTGTGTATATGTACATCAATGATTCTGTAGCCTAATGATGAAAAAGAATCTATTCTATCGAATAATTATTTTTAATATGACTTCTTTCCTTGACAATGCACTTCATTCAACGATTCTCTGTTTATCACATAGATCGAACATTATACAGTGAAAATTTCCGATCAAAACTACAAAAATAATTAAGAATCAGATTACAGATTTTTCGATCCATTCTCGATATAATTTAACGCATTCATGTTTGTAAGCATATCTGTGCCCATACATACATACATACACAGGCATACACATCCACCCAAGAAACAAACACACACACACACACACATACATACATACATATATATATATATATATATATATATATATATATACACTAAACAAGTAACACGACAGATGCATACTGATATAAACACAATACGTGTAAGTGTATCATTATTTGCATACGAGCACATTTTCACGCACACATGAACACGGTTAACTTTATAAATAAATTTCCTTATAAACACGTGAGATGGCTGCAAGATTCACTTGCATTTTCTTTGAATATATAAAACAGCAATTCTTTGTGCAATATTATCTATTAATATATCTAAATTAATGTTAGTCTGTATGTAGAATTCTTATTACTCCGTAAAAACCGTAATATGGCACGCGACCGAAAAAGTAATCTACAGTGAAGTAGTGGTTACCATTATCGAAAATGTAATTGTTTTTCTTTACCAAACCTTAAACAGACTTACAATTTTTCCTTGCATCAAAGAAATGACTCAGTTCCTATCAAACTTACCGTTTACAATAAGATCGCATTTATTCTATGAACACCTAAGCTTCCTAGCAAGGATATTGACAAATCTTTGCGAATACGCAAAGGTTGGGGAGGGAAAGTATTGGTAGATAAATGATTTGTTTCCTCCTTTCAAAACGATCGAAGTACCTGTTAAATGTAGATCGGTTTCATTGACATATCTTGAATATTTGAAAAGATGCGTCTTTTTACACCTGGAATATGCGACTGGTGGAATGGATAACGGATCGAAATGACATATCAGAATGCTGAGTTCGAATTCCAGTCAAGTTTGTCATATTCATTTACGTGTAAATACTTTTGTAAAAGGCATAAATATATAACGTGTCCCAGACATAGGTTAAATAGTTGTTATCTGGAAAAATCATTGTAATATTTCACAAAAAAGAATTCTGCTTACAACCCAAAATATATTTCGACTTTAAATAACATATAAAGGGTTGATAAACCGTAAAAACAAATCAAACATTTTATATCTTTTCTGTCAGAGATTTATGGAGTAAGAAGTTATTATTTAACTATTTACATTCGGACTATTGTCCTTATATATGTCGTTGTTATCACAACGTTTCGGTCGTTGTATCCTCCGGCCTTCATCAGGTGTATATCGATCCAGAAACAGTTCTACAGGACAATAGCATAGTGGATATAAAACCTTGTTTTTTTTTAATTTGGTAACATATTAATTGTAGGTTCAATCCTTGGGACAGGCAGTGTGTACTTGGGCTCATGGAAACAGGTGCGCAGTTACTGAGTGGTATTAAGAAGTAGTACTAGACGAGATATCCTATCGCCGTAGATTAAATAAAAGGTTCAGTTCAGAATGCCTTGTAGGTTACCTCGATCAATATACACCTAATGATGGCCGGAGAGCACAACGGCCGAAACGTTGAGATGACAACAAAGATGAGGAGTATTATCCGAATGTAAATAATTTTACATTTTGTTTTTTTTATCTTCCCTTTCTCGAAGTCTTTACCCTTTCCTTGCCAATTGACGTCTATTCTAAACTATTCTTAACCGACGCGTTTCGTCCCCTGAGGGATTTCTATCAAGACACAAATGCTGTGATAAAGTCCCTCAGAGGACGAAACGCGTCAGCCAAGAATATTTTCCTCTTGTCATTATATATATATATATATATATATATATTAGATGTATTTGTCAGAAAACCAATACAATGAAGTGGTGAAGGCTTGTATAGGACCATCCACACTATTTAGAACTGTCGTTAAAAAAGTAACGGTGTACACGTCGTAAAAAGCCCACAAGTCTGACTGTCTTTGAAATTTCTGAAGTGATATGTCGTAACTATTCCATTATATGACAGTAAATGTTGGACGGTCTACTTACAAATGAAGAATTGGCCTGGAGCGACAGAGATGTGGTACGACTTAAGAATGCTAAGAAATCTACAGAGATAGCATATGATCCACGAATATTTTTTAATGAAGAAAGGAGCAAGAAGGACAACGTTACAATCATAAAGCGAGTTGAAATTTCTGGGATGCATAATGCGGAAAGAAAGTCAGGAGTATTTAACACTCACAAGGCACATTAAAGGCAGAGAGTAACAGTGAGTAATCTACTTAACCAGTTTGTGTGAATTAATAGCAGAACGAGGACAAAGCAGGATGTTAAAGCGTCAGAAGTTACTTAGAGAAAAAAAAAACAGGATGTTGTGGAGAGTCATGATCGACCACATTAGTTAAGTACACGAGGCGAACTTACAATTGGATCGGCAAACAAGTGGCACAGGAGTGAACAAAGATACAGTTTGTTGAACACTCTACCGGATAAGATGTAATTCTCAAACTTTGATGAAGAACTCATCGCTGAGGCCAAGGCACATAAAGATTCATTTATAATATGTCCACCATAACTTCGTAGTATATGACAATGAAAAACCCGAGTCAAATTAAAGTCGACCTCTTTACATTCTCTTACGCACAAATACTCTTGGGAAAGGTATGAAACCATCTCCTCCCCCAGCTACGGATTAAATAGTAGGACTTATATCTGAAAAAAATATTCTTATTCTTCAAATATTTTAATGTAATATTCATTCGCAAATGATGTTTTGATAAGCCATAAAAACAAATAAAATAAAAAGCATCACCCCGAGATGATTATTTTGTTCTGAAACAAAATATTATGGTCTGAACTGTTTCCATCAAATTGAAATCTTTGAGGAGGGGGAATTCAAAACAATTCTGGAGAAAGAAGGTAAGTATGTTTTGTTTTATGGCATATCAACCTCAATGGGTTATTTAATACCGACAAAATTTTTATTGCAGGTAATATTTTATTTTGTCAAAAATCTATTTCTGGTAATATTTTTCCTTCAAAAATCTATTGCTAGTAATATTTTTTTCAAAAAGTATTGCTGATAATATATTTTTTTTAAATGTATAGCTTGTAATATTTATTTTTTAAAAAGCATTGTTGGTAATTTTTTTTCAAAAATGTATTCTTTGTAATAGTCTTTTGTCTTTCAAAATTTATTGCTGGTAATAATTTTTTTATAAATTATTTCTGATATTAAAACATATTTTACATGTTCATAGATACTTACGTTCGTGATTACTTACTTGCTCACAGCTGGGACCCCAACAGGCACTACCAGCCCGGGCCATGGCGAACCCGGGAACATCAGCAATCAAGAGGCGGTTCCACACTCCTCAAAGCCTCCCGATCAGAGGCCCTGCCGCCGGGAGCAGTTTATCGTCTTACCCAGGACGCGGATGTAGTTTATCGTTATACCCAGGACAGAGAGAAAGAAGGACAATATATATGACCCCCGAAAATATGACCTCCCCCCCAAATACCATGTCGACACGGTGATGAAATATAATTTTCTGTCTTTTTTTTTTGTCTCCAGTTGTATGGACGTTCTACATGCCATCAAAGATATATTGGATTGTGTTATGTAACGCAGAATATTGGAGTAGAACATGTTTTTATTTGTGTAATTTCTCAAACTGCCCATTGAGAAGTGGGTTTTCCAGCAAGGTAACAATCACAGGAAGACGTAATTGAAAACGAAAAAAGCGATTACTGGCAAAGACACCAGGCTTTTAGATTTGTGTCATCAGTCGCATGACGTAAATTCTATAGACACTTTTTGGAACGAGTTTAAACTTTAAGTTCAGAATTCCTAAATCTTGAGTGATCTTAAGATGGTTTGTCAACCAGTGTGGAACAAAATTGGTGTTAATTTCTGCAAGGAGCTTATCTCAAATTATTGCAAATGTCTGACAACCGTCATAATGAATAATGGATACGCCATTAAAGTATTGTACTCTGTTTATTGACACGAGTCCAACACTTCTGTTCATAAATTTATATGTAAAGAAATAGTTCTCGATTTCTCCCTCTACATTTATTCTTACTAAAGTTTTAGAATGCAATTGTAATTTGCTAAAGTTTGCAAATATAGCAATTATAGAAAATATTTTCTTACAAAATCCTGTGCCCAATAACCCTGTGCATCCGTACTATATAGTGATTTTCCAAGCGTAGATCAGGTGTGGCACAAGGCCGAAAGTATAGGGCACCCAGTGAGGATCGAACTCTCTACTCAGTCGTAATTGTTCTAGCGTGACAAGCTTACGAACCATTACAACACTCCGAGGTGCCCAGAGATTTTCCGAGCGTAGCTTAAATGTGGCACAAGGCCGAAAGTATGGGGCATCAAGTGAGGATCGAACTCACTTTTCAGTAGTAATTGACCTAGCAAGACAAGCTTGTTAACCATTACACCACGCATCAGTACTATATATGTCACATATTTTACTATATATATGTACCACTATTGATATATATTGATATATATATATATATATATATATATATATATATATATATATATATATATATATATATATATATATATATATATATATATATATATATATATATATATATAAAAGACAATAAAAAACAGTAATAGTTGTTGACGCGTTTCGTCCGTTAACAGTATGAAAGTAGCGGTCTCTAAATTCTTTCAGTTGCTGAGGACAATTTCTTTTGTTATTATTAGCTATTTTACAGTTTTCCTATTGTCTTTTACATTTATAAATATTGTCTTTTTACAGGTTAACTCTGAGAAATCCTCACACACACACACACACACACACACACACACACACACATATATATATATATATATATATATATATATATATATATATATATATATATATATATATATATATATATGTGATTATTTTTTGTATTTAAAAATAATTGCTAAGAACACCAGATTCTAAATCTTACTGTTCTTTCTTATTATTTAATATATATATATATATATATATATATATATATATATATATATATATAGATAGATAGATAGATAGATAGATAGATAGTGTGTGTATTGGTGTGGCCTTGTTAGGGGCCAGAAATAAAGACACAAGAGAGGAAATTGAGTTAAACAAAGATATTAACAGAAAACATTAATACAAACGTGAGTGTTACAAGAATGTTCAGTCTAGCAGTCAGCTCTGAGAGTCGGACTGAACATTCTTGTTGTAACACTTTCTCTTGTGTCTTTATTTCTGGCCCTAACAAGGCCAAAACAACACACACACACACACATATATATATATATATATATATTACTACTACTCGACCAAGTATGAGGGTCAAGCAGATCAGTTCCCAGGAAACCGACCGCCCGACAACAGGTGACGGTTTCGTGCAGGACCATCCACAATTTTTGAAGGGCCGAATACAGAGACCTGATGCACTACGTGCCACAAGGTCCCCAAACGACCCTCCGCAGGTTTTGAATTCAGAGTTGTCCTCCTCCTAGACCAGTTGCCATCCAAGAACCCATAGCTGGAGGGAGAAGAGAAGGATTCACACCTTTCCCAAGGGTATTAGCACTTAAGTGAATGTAATGGATTCGACTAGAATTCGAACTCTCCGATTCCTCAATCCAAGCCGCTATCCATTACTCCACCTATATATATATATATACAACGTATTTTTGGTATATATTCATTTTTATAACAGGCCATCTAGGTACATCCAAAACTTTGCACCGTGAAATCGATATCCTATTTTATAAATGTAATTATTTTTTTTCAAACGAAACACGTTGACATTAATTGAAACATGTTCATGGCTTCTACCCACAAATTTAGATGAGAGATTGAGAAAATAATAATAATAATTTCCGTTGCATGACTTAAACTTTGTTGAGTGTGAGAATATTTAAATTGACGCTTTTTAAGATATATATTTTCAAATTATTATAATAATTATTATGAGTAGTAGTAGTAGTAGCAACAACAGAAATTCTATTTTGGTACCTTTCGTTTCGCTTATGGTAAGACGATCAAATTTCCAATTTAAATTATTTTTTCATTTAAATACTTCATTATCAGAAAATATATTCAGTATAAATACGGGACTTCTAAAAATGATTTTAAAGGGACGCACTTTTCGGATTATACACTTTTCCACTTATCCAAGAAGTGTTGTCAGGTTAAAAGGGTAATTGATCCGTGCAAAACAAAAGTCCCTTTTAATTTCATTCAAATTGCTTAATTTTGTGTGTCCGCATGTATATTTTAATTCAATTGCAGACCTAATTTCTTTCTGAAAATTTAAAAAAACTTTTAAATTGATTTTATTTCTTACCGATTCATTTTAAAAAAAATTGAGCATTTTTTCTTGTCACTAAATTTTGAATTTTATTGCACAGCCCAAGGTAAGGCTTGTCCTGACTGAGTATGAGGGGGTGTATTATTTCAATGTCTTATTTCAAACTTATTCAAATTGGGTGTTCTGGTTTGCGTGCGTGTGCTAATCTGTACGCTAAACAGAACAAGCATAAATCGCTTACGGACACTATAGATACGTGCATATACATTATATACACGTTTACAAAGTGAAACGCAGTGTATGACGGACAGAGAATCAACGTTTTCTTTTATAATATAGATTTCTTCTTTGACTTGATATCCTCTCCAACTCTTAGATGTTTCGGCCGGATGATGCGGCTTCTATCTCAAATCCGCCTTCACAAGAAACCTCAAAATTTATGAAGATCTATTCATGGCTGCTCTTGTGCACAGATGGGATATCAGGGCGATTACTCTCCAAGCGCTTCTCAGTCAAGATGGTCGTCTCGCACATGATCTTCACTTGCTTATTCTTGGATATTGACGAGAGCGAATACTCGTAAGCACTTGAGTACATACTTCCTGTATAGTACCCAACAGTTTCTGAGGAATACTTTCTCGTGGTCTCGTCTGTACTCTTTTTTATGTCAGCCGAGTGCAGCCGCTGACAATCTGTTGCATTAGCTGTTCTTCAACTAAAGTACAAGATGGAATTTCTTCTTAAAGCTTCCAATTGAGATCCACAGACCATCACTTTGGTTGCCTTTTTCCAGAAGCCATTCCTAAGCCACTTTCCTGATTTCAGATGTGCCACCTCTTGAGTCTCTCCATTATCATCATTCGTCCTGGGTAAGATCTTAAACTACATCCGCGTCCTGGGTAAGACGATAAACTACGTCCAGCAGCAAGGCCTCTGATCAGGAGATCTTAATTGCTGGTGTTCCCAGGCACTCCCTGACTCGGGGTGGTAGAACCTGTTAGGGTCGCAGCAATGGGAAAATAGTTAACTATTACCAGCAATACTTTTTTGAAAAAAAATTATTACCAGCAATGCAATTTTGAAGGAAAAATATTATCAAAAACAGATTTTTGATAAAACAAAATATTACCAGCAATAAAAAAAATTGTCGGCATTAAATAATCCATTGAGGTTGATATGCCGTAAAACAAAATAAATCAAACCAATCTAAACCAAAGAATACATATTCTATTCATACGAATCTATCCTAAAAATGTTGTCGGCATTAAATAACTCATTGAGGTTGATATGCCGTAAAACAAAATAAACCAAACCAATCTAAACCAAAGAATGCATATTCTATTCATACGAATGTATCCTAAAAATGTTGTCGGCATTAAATAACTCATTAGGTTGATATGCCGTAAAACAAAATAAACCAAACCAATCTAAACCAAAGAATACATATTCTATTCATACGAATCTATCCTAAAAATGTTGTCGGCATTAAATAACCCATTGACGTTGATATGCCGTAAAACAAAATAAATCAAACCAATCTAAACCAAAGAATACATATTCTATTCATACGAATCTATCCTAAAAATGTTGTCGGCATTAAATAACTCATTGAGGTTGATATGCCGTAAAACAAAATAAACCAAACCAATCTAAACCAAAGAATGCATATTCTATTCATACGAATCTATCCTAAAAATGTTGTCGGCATTAAATAACTCATTAGGTTGATATGCCGTAAAACAAAATAAACCAAACCAATCTAAACCAAAGAATACATATTCTATTCATACGAATCTATCCTAAAAATGTTGTCGGCATTAAATAACTCATTGAGGTTGATATGCCGTAAAACAAAATAAACCAAACCAATCTAAACCAAAGAATGCATATTCTATTCATACGAATCTATCCTAAAAATGTTGTCGGCATTAAATAACCATGAGGTTGATATGCCGTAAAAACAAAATAAACCAAACCAATCTAAACCAAAGAATACATATTCTATTCATACAAATCTATCCTAAAAATGTTGTCGGCATTAAATAACTCATTGAGGTTGATATGCCAAAAAACAAAATAAACCAAACCAATCTAAACCAAAGAATACATATTCTATTCATACGAATCTATCCTAAAAATGTTGTCGGCATTAAATAACCCATTGAGGTTGATATGCCGTAAAACAAAATAAACCAAACCAATCTAAACCAAAGAATACATATTCTATTCATACGAATCTATCCTAAAAATGTTGTCGGCATTAAATAACCTATTGAGGTTGATATGCCGTGAAAAAAACAAAAAAAAACAAACCAAACCATTTACATCATAGATTATCTTTCCATAATCGGCCAACCTTTCCGTCTCCACAATGACCTTTTCATCCAGTGCACTTTTCAGCATTCAGTCTTGGCTATTCTTTAAATACACATGATGCAATGTCTTATATTCTGATGCTGCACACTCTTCTATTCCTATCAAACCTCCTCCATCCTCTTTTCGAGGTAGAAAGGTATGTTAAAAATTATCCGCACTTTCAACATATCTCTAGGATTGTCAAACTTCTTCCTGTTCATATGTGCTTATATTGTGGTCACGTGATCGAAGTTTGAGATTTATCGCGACCGTTTCATTGCTGCGGTTATATCGTAAACATGGCCGCTCCGCTAAATTTAATATTGTTAATTATTTTTGTCAATTCTCAAGATCAAAGAAAATGTATAAATTCACTTTCATATATGTAGGCTTTGTTACAATTCTAATAAGCATTTCTTAAAACGATAAACATTGCCGAAGAGTCAAGGTAGTTTAAAAAAAAAGCGGTGTCATGGGAAAACAAAAACGTTTATTTGACATTTTGCGGACAAATTTATCCATGCTTAGCAAACATTTAATCACACACAAATCTACACATACTTCACATTGACCCTCGTTTTAGCAGCAAGCAACGTTAAGATGTTAATCTGTAAATTCTGAGATCAAAACTGGCAAGTTGTTGATTTTGACTGTACCTTCATTTTGAAGTTTAGGTATCAATGACTTGTTGATAAATCTGGGACTGTTGTTTTAGTGTTAAAATTACTTTTTTTCTTGTTCCTGTTATTGAAAACTGTTTTCATTCGACCCTTTTGTCTTTTCCAGGGAAAGAAAGATTCAAATAAAATATTTCCATACCTAAATCACCCTTTATACAAAATAAAACAGATATTTAGCTTTCTATAATCAGAGTCATGGAGAAAAGACGCAGTTTCTGTCCACTATAAGAGGAAGGTTTAGTCTTTGAGATTGGTGTTTCGGGAGTATACTTTTTTTATGTGCCGTGTCCCCTCAGGACGTATGTGATTATGACTCTCCACAACTTCCTATCCCTTGTAGCTCCTCATATATTTTCTTTTTCTGTTATTTCCCATTAGCCCTGTTCCGCAATCTATTTAGTCAAGTTCACTAAGTAGGATTTGTTGTGTTTTTTTTTTCCTGTTCCTCTTACCCTCTATATGTCACGTGAGTATCAGATTTTCCAAGCCTTCCTTTCTCATTATGCGTCCCAGAAACCTCAACTGTTTTTTCTTGATGTTAAGTATTAGTTTCCTTTTTGTTTCCATTTTCTCCAAAACTTGGTCATTACTCACGTGTTCGGTCCACGGAATCCTCAACATCCTTCTGTAGAACCACATTTCTGTTGCTTCAAGTCTTCTCGTCATCTTTCAGATCACTGCTATATTGGAGGGCACATATCATGGACCAGTTTAGCGGTCTTTTCCTTGTTTCTAGCGAAATGTTTTTAATGGCTCTAACTAGAATAGCCAGTAGAACGTCGTAAATAAGAAAATGCCCATTCATATCCTGAGGAAGGACCTGCTATAACGAAAAAAACTGAATTCAATTCCTGGGGAAGTATCCGGACATGGGGGGAGAATTTGATGAGATCAACATATCCCACTGAATAAACTTATCGCGTGCAATGAGAATTCCCAGAAAATTGCCGAATGAGACACGTCTTTAAAATGCCGAACAAATCTGTCTGTCTGTCTGTCTCTCTCTCTCTCTCTCTCTCTCTCTCTCTCTCTCTCTCTCTCTATATATATATATATATATATATATATATATGTGTGTGTGTGTGTGTGTACGTGTGTGTATGTATATATAAAATGTGGATACTAGTTCCTAACAATTATTGATTAGTAAAACTAAATAAATAAACAAATCTGTCTGTCTGTCTCTTTTCTCTCCTCTCTCTCTCTCTGTCTCTCTGTACATATATATATATATATATATATATATATATATATATATATATATATATATATAATTTGGATACTAGTTCCTAACGATTATTGATTAGTAAAACTAAATAAAGAAACAAATCTGTCTGTCTTCCTGTCTCCCTGTCTTTCTCTCTATTTTATATATATATATATATATATATATAATGTGTATACTAGTTCCTAAGAATCATTGATTAATAAAACTAAATAAATAAACAATTTTTCTGTTTCTCTTTTCTCTCTCTCTCTCTCTCCCTATACATACATATATATATATATATATATATATATATATATATATATATATATATATAATGTGGATACTAGTTCCTAATAATTATTGATTAGTAAAACTAAATAAATAAAAAAAAGGAAAGGTAATTTGATTTTAAAGGCTTTTTTATTGGAGTTTTGTCTACACGACATTGTTATGGGTACTGAATTTGCCCCCATATCAGTGAAATTCAGTTTTGAGAATATGTTGTATAGACAAATAAATGGAATAGTTATGGGTAGTCCTTTGGGCCCTGCAATGGCCCACAATTCTTTTGCATTTTTACGAGCAAGATTTACTTGCTAGTATTGAAAATCCTCATTTTTATTATTGATATGTGGATGGCTCTTTTTCTGTTTTTGACAATGAGGAACAGACATTTCGTGGATTATTGAATGAATTGCATTCAGCGTTAATGTTTGATCAAGTCTTTGGTATATCGTTCCCTAATTATCCATTTTAAAAGCAAATTAAATCCTGAAATTGAGTTTATTACGAAGGTTTTAATTGAAAATGAATACCCTCAGGATATTGTTTAATCTAGTATTCGTGCTAAATTTGTACAATTTAATGAACCCCAAATTGTATGGGACGGAAAAGCGTTCCTTCTATTTGCGATTACCGTAGATTGGCCAAGTTAACATTTGATTTATTCGTCAGATCTCTCAAAGTCTGCAGTGCTTTTTTTCTGCCAATCCAAGGCTTGTTTTCACTTCACAAGCTATGGTGAAATCCATTCGTAAAGATATTCAAACCACCACCTACCAACCACCACCACCACCACAGCATGTTAGTTCAGTGATTTATGATTTCAAATTTTAGTGCGATACTAAATATATTGCCAGAACTTATCAGAAGTTGGAGGCGAAGATTGGTCGGCACGTACTAGGTAAGATCGGTCGAGGGCAGTACGAAAATTTGTATGCCTTCGTTAATACATCCGGTTCTGAGATTGCAGAACGTTTAATAAATAATCTGACTTATGCTACATATTTATACTAGAAATTTTTCGCTGTAGTCAGCAGAACACATTCGGATTACCATTTGAGATTGCTGAAGATCCTATATATATTAAGTTTAAGCAACCTTCCTTTTGAAATCAGAACGAACGTCTGCTAGATCAAATGTAATCTATTTGTGATTTATACTGCTCATTTTCTGGTAGTATTTTTCTTACACATTTTTTAGCCGCCGTACACATATGTGCCTTGTCCTCAATTGAGCTGTCTAGAGCGAGAAGCGATTTATCTCATATTTTCCGACACACCACTTTACGATGGGTTATTTTTTTTATTTATCTTTGTTCTTTCTTTCCCTTTGTTTTCATATATTTATATATACTTTTAAAATGTCCGTTTTCAAAGACTGACTGACTTATGCTTCGTCTTTATACCAGAATTTTTTCGCTGTAGGCAGCAGACCACATCCGGATTACCATTTGAGATTGCTCAAGACCCTATATATATTGAGTCTAAATAACCTTCCCTTTCAAAGCAGAACGAATGTTTATCTTTGTTCTTTCTTTGTTTCTGTTTTAATATATTTATATATACTTTTAAAATGTCCGTTTTCAAAGGCCAAATAATTTCGTTTTTGCTTCCAGTCAGGATATTTCCAAATATTATCCATTTATTTACTTTAATTTTGATGGAGGGTATTTTATTTAATCAATTCATACCAAACAAGGCGATAACGCCACTAAGACGCAAGTGGAAACGAAGGAAAGAACATTAAAAGGAACCGGAAACCAAATACTTAACAGGAAACAAGAGATAACCCTCTACTTCCTTTCAAAAGACCGGGGATTGCGTGAACCGGACGATAGACGAATCTATCTACTCCTTAAAAGCTAAAATTCTATAAGACTCTCACTCAAACGAAAATAAATTTTAGAATTAATTATTGGTTTCTTGGTCTCGTGATCTCACAGTCCATTAGGGTATCATTTGTGTTTCTTTGGAAAAGAAGAGTTACTTGGCGGCGTCCATTTCCTCTCAACACTAATATAAGAAATAGGATTTGATTGATTGAATTGATTTTGAGGCTTATTGATCTTTTACAGGTTATTTAAATATAGAGAATAGTTTAGATTTTTAGAATTTTATGGGGATAATAAGGATTTATCTCGTACAAGTACCACTTATTAACCCATAGGTGGGGAGAGAAAAGGGTAGATATCCTATCTTCCCAGGGGTATTTGTGTGTTATTGAATATACTGATACCGACAGAAATTGGAACCTGGCTTTCTGATTTTCAATTCTGAGCTGTTATCCATTACACCACCCGCACATCCAAGCTTAAAGTACCTGTTTTTCCCTAGCGGTCACCCTTCTAGGTATCGACCAGACTCAACGTCGCTTAACTTCGGTGATCGTATGAGGATCAGTGTTTTAAAGGGATATGGTCGTAAGATATGATCACTGGTATATGATACTAGTTGTTGGTTGGTTCTGTAACACCATTCTCTCATGTAAGTGTTCGCCATGATGCTGTCATGAATCCTTCAGGGCATCTCTAGAACAAGTGACCACGCCCATCTTCTCCCCATGGTCATAATGTCTTATATAGAACAGAAATGATTCTCCGAATTAACTGAATAAAGATTGATAAATTAATCTTCATTTCCGATTAACGATCGTAGAATGACGATCTACAGATCGTAGAATGACGGTCTGGGATCGTAGAATGACGATCTACAGATCGTAGAATGAGAATCTACAGATCGTAGAATGACGATCTGGGATCGTAGAATGACGATCTGGGATCGTAGAATGACGATCTGGGATCGTAGAATGACGATCTACAGATCGTAGAATGACGATCTGGGATTGTAGAATGAGGATCTACAGATCGTAGAATGACGATCTGGGTTCGTAGAATGACGATCTGGGATCGTAGAATGAAGATCTGGGATCGTAGAATGAGGATCTACAGATCGTAGAATGAGGATCTACAGATCGTAGAATGAGGATCTGGGATCGTAGAATGAGGATCTGGGATCGTACAATGAGGATCTACAGATCGTAGAATGACGATCTGGGATCGTAGAATGACGATCTGGGATTGTAGAATGACGATCTACAGATCGTAGAATGACGGTCTGGGATCGTAGAATGAGGATCTACAGATCGTAGAATGACGATCTGGGTTCGTAGAATGACGATCTGGGATCGTAGAATGAAGATCTGGGATCGTAGAATGAAGATCTGGGATCGAAGAATGAAGATCTACAGATCGTAGAATGAGGATCTACAGATCGTAGAATGAGGATCTGGGATCGTAGAATGAGGATCTGGGATCGTAGAATGAGGATCTACAGATCGTAGAATGAGGATCTACAGATCATAGAATGATGATCTGGGATCGTAGAATGACGATCACTGAAATTCAAATGGAATAAATACTTCGGAATAATACAAAGTCACTCCGCGCGTGCCGACCAGGTTTCGTTGCAATTAGCGTCTTCGTACCACACCTACTGTTTACTTTTTTATATTTTTTCATATTGTATGAGATTTTATTTTTGGTCGTAAGTCTGGTGTTGTTAAACTAGTAGGTGGTTATGTGAGGCATTGTTGCACAATGCGTCATTGGATAAATTTGAATAGTATCGATTATAAAACTTGATTAATCGAACCTGAATACAAATGTTTTTAATTGCATTAGGTGCTTGTTAAAAGTGTTTCATCTTAAACATGTTTTTTGCCGACTCAGCAGTCGGAAAATTATTTTTTTCAAATACAACATAGCCCATTATATGCTTGTCATTTTGCCGGCAAGGGGTTTTAAATCAACAGTAAATAAATAAATAAAAATGAAGGAATTAAAATAAGTTGAATTTATCGGAGCTGTTTAATATTTACAGCTCCGACGTTTCCTTATCATTGTTCTCCAGGATCTGCCCAGTCCTCACTTTCCAGTCTTGACTGACTTCAGAAGCGTCCCCAAATCCTTGTGGGTGACGAATTATTTCCACCCTCTAACCTCTCTCTCTCTCTCGCAGGCGGGATGAGGCGAGCTCCATAGCTACTTTCATGGAAAGTGCTCGGACGAACTACATTCCTTGTATCCGCCAGTTCTCTTCTATCTATCTATCTATCTATCTATCTATCTATCTATCTATCTATCTATCTTTGTTCATATCTATCTATCTATCTATCTATCTATCTATCTATCTATCTTGTACATATCTATGTTCATATCTATGTATCTATTTATCTATCTTTGTTCATATCTATCTATCTATCTATCTATCTATCTATCTATCTATCTATCTATCTATCTTTGTTCATATCTATCTATCTATCTATCTTTGTTCATATCTATCTATCTATCTATCTATCTATCTATCTATCTATCTATCTATGTTCATATCTATCTATCTATCTATCTATCTATCTTTGTTCATATCTATCTATCTATCTATCTATCTTTGTTCATATCTATCTATCTTTGTTCATATCTATGTTCATATCTATCTATTTATTTTGTTCATATCTATGTTCATATCTATCTATCTATCTATCTATCTATCTATCTATCTATCTATCTATCTATTTTTGTTCATATCTATCTATCTATCTATCTATCTATCTATCTATCTATCTATCTAGTTCTAACCTTCACAGCTAGGACCTGCCAAGCCATTTACATATTAGCAAACCACCCACATTTCCTCTGTATTTCACTGGTGGGAATTAAGTTCCACTTAAACAGCTTCTTCCTGCGAACCACTGCTGTTTGGAACTGACTCCCAAGAGCATGCTTCCCCCAATCACTATAATTTTTACCTGTTCAAGTCTAGGATTAACCATTATCTTCCCCTCCTATCCATATAAACTGCCCATTTTAACGTAACCCTCTACTGTAAGTGGACCCCGGGATTTGTACACATACTGTAAAAAAAAAATATAATAATAATAAAAAATAACAAAATAAATAAAATAAAATAAGTCTGAAGGTTAATAGTTCGCTAAAATTTTTAGCTCGATAACATCATTAACATTTTATTTTAGTCGTCTTAACACACACATACACATTTACACCTGCAAAGACACACGCACACACGCGCGTGCAGTCGGATATACACCCACACATACTAAAAAACAAAACAAAAAAAAACAGAGAGTGAGACGGACTTATTAATGCAGCAAAAATGTGAATTGAACTTTGAAATATTAGCTGGTTAATAATAGCGCTACAAGAGGCGCTTATTTTTTTCGCAACCCATAACATTTCTAAAATTTAAGGAAATTACCATGTGACAAAATTTAGGGCGAGGCAGGGCTTCTTAGTCGGGTCGAAAACTTGAAGCACCGCTTGTGCATATATATATATATATATATATATATATATATATATATATATATATATATATATATATATATGAAGGAATAGACAACTTTAAGTGTTCATGGGATTATAATTTATTTCCTTAGGACCGGATTTTTGGTTCTAATTCTTTAAATGTCCATTTTCAAACATAAACATTGGTGACCCAATATTTTTGTATGAAAATGGAGATCTGATGAATTAGGAGCAAAATCCCAGTCCTAATAAATTATAATCACATGATCCCTTAAAGTTTTCTGTTTCTTAGTTTAATTAAAATTTGCTTTGTTTTCACATTGAGTTCTCTGGATTATATCCTCCTGGGATTATCCATACGGATTACCAAATAACTTTATTAACACTATATATATATATATATATATATATATATATATATATATATATATATATATATATATGACAGATTTTTATCACATTTTAAATGTTGCTTTTCGTGGTTAGTAGACACTATGTTGATTTATTAAACAGTATAATTATTAATTTTGTTTATCGGCCTGAATGTTCGAAACATCTTACTAAAGAAAAATTTGGGCTCTCTATATCTAAATTTATATATATATATATATATATATATATATCTGTGTGTGCGCGCGCGTGGATCTTATTTCTTGAGCAACGTCATTTTAATCACCAGTTTGGCTTCATATAAAGAAAGTAAATTTCAACATCTCTTTCAACATCTCTCTCAATCTTTTTATTTATTTTTTCTTTCTTTCTTTCTTTCTTTCTTTCTTTCTTTCTTTCTTTCTTTCTTAATCTATTCATATCTATCTATTTCTTTATCTATCTATCTATCTATCTATCTATCTATCTATCTATCTATTTTTGTTCATAGATATCTATGTATCTATCAATCTTTGTCCATATCTATCTATCTATCTATCTATCTATCTATCTATCTATCTATCTATCTATCTATCTATCTACTTTTGTTCATATATATCTATGTATCTATCAATCTTTGTCCATATCTATCTATCTATCTATCTATCTATCTATCTATCTATCTATTTATCTATCTATCTATCTATCTATGTTTTCCTATCTATCTATCTATCTATCTATCTATCTATCTATCTATCTATCTATCTACTTTTTGTTCTTATATATCTATGTATCTATCAATCTTTGTCCATATCTATCTATCTATTCATCTATCTATCTATCTATCTATCTATCTATCTATCTATCAATGTTTTCCTATCTATCTATCTATCTATCTATCTATCTATCTATCTTTATATATATATATATATATATATATATATCAGTCTATTCATATCTATCTATCTACATATTTTCCTATATATCATTGATACCTATCCAATTACGTGTATTTTTCTGAATTTCATTTATATTTGCGTGAATATATTTGAACTTGACTCTGCGCGTTTATCGCTGCATTTTTGCTTCTAAATAAATACATTTGTTTTTTTTTGTTTTTGTTTTTTTCGTTTATTTGCACGCAGAATCACTTCAGAAAGCTGAAGAATTTCAATTATTTTATACAAATTCTCCTTTACCATTCTCTCTATTTTTACCTGTACTTTTTCGTGTTTATTTTTTATCTGAAGATGATGTCAATAATACACCGACACATTTATAATCAATCATCTGCCTACCTTATTAAAATTCCGATCACCTACCCTAATAAATAATATTTCTCAAAATATCTTTTATGTTTTTGAATCTTTCTTTTTGTCTGTCCTTAGACACGCGCCTATTTCTAAACATACACCCACCGACATTAATATCTTAATTTATGCTTATTATATTATTATTATTATTATTATCATTATTTTATTTCCTATGGTTTCTGGTGTGTACTTATTACTTTCCGGGTCCCAACCAGAGACCTAAGGTCAGAAATGGCAGCATGACATTTCCACTGAGCAATTAAAAAAAAAGAAAAGAAAAAAAACATATTTGACATAGGTAAAACCCTTTGTAAGCTCTTGAGAACATTTTTTTTTGTATTTCTTTAAGGCATGGCTACCAGGAATCCCTTCAATGAGTCTATTGGAATTTTTTCCAATCAATCCGAGGGCTCCAACTATAACAGGAATTGTTGATGTTCACATGTGCCACATTTTTGAGATTTCTATTTCAAGGTCCTTGTATTTTGACAGCTTTTTGAATATCTTCAAAGATACATTGCAGTCTGCAGGGACTGCCATATCAATAAGGAGGCACTTTTTTTGTTTGTGGACTTTAATAACAATATCTGGGTGGTTGGCTTTGATTGTTCTGTCAGTGTGTATTGTGTAGTCCCATAAAATTGTTACAGGTCCTATCTCCGTAACCGGGTCTGGGTGGTGTTCATATTATTATTATTATTATTATTATTATTATTATTATTATTATTATTATTTCCTTTGATTTCTGGCGTTCACATTTCTTTCCGGGTCCCGCTCAGGGACCTAAGGTTAGAAATGGCATCATGACATTTTCCACTAAAAAAAAAAAAAAAAAAAATACATAGATAGTGATTTTCCAAGCGTAGGCTGGATGTGGCACAAGGCCGAAAGTAAGGGGCACCCAGTGAGGATTGAACTTACTACTCAGTCGTAATTATTCTAGCGAGGCAAGCTTGCTAACCATTAAACCACCTCGAGGTGCCAAAAAAAAAAAAATACATAGATAAAGCCCTTCGTAAAGTGTGGGCTGTACTTGTGAGAACAATTTTTTTGTATTTCTTTGAGGCATGGACTTCCAGGAATCCATTCAATTAGTCTACTAGAATCTTTTCCAACCAATCCTAGGGCTCCAACTACAACAGGGATTGTTGATTTTCCTTTGTGCCACGTTTTTGAGATTTCTATTTCAAGGTCCTTGTATTTTGACAGCTTTTTGAATATCTTCAAAGATACATTGCAGTCTGCAGGGAGTGCCATATCAATAAGGAAGCACTTTTTTTGTTTGTGGTTTTTAATAACAATGTTATTATTATTATTATTATTATTATTATTATTCCATAAACTGACCTTTTAAGATTGCAATTAGATGTTTGATCGACAAATTTTCCAAATTTCAGGTTTCATGAATAAATCTTGTACAGCATGTGATGCCTAGAAAGTAAATTTAAGTCAACTCCGCATGTTGTAAGTTTGTTGTTGTTCTAACATATCTGTTACCGATCAGCTGCAGGTTCGAATCGTCACGCTAGCCAGTCATTTTTCTCCAGATAAAATAACTCCTTCTTTCTCGATGAAGGAACGCGCAAGTTTCCGCGTTTGAAAACTATTTATCTGTATACTTAACCTATCGAGGTAAGTAAATAGATAATTTACTTACCTATCAATTGAGATCAGTTCACATCTATCTATGGAAGTCTTTTTTTTCTTTTTATATCCGCCTTTCTATTTCATTCAGGTATCTCCTTGTTAGCTGAGATAGCTGCATGATTATATCCATTATGTAAGGGTGGAGAGTTCAAACCCAGGTAAGAGTTTCAAATGCTGATTTTCAAAGGAGGGAGACTCTTCGCAATAAAATGCTGTCTTTCTGTACCATTCGATTGTCGAAAAGCTGCCTGCCTCGTAGAATATTCATCAGTGCAGAGAGAGACAGAGGGGGGAGAGAGAGAGGGGAGGAGAGAGGGGTGGGAGGGAGAGAGGAGAGAGAGGGGGTGGGCGGGAGAGAGTTCCACATGCCTTACAAATTTAACCTTAAAATAAAGTTAATAACTGATTATGTGTGTGCGTTTATGTGCGTAGGCATGTATATGTACGCCTTTGTTTGAATATTTATATGTGTATCTATTTGCGTATATGCTCGCATATGTGTGTGTAATTATAAACCCATCTAAGGCTGGCACAAGGCAACAGGGAGTAAAAAGGGACGAATTGTTGTCTGAGACGAGCTTCTAAGTGTATGCGTTTGTATTTGCCACATATATATATATATATATATATATATGATAAACTGATATATAAGTTTATATATGATATATGATAAATATATAAGATATACTATATATATATATATATATATATATATATATATATATATTTGCTTTTTTGTTTCAACTTTTGGAAGTAAAGTCTGATGATCGCAGTCCTTTAAAAAGGGCTGTGGTGAAATAATTTATTTATATATATATATATATTTAAGTAAGGAAAAACTTGGTAAAATTGTACAAGGAGGATAAAATTCGGAGAGCTCAATGTTAAGTCAGAGCGAATAATTTAATTTAAAGAAAAAAAACAGACCACTTTAAGGCTCCATTACTTATAATTTATTTCACCAGAGATTTCATTTTTCTGTAGATCTTCAGACTTCACTTTCAGGGGCGAAAAAATGAATTTAAAATTTACGCTTTTTCTTTTATTAAAAGTTTAAAATCACTTTTTCGCCCTTGAAAGTGAAGTCTGAAGATCCAGAGAAAAATGAAATCTCTGGTGAAATAAATTATAAGTAATGAAGTCTTAAAGTGGTCTCGTTTTTTCTTTAAATAATATATATATATATATATATATATATATATATATATATATATATATATATATATAATTCGTGAATTAAATCATTACGCTAAAAATGTTTTTTCGTACGTATACATTTGCATATACATAAACACAGACAAATGCATATATATGTGTGTGTGTGCGTGTGTGTGTTGTGTGTGTGTATGTGTGTGTGTAGACTAATAGAACTAAGTTTTACTAAATTCAACAAAGCACAATATCAAATTTGAAAGGATTTATGCTTTGTCAATTTACATAGTGGGGGTGGGTGCTTTAATGCCTTGAAAATCAGCATGGTTTGGCTCATATACCAATCACGAATGCCCGTAAGAAAAATACAGCTATTTTAAGAGAGGGACAAATTATTCTGGCACAAGGCCGCATGAGCGCGCATCCTGGGCGTGTGGGGTCATTTATAAAGATTATCTTTGCATTATGATTCTAAAGACACAGCAGAGGAGCCCGCGGTAAGGGTTGACTATAAGTTGCGAAACGGATTTCCTATCTATATTCATACATATACACACACATTCGCACATTTACAGACACACACACACACACACACACACACACACACACACACATATATATATATATATATATTGTCCGAAATTAATAATGTTTAGTGGGAAAGGGTGCTCAACATCAGTGATAGAGCATTTACAGGTAGAGACAGTGTGGGTCTAAAGATGGCATTGAAGCATGAAAGTGACAGTCAGCACGTTGATTTCTATCTCTGCAGTGTATAACATATATACATACACACACGCTAACACATATATATGCGTATGATTATTTTCAAAATATAAGAATTATTTAATATACTTAATTATGTCACGCATTATGAAATGGACAAAGTCCGACAATTATTTTAACGTATAAACATAAAAAATGTCTTAAAATACTTATTTATGTTATTCATTCTATCTATCTATCTACACACACACACATACACACACACACACACACAGACATATATATATATATATATATATATGTCTATTTATATCTCAGTCTGTTAATATTGACCTATCTCAGTTTGCTCATCTCTCTCGATATATATACATACATACATATATATATATATATATATATATATATATATATATATATATAAAAATGTATAAACATAAAATGTCTTAATATATATATATATATATATATATATATATATATATATATATATAAGATAGATAGATAGATAGATCTGTCTATTCCCATCTCAGTTTGTTTTATCTATCTCAGTTTGTTTTCATCTATCTATTTATCTATCTATCTCTTTCACTTCAAATCTATCTCTCTATTTACAGACTGATATATATATATATATATATATATATATATATATATATATATATATATATATATATATTTATTGATATAAACATATATATATATATGATATATATAATATAATATGATATATATATATATAATATATATATATATATATAGAGAGAGAGAGAGAGAGTGAGAGAGAGAGAGAGGGAGAGAGAGAAAGAAAGAAAGAAAGAAAGAAAGAAAGAAAGAAAGAAAGAAAGAAAGAAAGAGAGTGTGGGAGGTAGTGAGCAAGAGACTACTTTTCCTTACATATAATGCGCACTTCTATCCCGGAATTTTCGAAGAAAGTGTAACTATTCGCATTATGAGTGGGGTATTCCAACAAGTTGAGACAATCACTACCCCACCCCCTATTTGTCAAAATGGCCCCTTGACAAATGATGGAAAGTAAATCTATACCCACGTATGTTTGTATTCAGTCAACAAATATTGGCAAAGTTTCGAATGGAATCCAGTTTCAAAGTTGTCTTCGTGTTGTGATATTTTTTTAAAACAACTCAAATAATTGAACAAATAATTCTAAATTATAGTCATATAAAAAACAAAAAAAAAAAACAAAAAAACAAATCGGAAATGATATCTCACCTTTTGTTGGAAGTCGGCAGAAACTCAAGTTAAAAGTTGATGTGCTAAGTCCGCGGCTGAATAGAGGCAGAAATCTCGTCACTAGCCAACAGCAAGAAAATGCCGGTTTCACGTGCACACACGCACAGATAGATGAATGCATACAAGGGAAAAAGAGAGTCCAAGGAACTTGCTCAAGCTTAGTTTGTTATCTTCTTCTATTTCTTTTTATTTTATTTTTTTCGACTTAGTTCTTCCGTGGCAAGACAATGTTTCTTTCTTAATGCAGCTTTGCTTACCTAGCCGACTTCACGTTGTTGCTTGCCTCGCCCGAGTCTCGATACCCAGCTGCGATGCTAGTCGTGAAGAAACGAGAAGATATACTGATGTTCCCGCTCCTGTCTTCATTACACTTCCATTCAGGTGGTTGCTGCTATCACCAGTCAGGAACCAACACCATCACCGCAGACAACGATTGCATCTGAGAAAGGAAAGACGTACGTTGGTAATGTGTGTGCCAGACACAGTATATCTCAATGCCTGACACACAGACTCTCTCTCTCTTTCATTATATTGGTTTCTCTTTGGTTTAGTCTAACGTTCGACAGATTCTTCTAACTTTACATCTTTTCTTCATTACTATCTCTCTTTCTCTCTTTCTCCTTTCTCTGTATATTTCTGCTTTTTTTTTTATTTTCTTAGTTTCTTTTCACTTTTCATTCTCTTTCCTTTCCATCTTTATTAGTTTCCCTGCAACTTAACACTTCTTTTATTCTTTTCTCTCATCTTCATTTCGTTCTCTATCTATTTCTCACATTTCCTTTCTTTCTTCCTCTTTCTTCATCTCTTAATTCCTCACCTCTCTGTCTTCTTCATTATCTATTTCTTCTCGCTTTATTTCTCTCTCTCTCTCTCTCTCTTTCTTCATCACTCTCGCACTTTCGTAATCTAAATTTTCGGTTCACATTTTTCATCTCTTTATATTTCTCTTTCTCTTTCTTCATCTCTCTTTCTTAATCTAATTTTCTAATGCTATTTCTTCGTCTCTTTCTTCTATCTTTCTTTCTTCATCTCTCTCTCTCTCTTAATCTATTTTTTTAGTTCTCTTTCCTTGTCTCTTTATCCTCTCTTTAATTCTCTCTACCTTTCTTCATTTCACTCTTTCTTAATCTTCTTTTCTAATTCACTTTCTTTGTCTCTTTCTCCTCTCTTTATTTATTTCTCTCTTTCTTCATTTTTCTCTCTCTCTCTTAATCTAATTTTTTAGTTCTCTTTCTTTATCTCCTCTCTTTATGTCTCTCTCCCTTTCTTCATCTCACTTTCTATTTCTTAATTTAATTTTCTAATTCTCTTTCTTTGTCTTACTCCTCACATTATTTCTCTTTCTCGTTCTTCATCTCTTTCTCTCTCTTTTATAATCAAATTTTTTCATTCCCTTTCTTCATCTTTTTCTCCTCTCTTTATTTTCCTTTCTCTCTTTTTTCATCTCTTTCTCTCGCTTTCTTAATCAAATTTTCTAGCTCTCTTTCTCATTTCTCTTGATACAGTTCCAACGTTTTTAATTTTTGTCCCCACATTCTCTGTTTTTTTTTTTTTCAATTTTTCTTCCGTCCTTTCTGTCTTCATCCTTTTCTTCCTCATCTTTCTTTAAATCTTTCCCACTCTTTCTATATTTGTCTGTCTCCCGCCTTTTTATACCACTCTCTACTACCTTTTCCTCTTTCTCTCACTTTTTTCGTTTCTTTCTCCCTCTCTTGCCTCACCCTCTTTTCATGTGGGTCAGATTTTTTTTTATATCCTTCTTTGTAGTTTCCCGCTCCCTCTTTTACTTCGTCTCTCACTCTTTTTTTTCTTTTTTGATTTGTTTGTCGCTCGATATTACGTGCTTTGCTTCTTTTTAATTTTTTCTTTTTCCCCCTCTTTCTTTTCTATTTTCTTCCATTCTTTGTTCCCACTTTCTCTCTCGCATTCTCTACAATTTTTATGAATATTTCTTTCTCGATTCCTGTTTACGTTTTTGCATTCGGTCACTCTTTCTTTCTTTCTTTCTTTCTTTCTTTCTTTCTTTTTCATATTTTCTATAAATCTCTCACTCTTTCTTTCTTTCTTTCTTTCATCTCTCTCATATTTTCTATAAATCTGTTACTTTTTCTTTCTCATATTTTCTATAAATCTCTCACTCTTTCTTTCTTTCTTTCTTTCTTTCATATTTTCTATAAATATTTCTTTCTTGCTTCTCGTCTACGTTTTTAGACGCTGTCATTCTTTCTTTCTTTCTTTCTTTCTTTCTTTTCTCCAATTTTCTATAAATATATCCTTCCTGTTTCCTGTCTACGTTTTGAAATTGTCATTTTTTCTTTCTTTCTTTCTTTCTCTCTTTCTTTCTTTCTTTCTCATATTTTCTATAAATCTGTCACTATTTCTTTCTTTCTTTCTTTCTTTCTTTCTTTCTTTTATCTCTCTCATATTTTCTATAAATCTGTCACTATTTCTTTCTTTCATATTTTCTCTTAATATTTCTTTCCTGTTTCCCGTCTACGTTTTTACACGCTATCATTCTTTCTTTCTTTCTTTCTTTCTTTCTTTCTTTCTTTCTTTCTTTCTTTCTTTCTTTCTTTCCCATATTTTCTATAAATATTTCTTTCCTGCTTCCAGTCTGCGTTTATAGACTCTGTGACTCTTTCTATCTTTCTTTCTTTTCTAGTTCGATGTCATTTACCTTTCCAAAAACCAACAATTATTGTTTGTTTATCAAATAGTTGTACCGAATAAAATATCTTCCGGAGTTATAGTCATTTCATATATATATATATATATATATATATATATATATATATATATATATATATATATATATATATATATATATATATATGTGTGTGTGTGTGTGTGTGTGTGTGTGTGTGTGTGTGTATAAAAGTCTAATTTAGTCTGATACAGGCTCACGAGAACAGGACACTCTGCGAGGATCAATCTCACAATACAACTGAATATGTATGTCTAACTTGTTAAACAACGTTTTCCACAAATTTTGTAGGCATACTTATGGGATCCGGTTTTAGCTTAAAATAATTATTCTTGTCGTGGTAAGGAGTGCGTGTTTATCTCTTTCTTTAGGAATAATAATTACCATTGTTAACCATTCACTATAAGACTATAATATCCAGATTTTGTGTACACTGTTGAAACTTGTTAAAATCAATATTTGTCGATCAATACGATATCGATTTTCAATAATTTTATTGGGTTTCTAATGTTTTAAATGCCAAAATAAATTTTCAAACAAACGTGTTTAACGTTGAAATAGTAGCTAAACCAATTAGTTTTTGCACGTAAATTTCAATGTTTTTCAAAATTTTGTAAAACTTAAAATTTTTAATATAACTGTGTGCTTTGAAGAAAAATCCTCACAAAACCATATTTCGCCGAAAATATATGTTTTATTTTTTAGACGATTTATCAATGGGAAAAATACGAAGAACAAATGGAATTTATTTTTGTTTTCATTGTTATCGCAAGGATCATTGCTGTTGCTCACTACTGTACATGACCAGTATCAGTGAAAATTAACTGTGACGCAATTAAAAATGATTACAAACTTTCATGGACGACAAAATAGAATAAATGACTCTTTTAACGTGCGAAATATTTCATTTGTTTCACTTTGGTATCTGAAATGATGGAACCTGCTTTTGGATGTGGATTTGGTTCATTAACTATCGCGCAACTCTCCCGTCGAATTCGACGTATGAGGGTCAAGCAGATCAGTTCCTAGGAAAACGACAGCCCGACAACAGCACATAAGATTTGATTATAATGGTGAAGGTTTCGTGCAAGACCATCCACACTTTTTGAAGAACCGAATACAGAGAATCCCCAAACGACCCTCCGCAGGTTTTGAATTCAGAGTTGTCCTCTTCCTACACCAGTTACCATCCAAGGCTATAGAACCCAGTCTGTCCTACTATTTTACCCATAGCTGAAGGCACAAGAGGAGGATTCAAGGGTTAATACGTAAGTGAATGTAATGGATTCGACGAATTCGAACTCGGCTCTCCGATTCCTCAATCCAAGCCGCTCGTATATATATATATATATATATATATATATATTCACTCTACTCTTCAAAAAATTAAATGCAATAACAGTCGTTATCTTTTGTTTTTATTACTCTCAGTTCGTAATATTTTTTCTTTTTTTCATATTTCACACTCAGTAACCCCTGTTGTCTTAGTGGCTTTACTTTTTGCTTCTTGATGAAAAAGATATATATATATATATATATATATATATATATATATATATATATATATATATATATATATAGTTAGTTAGTTAGTTAGTTTATGCAAAAACTAGGTAATCCGTATGGGTAGACCCAAGGAGGATGATATCCAGAGAGCTTAATGTAAATTCAGAGCAGATATGTTTGAATAAAAACAGACCACTTTAAGGTTCAATGGCCAATTCAATATTATTCTTCCTATATAGATATTTTTCAATGTATTTACTTAGGTTTAGGTTGTTCTTGTGTCTGCATTTAAAAACTAGTTCATTGTGTCTATTTAGTAATAATGAACTATGAATTTTTTCCAATCGACTATTTCATAAAAAAATACCCAAAACTCCAACAAACTTCAAATTAAATTCTTCATAGATTTTTTAGACATTTAGATTTATATCAAACTTTAACCCCCAAATATACCCTTTAAAGGAATGCGAAATAACAGCGTCTAAGAATTTGAATGAAACCTGCTCTCATGGACATGATTTATTGTTTGTTGTATCTTCTCCTTTTAAGTCGGTCTTTCCTCCCCCCCTTACCCATCTATATCTAGAGATAACATACATTGTTAAGCGGCGTCTAGCTTCACACAGAGTGGGGGTTAAGGATAAGGAATTGAAATGGCAACATCTAACTCACTCATATCTTCTCTCCCAACTCACTTCCTCACTTGTTAATTTTACATACGCTTGGTGCGGTCCGTCAAAAATGTGTAAGTTTCTTTTCATTTTTCATTTTAACTTTTGGAAGTAAAGTCTGATGATCCAGAGCCCTTTAAAAGGGTTGTGGTGAAATAACTTATTACATGGAACCTTAAAGTGGTCTGTTTTTATTCAAAAATATATATAATTATATATATATATATGTACCTGAGTTTCTAGTCGTCTGAAGAGCACGTGAGCGTGAAAATCGGGTTACGACTTGGGTCATTCTTTCATGGGAAGTAACGTTGTTAAGCGTTTTTCGCTCTGTCTAGGCAATCTATGCTTCGAGCATTTAACTGAGTTTTGCCTTTAGGCTTTTTTTTTCTCTTTCGTTTTTTCAGTTTTGTTATTTTTGTTCCAGACTTTATCTGCATTAGAGTTTCAGGTTTTGGCAAGTTGCTTGTTGGTTCCATTAACAGCTTTGTTTTTTTGGTTTTTTTTTAATAAGATATATATTTATATATTTATGTGTGTTAATCTTGCAGACTCTCATCGGAGTTGAGGAAAACACCCTCGCCACACCAGATGCATGTTGCTGTGATTTCAGTAGCAGGTAGATTTTTACGGGTTGGAGTTGCTAGCCCCAAGACTAACCGATATTTTTTTTTTAAGTCAGAATTGTTCTTTTACTAGACTGATTGGCAACCAAGGCTAGTGAGCGTAGTCGGCCCAGAAATTTCTCACACTAGCTGGAGGTGGGAAGAGTGGGATTTATATTTTTCCATTGATATCTGTGTGAATGTAATTGCAATGGCCACGGCTCGAATTTGAACTCGGTACGCCAATCCGACTTTCCCCGCCGATAGCTGCAACACTACGCACAGAGCCCACCTCTGCACACGTATTTCCGCGCGCATGTGTGTGTGTGTTTGAATCGAATTTAAAGATCAGAAATAAAACTATATTTAATGCAATACATTTTTTTGCCGATTACAATACCCACAGAAGATTTCATCCTTCCACCACCCATCCATACGTATACGATTGGGGTGCTGAAAAATAATCAAATGGCGAAAACATCAGATATTTTGGGAAGGGTTTTGGGGTGCGATAATTAAGAAATTCGCTTTCAGTTCTCGTCAAAATCTTCCCTTGTACTAGACACTGTGTCTAAAACACTCCAAGAGAGTGACAAAGAGAATGTGTGTGTATCTCACTGTATATACCTGATGTGGGGCCAAAGTCTGGACCACAGAAGGAAAACACGGAAAACGGATTAGATGTAAGAAAGATATATTAACAACAGGTTACAGAGATAGTGTAAGCGGAGCTTACTATATGTTAGTGTCCAATACTGGTAGTCGTACGCGGCTCTCACTGTCTCCCTGTGTCTCTCTAGAGTGTTGTGTCGCATACTTAATATAGACCTGGAAGAGTCTATTGTGTAGGTAGTTCCGGTCTCACAATAATACCTGTGCGTCTTTGCATGCATATATACAGTTGTGCGTCTGCATCCTCTTTCATGTGGTGTGTCCTTTCAGAATGTGAGCGAACATGGCTCTCCACAAATTCATAATCCTTCATATCCTTAAGCAATGTTTGTGTTCTATCCATTTACATAAGATAGACAGTTAGGTCAATCACTGTTTCCATCCCTCTCTGCCTCTCTCTCTATCGACTTCAGTAGGCCCGGTGAGTGTCATATTCTCCAAATCCTCCTTCCTCATTATGTATCCCGAAAGTTTCAACTGTCAAGTTCTCATTCTGAATATGAGTGAACTTATTGTTTCCATTATCTTTAAAAATTATTCGTTGCCCAATAATTTGTCCATGATATTCTTCGCGTTCTTCTGTAGAACCACATCTATGATCTCTCAAATCTCTCCTTCAGGCGCGAGGAAATTGTCCAGAATTCACTGCCATATAGGAGGACTGATATTGCATAACAAATAAATAATTTTTTCTTTGCTTCTAACGAAAACTTATGTCTTTTTAGTACTTTGTTTCGCTTTTGGGAGACGTCTTTAGCTATTCCTGTTCGTCTTATATTCGCAAATAGGTGTCTGTCCTGAAAATAGATAAATATTAGCAAACTTCAGTATCTGTCAATATTTCTAAGATGAGGTATTATGTACGCTATTTACATTATTCGGACTATTGTCCTTATCTTTGTCGCCATATTTATTACAACGTTTCGGCCTTTCAGTTTCTGTCTATATTTCTGAGATGAGGTATTATGTACGCTATTTACATTATTCGAACTATTGTCCTCATCTTTGTTGCCATATTTATTACAACGTTTCGGCCTTTCAGTATCTGTCTATATTTCTGAGATGAGGTATTATGTACGCTATTTACATTATTCGGACTATTGTCCTCATCTTTGTCGCCATATTTGTTACAACGTTTCGGCCTTTCAGTATTTGTCTATATTTCTGAGAAGAGGTATTATGTACGCTATTTACATTATTCGGACTATTGTCCTCATCTTTGTCGCCATATTTATTACAACGTTTCGGCCCTTCAGTATCTGTCTATATTTCTGGGATGGGGTATTTTGTACATTATTTACATTATTCGGACTATAGTCCAAGGACACATGGCACAGTGGATAAAGGCGTTAGTTAGATCCAGTTACAGGACCCAAAGAGTGTGAGTTCAATACCTGGTTAAGACAGTGGAGAACTTTCAGTTAACTGACATCCATTAGACATGGCACGTGGAACTAGAACAGTCTACCACAGTAAACGAAATAAAGGGTTCAGTTCGACATTACAAACACCTGAAGAGTTCCGGAGAATAAAACGGCCGAAACGTTGTGATAAACATGGCGACAAAGATGAGGACAATAGTCCGAATAATGTAACTAGTGATTAGCAAACTTCCGTAAACGATTTTTTTCAAGATTAATAACAAAATATATATTTTAAATTTGTCCAATGAAACCGCACCTACATACACACATATATACTACACACACACACACACACACACACACACACACACACACACACACACATATATATATATGTATATATATATGTGTGTGTGTGTGTAAGCATATATTGTTAGATATAACTGACAATGAATGTCTATTATGTTTGATTATGAGCCATTCTAAACTTCGTATGGTTGCTTTAATTTCGGTTGAAAATAAAGACAAAATTATCCAACATTTGGATATATTGAGCCATCTTCAGAGTGATTACATGGACATTTAAACAAAAATATATACTTTCAAGTATGATATTCTGTTATGTTTACATAGAAGATTGCTATGCTGCTACCCCGCGACTCTTATCGTCGTATAGTAATCTTCTATGTCAACATAACAGAATATCATCTTTGACGGTGAATATCTTTGTTAAAATGTCCATATAACCATTCTGAAGATGGCTCATGTGAGCCGAAAGCTTAGATCAAGGACCAACTTAATAAAAAAATATCCAGTTGTTGGAAAGTTTTTGTCTTTATTTTCACACAATAAATTAAAGCAACCATACGCAGTTTAGAACAGCTCACACATATATATATATATATATATATATATATATATATATATATATATACAAAAATAGTTAATAAAAATGAACACACTACCGGCCCTTGTCTGAATGATTGGATTTCTCTGTATCCTTGGAAACAGCCAATTATGAATTTTATGTCTGCGTTTAAAACTCTTGAAGATGAAATGGAACTAATGCTCTTAATTTAATTACAAAATTAAATTTCAAGTTTTTAACTTCCATTTTTGAAACATGGTTATTACTGTGTAGCGGAAAAAGAACATATATTTAAATCAGTTAATATATATATATATATATATATATATATATATATATATATAATGGCGAATTTATCTTCTCTTCAAGGATGTCTCCAAAAGGGACATGAGGGCGGTGGACATTGACATTGAGTGGAGGGAACTGGAGACGCGATTTTGACCGAAGGCTGGATTTAGGGGAGGCGAAACGGAGAATTGATGCCGGGGTTAAGCGTGCTTGAAGGGAAGAAAACAACACAGCGTCATCGGGCGTCTTCAAATGACTTCGTTAAGCCTGTCAATCCCGTGTGGGCCTGTACATTCATAGCAGATGCTGCACCGCCACCAGCAGGCGAGGCATTATTCTTTGGGCGAAGATCCAAGGCTTCTGCAGGCCGACGGATGACACACTCTCTCTCCTCTCTCTCTTTCACACACACACACACACACACATATATATATATATATATATATATATATATATATATATATATATATATATAGTAAAGGTAATAAATACGTTGGTATATAATCCAAGTGGATCCTAGTGATATGAAATATTAAAACTGATCCACAAAATGAGCTCAATGTATTTATTATTACAGCGCATGTAATTTTAAAAAAAATCATTTTGTCCCCTTCATAGTTTCAAATTAACATTTCATTCTTCATATAATCCCAATTTAATGTCATAAGGTTAATATCCGGGTTTAATTTTATCAAACCTCTTCCCTTTAAGTTACATTACACCCTCCATGACCCCTATCTCGTGCCTTTCGTCCGACTGAAACATTGAAATGGATAAATTCTGTATTAGTTTTTCGACGGTTTTTTATTTTTTTTTTGTAGCTGTCAGACTTCTGAGACGAACTCAGTTTATACCGGTGTTTAATAAAACTGACGAATTTTTCGTCGGTTGAAATAAGCCTATTTCCTATATGAAGTAATTTTGGATTTTACTGTCTACTAACTCTCTCTCTCTCTCTCTCTCTCTCTCTCTCTCTCTCTCTATCTATCTATCTATATATATATATATATATATATATATATACTCATTTCATTTGTCCTAATACCAGGAAATTTCTTAAACTGAAATTAATTAAAAATAACCAATTACAATGAACATCAGTTAATCGAATTTCGTGAAATGGCGATATCTCTCTTCAACTGAAAATTCGTGTACAATATCTCCAAAATTTATTGTAATTTTCTGAAGCAATATTTCTTTATTTAAATTTTAACGCTTCAAATACAAACTCTCCGGATTATTTTCTTTCAAATCTTATTACGGTAGAATCCAATTATCCGCGTAATAACTACCCCAGTTTCATTCATCAGCGGTTGTTATTAACACAATTTACATTGTTTGAACTGTTGTCTTTATCTTTGCTACCATATTCACGGTGTTTCGACCGTTGTACTCTCCGGCTTTTGTAAAAACAGTGTGAATAATTACAATACTTAATTTCAGAAATCTAGCCACATAGGTGTGTTCAAATTTTTCATTAAATTAAAACTATATTTCTGAGATGAGGTATTATGTACATTATTTGGACTATTGTCCTCATCTTTGTCGCCATATTTATCACAACGTTTCTGAAAATACTCCACCGTATTGAACTCACACTTTGGCTCCTGTCACTGGATCTAACCAACGCCTTTATCCACTGTGCCATGTGTCCTCAAGGGAAATTAACAGGAGTTAACTGATAAATGACATCCATCAAAACATGGCACGTGGAATTAGAACATTCTACCCCAGTGAGCGAAATAAAGGGTTCAGTTCGACATTCCAACCACCTGAAGAAGGCCGGTGCGTACAACGGTCGAAACGTTGTGATAAATATGGCGACAAAGATGAGGACAATAGTGCGAATAATGTAAATAATGTAAATTAAAACTACTTTCTAAAATATATTAAAAGGAGTTATATATATATATATATATATATATATATATATATATATATATATACGTCTTACCAGTTTGTGACTCGAAGGTATAATCCCGTGGAGGATATAAATCGAGGAGGATATATAATATATATGAATATATGTGTGTGTGTGTGTGTGTGTGTGTGTGTGTGTGTGTGTGTGTGTGTGTGTGTTGAACAATAACAGATATTAAAAAATTAAAAACATGAAAATTTTCAGTCACATTGGGTTGTATATTAATATTTTTTGTTTTATTATTTCAATTAAATTCCATGACTAGTTTCGGCTAGCATGGCCATCATCAGGAGAAAAAATCTGCTTGTTAGTAGCAGCGAACTACAGGAATGAATGACTTTCTGAAGAAAATGAACTTTATCTGTAGTTTTCATTTGTTTGTTTTTTTTATCATTAATTTTGGTCAGTCCTTGTGTTGGTCAAACGGCCTCTTTTAAGTTGTTTTTAAGATAAAGGCTGGGGAGATTCATACGACTCAGAATTCCCTTCTTAGTCATTTTAAGTTTTATTCGATGCTGGGATGGAGATGTGTGTGGTATTATTTAGTTCTTTGTATGAAGTGTGTAAGTGTATTATTAGTATGGGCGTGTGTATAAGTGTGAGACCTCAACACTTCTGCAATCATGTATGCCTTGGGTGGGTGAGAAATGTGGTTAGAGCTAGATTTACGGGGTTATATATTAATTTCATCTATGTTATTAAATTTGTGGACGAAGTGTTTTGAGGCGCAAAATCTATTTGTCTCCATGTACCGCTAGAATTTTTGTTATGTTATTTTTTCTGTCTATTTCTATAGTGAATTTTGCGGAACTTTTAAATCATGTTTTTCTTGGCGGAAATGTTGTTCTACATGTAATAATCATTCGTGGGGAGCCGACTTGATCCACTTACGATAATTATTAATTCTGTACTGAAAGAGCCATTCAGATTTTCCCACATTTTTTTTATTGCCTAGTGTGCATTCTAATAGGTAAATAATATTATGACTTCTACAGTCAGAGTTGTGGTAGATTTTGAAAGTAGATTTAGTGAACGAATTGGCGTGTCTCATGTGGTTACAACATGAGCTCCGTTTGTTGTTACATGGTTGGGAAAATAATGTTGTTTTTATTTTTGGTCTATTACGGATTACCTTATCATCTGAAATTTGATTATTACCTATAATTTCCTTAAGGTTCTTAGGTCTACGATATGCTAGAAGACCGGGTTAGTTAAACAAAATTTTTTAGGTCTAGTTTGAGATGTAGTATTTCCCAGCGTCTTTTGCTTATCTGAGATAGTGGAGAAAGAGTGTTGTTGAAAGTAGTTACTAGAGGGATGCGTCTGGATTTATTATTAATTTTGTACATTAGGGTACCTTCTCTAGGTGTGGAAATTGATTTATTTATTTGTTATATATATATATATATATATATATATATATATATATATATATATAGATAGATAGATAGATAGATAGAGATCATTTTAACAATAATAGTATTTTGACAATACTAAAATATGAATCAATTTACATATCCGTAAAAAATTAAAATCTGAATCTAAGTTCGAAATTCAAATTAATAAATCGACTTAACTCGTCCATTGACGACTGAAATATTTCTGCCTGATTCTTTCCATTTTTACAATTAGATTGCCAGATAAATCAAATATATTTCTTAATGGGGGGAATTGCTTCACTTCTATCATCAAATGGGCTTCCATTTAAAAATGACTTTGCAACTGCCCAGTTCCATGTCATCATTAATGAAAATTTGTTTTCTTTTCATCAAAAACAAGAAAAAATTCAAGATTTTTTTAGATTTTAATTATACTTTTAAAATAGGTGAGAAATTTTGAAAATATCTACTATATAGTTCGCTATTATCCGCGTATTTTCCCATGCAGAGGGGATAATGTTCAAGGTACTATTCTAGCGCGGATAATTAAGGGTGTACAAAATGTCTTTACGGACAGAGCATAACGCACTGATAGAGAAGATGGTAGGTACTACAATAGAATCAAAACAGTTCATTACAGATGATGAGATCCTATCGGCCAAAAATTGACTACGAGGTTCAATCCATGGTAGTTTGATATAAACAGAACACTCTGGGGGACCAAATGTATTAATATCATTAAACTTGGAAATTTTAAGTTTAATGTTACTCATAATAACACTTTCAGGGTAGCCATTTGTAAGGAAAATGTCGAGGAATATGCGTTCAGCTTTTCTCCTTAGCTCGGTCCCCTCTATACCCAATCTTTTCTCTTTCCCATTCTCTTCCATACCGCTTGCGTCTTCGTAGCCTTATTGCCTTGGTTGGGGTGAAATGATTATTAAAACACTGCAATAAAAACGGAGAGATTAAAAGCAAACAACAGAAAAGAACACCGTGAAAATTAGATTAAAAAAATTAAATATGTCCTTTTTATTGGAATTATTATATCTGTAAAAACGTATGTGTGTGCGTTTGAATGTGTGTATGTGTGTACGTGTAAATGTGTGCAAATACCTATCTGGAAGGTTGTAGAATTAACCCAATGTCGTATGGACTCTACTCGTTACCTCCCTTTCTATGACCTGCATGAACTATTAGCAAGTGTAGCGACAACAGGCCTGAGATATGTTTGAGCGAGGTGTTAGGTTAAGTGATCTATCTATCTATCTATCTATCTATCTATCTATCTATCTATCTATCTATCTATCTATCTATCTCTTTCACTTCAAATCTATCTCTATTTACAGACTGATATATATATATATATATATATATATATATATATATATATATATATATATATGTGTGTGTGTGTGTAGCATTTCTATTTCGGGTATTCTCGGGAGCCAGTCTTCACATATGCATGCACCTGCGTGATCAGATCTCGCTCTCCTTATGAGACTTTCTCAAATACGCATTTATGGATTAACACCAGAAAAATACATTTCCCCATAAAATGCAGAATTGCGCAAAAGTTTTCAATGTACACATTTATGTATGCGTATATCTAGGCATAGATACATTCAGAAACCATATCATTTGAGGACATTCAACAGCAGCAACAACTAAAATGGATAACACATGTTACTCGAAAAGAAAATAATCAAATAATCAAAATGTTGAGATTCCACACTTCAAACAAAAAGTTAGGAGGGTAACCCCCATCAATACTGGAAAGAGCAATATGAGTTCTTTTAAGGAAACGTTTAATAGTATTATTAGCATTACCAATTATATATATATATATATATATATATTCAAATAGAAAACAGACAACCTTAAGGGTTATAATTTATTTCCCCAGCTGTATGATTTTTACCTGGTTCATCAGACCGTACTTCCAAGGGTGAAAAAATGTTTTAAATTTACATATAGTTTTTACTCACTTTTGAAGGGTAGTTTTAACTTGATGTAACTAAGCTAGGAACAAAATATAGTGTGAATATAATATAGATAAACAATGTTACAATTATCAAAATTATTAATAATAATTAAGGAGTAAAGAGTTTTTAATTAAAATTTAAGGTTTCGAATTTTAAATTTGTTTTTTTCAAATATTTCAAAAAAATATGTATAAAAATAATAAAAAAATATATATATATATATATATATATATATATATATATATATATATATATGTATGTATGTATAAATTTGTCACTAAGCTGATTGTTACTTTCAGCATCCCGTCTTTAGAGATTAGTAGACGGGCCCTCCAGTAATCACTCGTCAGAGGATATCAGCAATTATATATATATATATATATATATATATGTGTGTGTGTGTGTGTGTATGTGTGTGTATGTGTATATGTGTGTGTATGTGTATATGTGTGTGTATGTGTGTTTGTGTCCCTGTATGTATATATGTTTATGGATACGAAACTGAGCGAAAAATATCGAAGTGAGGAAGTGTGCTTTCCTTCCAAGGGAAACAAAGGCTTGCTGAGCTGTGACGCTGTCTGTAGCCAAATGGTAAAGCACGCTAGATCAAATGGTGATTTCTTCTAAAACTGGGAACAATGATTCGATTCCTGCCGGGGAACATACTTTTTTATTTCTTGAATACCCAGACAGATAGGCGAAATACACACTGCTTAGTGTAAAAATAAAAATGGGGCTTCTATTCTAAAAACGAGTATCCACTCAAATAAAGATTTTAGTATAGTGTTATATATATATATACATATATATATATATAAATATATATAAGTGGGCATTGAAGTAATCACCCAGAGGCGACAGGAAACAGATCTATAGGTGCTTGTGTATCATCCTTGTTGTGAGGAATGAGACTTCTTCTATCAATATATATATATATATATATATATATATATATATATATATATATATATATATATATGGTATAAAATGACAATTGAAAAGAATCTTAGATTTTACCGACGCGTTTCGTCTTCCGAATTTTTCAAGGCAAAAATGAAATCGAAATGTTTTTGTTGTTAGAGTTACATTTAAAAAATGCAAATTTAAAAAGATAGACGCTTCTGTCTAAGCCTTTTTTTACTGGTTAATGTATATATATGTGTGTGTGTGTGTGTGGTATGTGCGTGTGTGTGTGTTGTGCGTATGTGTGTATGCGTGTATAGATATATATGGGTATCATAAAACATACGTATACTCACATATACTTGCACGTACATATATATATTTTCTGAGGTGTTATAAAAACAGTGATCAAATTTATATAGCAGACCTATTAAGTATATATTAGTGAATATACATAATATCCCACATCGTTAGCACGACTTGCAGTTTCATGCACCTGAAGATTATATGTTTGCATCAAAATCCGAGTGGGACTTTCGACTATATATGTATATTTACAAAATATATATATATATATATATATATATATATATATATATATATATATATATATATATATTGATAGAAACAAGTGTTCTCATTGCTCATACCAAGGACGATATACGAGCATCTATAGATGTGTTTTCGAGAGTATGGCCTGTTTTTAGGTTTACGTTTGGTCTAACAAAAAACGAAACAAAACAAGAAAAAAATAGGCTAATGCTTCCACGCTGTCCGGTTCACGTTTATATTGAATCCAGCGTATTGGATTCACTGAATACATTCGTCTACCTTGTCAGCATGCTCTCCAGGGACAACTCTCTTAACACCTAAATGCGCCTAAGGATCGAGAAAGTTAGCAAAGCCTTTGGAAGACAACAGAAATGAATCTGGTCAACTTGAGGGCTAACATCAACAAGCTTAGTGCGTTAAAAGCGTTTGTTATCCACCTTTTTGCACTAAGACTTGAACCACATCCCACCGTTACATCAAAGCTCAAAAAAGTCTTAGGAGTGTTTACAGCATCAAGTGGCAATCCTTTACATCTGACACCATTGTTTTTAGACGGGCCAATACATCTACCTGTCGGATTTGTTCCGTTTACTTACGCACAAAATACCCTTGGAAAAGTTATGAATTCGCCATCTCTTCTAGTATCTAGAAAAATCATTTGCAATATATATATATATATATATATATATATATATAGTATGTATTCCTGGAGATGGATGGGCACTGACGGTTAAAACGCCCAAGAGACAATACATGATGAGCACTCTAAGAAACCATTCAAGAGACCCAGGCTCCGATACGCTACCGCGACAAATGATGGAGAATGACAGCATCCCAAGTCTCCTTCTGGGGTTAAGGGCGAAATAATAATAATAATAATAATAATAAGAAGAAGAAGAAGAAGAAGAAAATGAAGAAGAATGTATATTATCATTGTAGGCACTCAGTGGACTATAAGGTCACAGCCTCAACACGATAGGTGTTGCTGTACATTGTACAACCAATTTCGAATTCAGTCGACTTTTGTTTATACTAATTTTGCCCTAAACTTGCAAAAAAAAAAAAAGACATGAAATCTCTTCTTTCTGTATCATCGCCAAAGCGCTTCACAAAAATATTTCATCAAAAGAACGTCAGGACGGTTAACGGTAAAAGAAGTAACTTTGTGAACATTTGTGCAAACCAATCTCTCATAATATCCTTATCGGATATAGAAGTAGAAGCAATAAGCAGTCACTGTCATTGTCGACCTTGAATGAAACCAATCATATTTGCAATTCGGGTTCATCTGTTGCGGTGTATTGCGGTGATTTTTGACTTTCCAGACGACAGTGACATGTCGTGGGAGTCGAAGATCCGGTTGTTAATACTTTAAAATGGAAATGATTAAGAAAGATTTGTTGACGTTTGTAGTCGTTTTATTTTTTTCGAGGCATAAACGTATAGCAAAAACAGAGTGTATATATATCTTTCTACAGAATATATCCCGTCGTTCTGAATATCAAAAGTAGTCGAGATGCAACATGGCCACCAATCAGAGAAGTCCTTATTCGTATGCCTGAATAGGAAATCACCCAGAGGTATAACTCGGTAGACAATGAGTTTCGACGTTGAAGGACTTACGAAACTCAGAATCGACCATTGACAAATATTGTGAACACATGTATATATTGGTTTGTCAGATAAATTCGTTCGTTTTTTTTTTTTTTTACTCTTATTTTAATCGTAATAATCATAAAGAATTTTAACAAATCAGTCAGTTATATAAATCAATAAACAAAATTATGGAGAAAGATGAAAGCTACAAAAAAGAAACTCATAAACATAACAAATTTATCTGTCAAACTTTTGTGGGCTAAACTGTACACCGCCGGTGACTATATGAATTAGTCCATTAGTATAAAGTGCTCCAGGTCAGAGGTAAGACGGGTAGTAGTTTCGACCTAGGCTGTTCGCTGCCAGGATAGTGACTGACTTTTCGAACTCTCCTCCTCGGGCGGAGAGGAACCTAGACTAGATTGCTCGTCTGGGGAGGTAGAGAAAACAGACAGGGTTTACAGGGAATTTTTGCCTGAGTCTACGAGCTCGGAATCTCCCCACGTAAAAACCGGCCTTGTGCCACATCTTGCCTTTTGAGGAAATTTGGTAAATACCTAGTTGTTTTGACCAAGGCAGTCCGCTGTCTGTATTGCGACTGACAAGACCTCGATCTTTGGGTAAAAGATAACTCAGCCGAGGTTCTGTCTACGGATAGAGACTCGACAAGGAAAGTACCGTTCCCCGCAGTTATGGGGAATAGGTAAATTTTGAAACGGTGGCCCGTGTGTTCGCTCTCAGGTTCCCCAGATTAAGCCTGACCTTGTGTCGCATCCTGTCTAAGTAGGGATGCATGGGTAAATACCTAGCTGTTTAGAGTCAAGTATTTTGCAGTCTGGCTTGCGACTGACAAGATCACTGTCTTTGGGCAAAAGGGTGACTCAGTCAGGGCTCTGCCTACAAATAGAGACTCGGCTGAGTAGAACAGACAAGTACTCATTCTCCGCGGTTGCTGGGAATGGGTAAATTTTGACCATTGGCCCGAGTGGACGCACTTAGGTCCTCCACAATAATTCCAACCTTGTGTCACTTCTCATCCCAGTGGGAGAGGGGGTTGAATAAACACCTTGTTGCTTTGATCCAGGCAGTTCACTGTCTGGCTTATGACTGACAAGAACTCTGTCTTCGGGTAGAGGATGTCTCAGCCGAGGCTCTATGTACGAATAGAGATTCGGCTGAGAAAAACAGATGAAGAAAATACACGTTCTTCGCAGTTGTGGGGAATGGGTAAATTTTGGAGTTAACCCTAGTGTTTGCACTCAGGTTCCCCACATTAAATCTGACATTGTGTCGCATTCCATCTAAGTATGAAGGCACTGGTAAATACCCAGTTATTTGGAGGGTGACAGTCAGAGCTCTGTCTTCGCTTAGCGACTAGGCTGAGAAAAACAGAGGATTAATGTACCCGAACCCACTGTAGCGTGGGCCGGTTATATTTTGACCATTGGCTCGTGTGGACACGCTTGGGTTCATCACAATAATTATTGTGAGGAACAATCTCATCGCAGTTGAGGGCGGGATTGTGAAAATACCTAGTCGTTTGGAGTCAGGCAGTTCTCTATCTGGCTTGCGATTGACAAGACCTCAGTCTTCGGGCAAAGAGTGACTCAGTCAGGGCTCTGTCTACGGATATATATATATATATATATATATATATATATATATATATATATATATATTGCTTAAGCGCAAATGTCAGATGACGATAGAGCCTAAGCATGAAACAGACAGTTGCCGCTTGGTGTTGACTTCAATGTCCACTTTTATATTTACATACGCTATATCCCTGATAATGAACTTTTTAAGTTATTAATACAGCATACCTTAAAACTATATATATATATATATATATATATATATATATATATGTATGTATGTATGTATATTCTAGTTCGTTCTATTATCAAGCGATGCTAAGAATAACTTAGAAATAAAAAGTTATTCTTAGCATCGCTTGATAATGGAACGAAACTTTGTATTTTAAGTTTAATTTTTATGATTGAATTTTTATTGAAGTTTCAGTTTTGAAACATGGCAATTTCGGTGTTGCAATGATAATAGATTTTTAAAAAATAATTATAATATTATGCTCTTCAGTTGTATCGAGCACTGTTTTTTTTAAATAAAAATAAATGCTAAGAACTCTGAATTATAAATTTCATTGTTCTTTCCTATTATTTTAATATATATATATATATATATATATATATATATATATATATATATATATATATATATATATATATAGGGGATTGAAAAGTATCTCCCATTTTTTAAAATACTTATAATTTATTTATCAACTATAATTCTTAAAAGAAATGAATATAAGAGAAAAGCATTTAGCATGAAGTGTTATTTAAAATTCAATGTGGGCTCCAGATTTCGCTACCAGCTTCTCAAGTTACCCAGGAACCGCTTCAACCGATTTCACCAGGAACTCTTGTGGTATGGAAGACATAACTTCTTGTATTCACCCTTCAAGTTCTTCCAATGTTTTGGTTCGATACAGTAGATTTACTCCTTTATCTGACCCCCAAATAAAAATGTCACAGGGTGTCAATTCAGGACTCCTGGCCGCTCATACACATAATAGGGAGTTACTATTCAGTCACCTTTATATATATATATATATATATATATATATATATATATGTATATGCGTGCGTGTGTGTGTGTGTGTGTGTGTGTGTGTGTGTGTGTGTGTGTGTGTGTGTGTGTGTGCAGTTTTAGTTATATGTTCATAAAACTTTATTTTTAATCTGAAAGCCTGATTCCATTCAACAAATTTCCGATGGTGAATTTATGATCATCAATAATTGTTAATTTATTGCAAAAATTAGCAAATGCATTTTCGGGTCACAACTTCACCATTTAAACATAAAAAAAATATTTTTATAGATTTGTTTAAAAAGATTTACCTGTAACACTGCCTGTGCCAAACAGAGGAGTATAAATTAATTTTAAGGATTAAAAAAAGAAAAAATTGTAACATTAAAAAAAGACACAGTTTTTGTTTAAATATATCGTATGTCTGAAATACGACATATTTGTTAGGATCACACCTCCCTAAAGAAAGAAAAAGGAGAAGCGTGTTGCGGTGCTTTTTCATTGGCACATAAATTGATAAATCAGCAATTATCAAGAAGAGGAGATTTTCTGGTAAAATATTCCTTCTTTCATAATTCTTCCCGGACAAGTTCCGCCTCGTAAGAAAATGTCACTCTCATCTACATCTCCATCACTGACAAGTAGTCGGCAAAATTTCCCAACTGGTGACAATAAAAGTAACCAGTAAAGATCATATGCATCGTGCTATTTAATAGAGCAACGAAACCTTTATCTTGCTGAAAAGATGGTTGATTTGATTTTTCCATGAGAAACAGATTGTGTGATTTTGTTGTATTGGCCTGAAGATAACCGTGAAGACTAACATAGAGACACTACCGATTCCATCCACAATGAAACAATGAATTTGGTCACGAAACACCATTCCAAGTCGCATAGTTAATCATATATTATGCCGTAACTATGTTACCTACCATCGTAACTATCATATAATATATAAATTGTAACAAATTTGTCTTACACTTTTCATCAGGTTATAATATTTAAAGAATATAAATACCTTAAGTCTAGGATTGTGGAATCAGTACATCCAAGTTTCTATTTATCCACTCCTGACTGACTGCAATCAAGATTCCTTCACAAATGGCAAATGCATGCTAATTGGAAATAAAAGCCATATCTTTTGTGAAACACGAAAAATCAATGTTTTCGTTATTGAATTCTGGTGAAAGTAATTAACTATAGCTGGCTTCATTGTAAGCATTCTGTTGAAAATTTAATACTTTATAGAACATTTGTTAGTCAAAATGTAATGCCTGTCCTCGCTATCCGAAAGAAATACGAAGAGGATCTTTCGTTTTTCTGAAAAACAATAGGCGGTAAGCGAAAACAGCTTTTGTCTTGCAGCGAGCATAGAAGCACTTCTCCATCAGAGCGACGACGCTAAACTCCTTCCCAGGGAATTACACTTAGCATAACAGCATCTCACCTCTTTGAAATATGTCAGCGCACACCTTTGTTTTATCACGATTCCATTTTCGCATCTGGTAGCAAGATATATCGGTAAGGTATGAGGAAAAGCCCAACAGTGCAAGTAAATGTAATGCGCTTAGCTTGAAACGGGACTGCCATACGATCGTATTTCAAGCCTCCTACGACAGTCATCTAACGTAGCCTCCAGGCAGGCAGTTGTAGAAGGCTATCGTTTGTATCTGGGAACAGTCAAAATATTTACTCCTTTTAAGTTAATGGTAATTGCATCTTCGATTTATGCCATGAGGGAAGTTCCATTAAAACTAATCTATATACAGAAGATCCTCAGGTTACGTCGGACCCGACGTATGGGGTTTTGTGGTTACGGCGACATCCCTTATAATATAAAACGTCATCACGCGACGATATATAAGACGGCGGTGTTCCTTCACCGGGTGCAATCCATAGTCTTACATGTGCTATCTCTCATTTTGTGAGATTTTGGGGGGTGGGGTTGGATTTTGCCCTTCATTATGGGTCCCAAGCATAAGGCAGACTCGTGGGTACTTATGTCGGTGAGTTCCGACCTACGTCGAAAATCAGGTTACGTCGCGCCGTAGAAATTTATCTCCAACGTAAGTCGAGGGCCCCGGTATATATATATATATATATATATATATATATATATATTATAAATTAATTGATTTAAAATATGTTTTTTTCCGCAACACAGTTCTAACCATGTTTCAGAAATAGAAGCTAAAAGCCCCGAATTTAATTTTGCAATTAAATTAAAAGCATTAGTTTCATTTCATCCTCAAGCGAATTTTGGAGTAACTTTTAAAAATTACTGGGTTTTAAAGACACGGCTAAAATCACGTTTCCATGGTTACAGAATATTCTACTTGAATTGGACAAGGGATGTCTAGGTATTCCTTATGTCAGTATCATTGTATCAGTTATTAGCTACAATTTGGTAAGGGGTAGGGATGTATTTTCAATGAAAACTGACATCCGTTCAATGCATGTCGTCTGATTTTTAAAAAAATATTGTTAACGGTAAAAAAAATTCTTACGGCATTTTTTTTCTATTTATAAATTTAAAGATTTTCGGGGATGTTCAGATCATAATACTTTTATTTAACTACGATTTGAAATATTCTCATTTTTAATTTTTATTATACTATATTTTTAAGAACAGTTAAATGTATTAGACTCCATTATATTATGTAGGATTATTTTAACATCAAGTTTAAGTATGTATATGAGGTTATATTTTTTTTTTTATTATTAAAAATTATGACTGACGGCAAAAATGGTTACTTAATTTCACTGATTTATATATATATATATATATATATATATATATATATATATATATATATATATATATATATATATATAGCTCAGCAGCATGGTCCGGCGTTGCCCGTGCTTGATTCAAAAATCGTACGACTCAATCGCTATCACTTGACTTAAAATATTTTTGCCCTTACTTGCCGTGCTGATGTTGCTACATGCCTTACTTCTTGCCTCTCTCACATTGCGAATTTTTTCTAAGCTCTATACTAAACATTAAATCTGTTACAAAAAAAAAGAACTAAATAAAATGAACACAAAACGATCAGCTTTAAAAAAGGACTCGTAACTGGAAAAACCAAATGAAAAAAGAATGTTAACAACAAATACTTTTTCACACGTAAACCAGTTCTGCGGAATCAGAATCAACGTTGAGTTTAAGCAAGCGAATTAGCCAATTGGAGTAAAGTGCCATGCAGATTTAAATTTTTCCCACTTGTGACGAATGCAGCTATCGATTTTTTTTGCATCCTTGCATGCTAGTTAACATTTGTCTCAGTCAGCTATTGGCTCTCACTCTGGCCAGTAGAAAATGGCCGCAAACTAAATGAAAACTGCCGTAGATGAATGAAAAAATCGATTATTTCCACTATTGATGGGAGTTGGGAAATGCAATGTCGGTCTTGGCCTTTCTGGTAACTTGGAGCATGTCCATGTAAATTTTGGTGCGAATCCGACGAAAAGTGCGGCCGTGCATTCGTTACACACACACACACACACACACACATCCTGCCTTTTATATATATATATATATATAGTATATGTAATATATCCGTTGGTACATAATCCAGGTGAATCCTAGTAATCCAAAAGGCATTCAGAGCCGATGAAGATTGGCATTGTTATGCCAATCTGAAATAGACTATACTCACATGAGGTAACTTTAGATATTTGCAGTAATATATATATATATATATATATATATATATATATATATATATATATATATATATATATATATATATATAGGCTGATTAGAGATGGGGCGTAGTCATGCTAAGATCGTCATATTTACAAAAATATAGGTTTTTGCGAATGTGGACGGGCTCTATGTCTCAGTAAAGCACGGTAAAAAAAACTACCATTAAATGTACGGGCCTCAAGAATTATCAAATTAACATGCAAGTAAATTATGCAGACGTTATCATGCGCATATATATATATATATATATATATATATATATATATATATATATATATATATATATATATATATATATATAGGTTGGTGTAATTCAATACCATCACCTAATAAGACATCAGAAGTGTTGAAAGAGAATGGCTATTTTTATAGTAATTTCATATTTATGTTATAATTTTCGAATAAATGGGATATATATATATATATATATATATATATATATATATATATATATATATATATATATATATATGTGTGTGTGTGTGTATACCTACTATGGCAATTTTTTAATGAAAAACGTCTGCATAATTTACTTGCACTTTAATTTATTGTTAATTCTCGAAGCACGTACATTTAATGGGAATTTTTCGAGCGTGTTTTACTGAGTCATTGAGTCCGCCTTATTTCGAAAAATGTGAATGTTTGGACTTATACTAAGTTAAAACTTTATCGTTGTTTCACACTCCTTGTCCATAACCCTCCACACAATCCATAATGCTTCTCTTTTGTAAACCTGAATTCTTTTCTCTCTTGAATTGACAACTTGGCCATTGCATGCACCCGCCTTTGTAAACATCTACTATAATAATTCAAATCGGATAGGGGATGCAAATGTATTTCCGAGAAACACTCGTTACCTCCGTCTTCTGCCAATGGGTCATTTAGTCGTCAAGTACATGAGCGACCATGTCTTGGTATCTTTACGTCTCACACCGGTACGATGTTTCTAACATAAAGAGGAGTTCTGTTGTTTTGAGTCCTGGGCAAACACAACATGTCCACTCGAAGCATCAAGCATGTACTTTTTTTTCTTGGTTGATTGTACCTTCATTAATGATACTTGGACGTTTTCAGGGTTTTGGCATTATCCACCTGATAGTCAAGGAATCGAACATACGAGTAACTCCGAAAGAGGTTATCCTCACACCAGGTGTATAATATCGGGGGCTGTAGTACTGACATTTTATGAATGATTTCTGGACCTTGCAGTAGTCTCCACTGGGGTCTCTTGATGCCATGATGAAGGGTACGTCAAGCGCTCTAGGTGGGCTCACAGTTCCGGGCTATTCACCTTTTATAGCTAAACACAGTCACCTAAATCATCACAGCCACGCACTCGGTGCCTAAATCAAGGACAAGTTTCCCTGTAGCAAGGACGCAAAAAACGTGGAATCCGATCTCCCGAATATGTTGTTTCGCGTGGCACTTATCCATAGCACCACATTCATCTTAGCTCTCTATCACCCTAGCTAGTTACATTCAATGCCTCGAAGACTAAGCTACTTATATTCCAATCTGCCCGGAACTACCACCAATCAGGATGAACGGAGGACCTCTCGGGGAAGCATCGTTAATTGAAAGACTGTTGAGCCTCAAACACAAACCCGACCTCAAGGGGAACTCATACACACGATCCATTGCTAAGGATGCAGATAAAATGGTCTGCTCTCTGTACCGCTCCAGTAAGTACCTGACTTATCCTGCTATCCTCTAGCGTTTACAAGAGCTAGATCAGGTAAAAAATGGAGTACTGTTGTCATATTTATTCTTGAGCTGCCCTGATCTCACTCTGCAGCCTTCATATTGTCCAAAATCGTCTCCAAGCTCTCGTGTGTGACGAATTATAGTGCACCTTTTAACCTCTGTAACCGATGTGGCAAACCTCTCGCAGCACTACCGCTACTTCCACGGAAGCAAAGATTAATCTTCACGGCAAGAACGCCATTCCACTCGAATAGCTTCTCCTCGCGAACAACTGCCATATGGAAGCTACACCCAACTGGATGTTTTCCCGATCAAGACAGTCTTAACCTGTTCAAGGCTTCGGTTAACAGTTATCTTCCACTGCTATATACAAAAATGACCTCCTAACGCAACCTTCTACCCCGAGTGGACCTCGAGGGGACCCCGAGCCTTCCTTGTAAAAGGTGAAGCATACTGTAAAGATATATATATATATATATATATATATATATATATAATTATTTATTTAAAAATATGATTCCAACACGCTACATAAGAGTTCTCATGTTTCAAAACAAGAGCCGAAAACTTCAATATAATTATTCGAATTAAATTGAATCCCCAAAAAATTTCGCTTGAAGATGGAACAGAGCTTAGTACTTTAACTCAATTTTATTCAAATAATTATATTGAAGTTTTCGGCTCTTGTTTTGAAACATGAGAACTCTTATGTAGCGTGTTGGAATCATATTTTTAAATAAATAATTATATTTAGCTCTACTTTTGTATCGAGCACTATTTTTTTAATATAATAAAAAAATACTAAAGAACTTTGGATTATTTAAAAAAACGAGTTCTTTCCTATTTTCTATGTATTTTCACACACACACACACACACACACACACACACATATATATATATATATATATATTAATTTAAAGAAAAACAGACCACTTTAAGGCTCCATTTGTTATAATTTATTTCATCAAAGTATTTTATTTTTCTCTGGATAATTTTCAAAGGTTTTTTGGGTGGGGGTCGTTTCTCCTTTGAAAGTAAAGTCTGAAAATCCAGAAAAAAATAAAATTCTCTGGTGAAATAAATTATAACAAATGTAGCCTTAAAGTGTTTTTTTTTTTTTTTTAAATTAAATTATTCGTTCTGACTTAACATTGATTTCTGAGGATTTCATCCTCCTTGGGATTGTCCATACGTATTACCATGATTTTCGTTACTTAACTATATATATATATATATATATATATATATATATATATATATATATATATATATATATATATATATATATATATATATATATATATATATATATATATATATATAGATAAAGGCATTGGTTAGATCCAGTAACAGGACCCAAAGAGTGTGAGTTCAATACCCGGTTAAGGCAGTGGATAAATTTCAGAGGGAAATTAACAGGAGATAACTGGTAACTGACATCCATTGAACATGGCACGAGGAACTAGAACATTCTACCCCAGTGAGCGAAATAAAGGGTTAAGTTTGACATTCCAACCACCTGAAAAAGGACGGAGCGTACAACGGCTGAAACGTTGTAATAAATATGGCAACAAAGATGAGGACAATAGTCCGAATAATGTAAATAAAGTCAACTCTTCTTCATTCCTTTCATATTCCACTAGTACGGAGGAAGTCCCCCCTCAGACAACCTCTTCCTCAGAACTGTTGTACTGTAGAACAGACTACAGAAAGGACCCCTCCCTGATCATTACGACCTTAACTCCTTCAAGTTTAAAGGTCAACGTTATCTAACCTACGCATCCTTATAATATGCATCCCTTACATGTCTCTTTATATGCACCTTACTTGCATTATTTACATTATTCGGACTGTTATCCTCATCTTCATTGCCACATTCACAACATTTCGGCCTCTATATCTCTGAGATGAGGTATTATGATTACTTGCATTATTTACATTATTCGGACTGTTATCCTCATCTCCATTGCCACATTAACAATGTTTCGGTGGTTGTACGCTCCGGCCTTCTTCAAGTGATTGGAAATTTCGAGAGAACCCTTTATTTCGTCCACCGGCGTAGATTGAAATAAAGGGTTCGCTTGAAAATTCTAGTTCCACGTGTCATACCTCTTCCAGATATCTCAGTTATTTCCCTTTAACTCAGCTCTCCAAGTTTTGGTTCACCACTGCTGTGGCCTGGTACTGAACTGACAACTCTTTTGGGTCTAGTCACTGGATCTAACCAACGTCTTTATCCACTGGGCCATGTGTCCCTGAGGAAATAAAGGGTTCGATTCGAAATTCCAATCATCTGAAGAAGGCCGAAGCATACAACAACCGGAAGTTTATGAATATGGCAATGAAGATAAGAATAACAGTCCGAATAATATAAATAATGCAAGTAATCGTAATACCTTATCTCAGAGATATAGACAGATATATGCACCTTGTTGTACAAGGTATGCACTTGCAACAACCTCATTTAGTAACCGTCTACCTTAAGTGGCTCTTGGGCTTATTTTATTTGTGAACAATAGAAAAAAGATAAATATTAATAGAGTTAAATGTCTACTATGAAGAGAAATAAGGACTGTAATAAGATTGTTTTGCGTCAGTTATTCAATTTAGGGAGACATTGTTTGTTTAAAAAAACACTATTCCATGTTTTGGGGTTTACATCAACTCGAAATTTCAGCATGTCGCAACAATCTCAGCCACTGAACCACGCCTCTTTTAGCTAAGTTTATAGCTTGAATATACAGATACTTGCTACTGCTTCCCCGACCATATGTGGAGACAAGAAGGCACGCAGGTGCATGTCCATATATAGAAATGTAATCACGCGTCAAGCCATACGAACACGAAGAGATGTTAGAATTTTCCCTCCTCAGCATAAACCTGCATACAAAACTTATTCTTTCGATTCGTACGTCTTATTCAGCGAACCGGGAGAGAAAGACCTGTGAATTTTGCATTGATAATCTCCAAAATGCAGTGCCAAATATTCTTTTTTCGTTTTTCGATTTAAATCGACTGAGCCTTTATTTAAAAATGTTGGATAAATTACTGTTCAATCTAACTGCAAAGACAGAGAGAGAGTTTCACGAAAGTTCTGTCTTTCTCTTTCTCTCGGTCACTCTCTCTCTGTCTCACACGTATATATATATATATATATATATATATATATATATATATATATATATATATGTGTGTGTGTGTGTGTGTGTATGTATGTCTGTGTGGGAGTAAAGAGAGTGAGAAAGGGAAGAGAAAGAGAGAAAGATTACTAAAAAAGACTACAATAAAGTCACCTCGACACAAGGATAATTCTAATTATCACTGAGATCAAGGTCATTGTTGAACACACACACACACACACACACACACATATATATATATATATATATATATATATATATATATTCAGTGTATTTAGGTAGCAAATATTCTGCCAAGTAAATATTATTAAAAAAAAAAACATTTTGTGTCAATTAATTTCACTGAACAGATTTTACAAAACACGCAGGAGTTCTATGAAACCCTGATGATGTCTGAAGAAAATCTAAACCTTGGACCTTATATCGCGTGCTTTTCTTCCAAAATGAACGTCTGACAATTTCTGGCTGAATTTCCTCTTGTCTGAGAATAATTAATCGTAATTTGGAAAATTCGATCAATAAAATTAATCGACACAAAATGTCTACTGTTTCTAATAATAATAATAATAATAATAATAATATATACAGGTTGTGATGAGTAAATTGTCGGCATTTTATATTTTAAATTTCGCGCATGCGGGTTGTTTGTTTTTTGTTTTTTTTTTGACTGCTATACATACTGATATATATATCTTTCTCATTATATATTAATGTAAAGTACATCTTTTGACACTAAGAAAATGTTATAGATACACCCTACAATCATATATATATATATATATATATGTGTGTGTGTGTGTATGAAGAATGGCGAGAAGATCTATTTCAACCGACGAAAACTTCGTCGGTCTTATTCAACCCTGGTATATAGACTCGAGAGGGTGGACATGGGAATCAACACTGCATGATAACTGTCAGTTCCCTGCTTCAATGCTATTTTGAGACCCATAGCATTATGCAATGATTTAAATACTGAAGGCAGCAGTGATAATTTTAAGTTAGAATTTTAATAATCTTTTACTACAAAACATTCGGTTTTTGCAGTATAGTCAATGGCAAAGATTATTGAGCCGAGTTTCATTCTGTTTATCAGTTGTAAGATAGTATTTAAACTTAATTTCTCTATTATCTCATAGCAAATGAGAAAAAATATTTTTACAGCATCTGAAATTAAGTGCCCATGTTTTATTTTCGTTCTCCATCACTCTTGAGCAAAATGTCACATTTCATCAGGTTATAGTCTGAATTAAAATATGTCAAATATTTTTGATATTTTGAACATTTAAATATCTTGAAAAATATTTTTTATAAAATGTCTTTTAAACTTTTTAAATATTTAAAATTGAATTATTATAATTGGTACAAAATTCGTTATTCAAATGCGACATCTCACAATATATATATATATATATATATATATATATATATATATATATATATATATATATATATAATGGCGGGGAGATCTATTTCAACCGATGAAAACTTCGTCAGTCTTATTCAACCCCGGTGTATAGACTTGAGTTTTTGTTGGTAACAATTTGCCTAGCTTTCTACAATTCATATTAAAGAATTCTCTCTGAATTCTGCTAAGCATAGTGAAGAATTCTTCCTAACAGTTTCCATTTAAGGTAAGATTTTAAAGCCTGTCGCAGTACTCGTTGCTTATCCGACTCGACTAAACACGATCATAATACTAGAGAAAGCAGTATGAATATCGCTACACTGGCAATGGTATACAAAAAAAAAAAGCAAAGGTTATTTGTAAAGAGGAAAATGATGACTTAATTCATCATTCAAAGCGCCTCTGCGTTGCCTGCTTCTACTGTAAGAGAAGACGACCCAATCAAACGAAGTCGGTGTTATAAATGTAAACATGTAAATTTGTTTTCATTTCCGTTATATTGAATGCTTTAAAAGTTTCCTGTTTGTCATCAAGAAGAGTTTGCTTTGTGGTTAACACGTTATCCAGAAGATTTACTGACTTCGTGACTTCCTCTTACGTTAGCGAAGTATTGCTCTTTCCCTATATATAAAGATGTACAGAGAAAAGCTCTGCCATTTCATATGGTGCTGAGCATTTCTTTCTTTCCGGTATGCATTCCCGGAAGTCTTTTTTAAGTACTGCTTATATATATATATATATATATATATATATATATATATATATATATATATATATATATATATATATATACAGTAGCGTCCAAAACTAAGGGACAAAATTTTAAAACCTAATATTTGTTAGAAATAACAACTGTGAAAAGCTGAAATTTTGACAACTGGTAGTCGTTATCATCCATAATAACATACTAAAATTTGAATCATTTGCAAAGGATAGAAAAAAGAATTATAACTATTATTTATTTATTTTCAAATTTGGAACGTCCAAAAGTAAGGGACAAAATTGAGAAAAACAATGTAAATGGCAAAAAACAATAAAATACATGTACAATCAATATTTAGTAAATGAGCCCTTACTCTCAATGACAGCTGCATCTTCGACTACAAGAACGAATCAGTTCTTGACAATCCTCGATACTAATTTTAGACCATTCTTCTTGAAGCTTCACCCACAAATCCTCCGTGTTAGTGAGATTTCTTTCCATAACTTTCACTCCTAAGGTCTTCCAAAGATTTTCTATTGGATTTAAGTCAGGACTTTGCGGTGGCCAATCCATAATTTCCAAATCTTGCTCGCTAAGGTAACTCATTACCACATTTGCCTTGTGACATGGGGCATTATCTTGCATAAAGGTAGCCCTATCGAAAACTGAATTCTGTATGATTGGCACAACATGATCTTGAACAATGTTTTTATATGTTTATCTGCGCGTTTACACGAGTTTGTAACCGAGTTTGTACAAGAGGCGTTGTACCTTGGCTAGAAAACATTCCAAATACAATGAGGCTTCCGCCCCCAAACTTGACAGTTTTCTTAGTACACTTTGCACTTAATCTTTCACCAATACGTCTCTTTACATTGTTTCTTCCATCATTTCCAAATAAATTAAACTTGCTTTCATCACTGAAAAATACTTTTGCCCAATTTTCATATGTCCAAATTACATACCTGTTTGCAAACTCTAATCTCTTCTTCTTATTCTTCGAACTAACAAGTGGTTTCTTCCCTGGGGTTCGTTTAAACAGCCCTATTTCTTGCAGTCGTCTACAAACAGTCTGTCTTGACACATTAACACATGAGGTACTATTCATAAACCTTTTAATTTCTGTGCAAGACTTAAAACGGTCCTTTAATGACATACGCTGCATTATTCGATCTTCTCTTGCCGAAGTTTTGCGGGTTCTGCCGGTTTTAAAAGCAGTAACTATTTTGCCAGTATCATTGTAGGATTTAACAACCCTGCCTACAACACTCTTGGAACGTTTCACTTTCTCTGAAATCTCTCTAATGGTGTGCTTTTCCTTGTGTAGCTTCACAATAGCTTGTCTCACAGAGTAATCAAGTTTTTGGCGTTTCGCCATGGTGCCGGCTGATGCAACGTTTACAAATGACTAAGTAAGACTTATTCTTTAGAGGAAATCCAAACATTTGAATATAGCATACTGTTTACATTGTTTTTCTCAATTTTGTCCCTTACTTTTGGACGATCCTATTTTGAAAATAAATAATTAATTGTTATAATTTTTTTTCTATCCTTTGCAAATGATTCAAATTTTAGTATGTTATTATGGATGATAACGACTACCAGTTTTCAAAATTTCAGCTTTTCACAGTTATTTCTAAGAAATATTAGGTTTTAAAATTTTGTCCCTTAGTTTTGGACGCTACTGTATATATATATATATAGTCATCCACAGACAGACTGTTTCACTGTATCATAGCTCATCAGTGTGGCTAGACATCCGACTACTTCAAGCCGGGATCGAAATCCGACCGATTTAGCATCAGTCGTAGATTCTACCCCAAGCTATCGACACACGGCTGAGCGAAAAAAAATGTAATGTTTTTCCTATGCGAACGATGTCAGTGGCTACGAGAGCTCGATTCGAGTGGAAGAGCATTGCATTAGCAGCAGCAGCCACTGTTTACAAAATCAACCCTTCTCTCCGAGAGCACAATCGAATTATTTTGAGATCATAAGTAGTCATATATATATATATATATATATATATATATATATATATATATATATATATGTGTGTGTGTATCTATATATAAGATAAAGAACAAATAGGAAACGTTTATCAATCTTACATGTTTCAGTTTTACTAATAGTAATAAAATAATCTAATAAAAAATAACATGTTTGAATAATGTTTGATAAAATTTTCTTATTTGTTTTTTATCTTATTCTCTCAGATTCGATCCATCTATATTTATTGCCAAAACACACACACGCACGCGCACTACACATACACACAACAATATATATATATATATATATATATATATTTCATATATATATATATATATATATATATATATATATATATATATATATATATATATATATATATATATATATATATATATATATATATATATATATAAAAGCATACATATATATTATGGAAAATAAAGCATAATATTTTTTAAAAAAGTCCATATTACAACCAAAAACATTCACTGTTTCTCTCTTCTTTTTTATATACACTTTAATATTAATATATTCACATCTAACTAGGATATTTTAACCCTTTACGTACTGCCAAAATATTTTTGTTAGATATTTTACACAAATCTACCAAAACAATATTATATGATATAAAATAAAATTTATTCATAAATAATGACAATTAAATGCTTTATTTTCTAGCCATCAGGTTATTTGTGCGTTGGCGTATTTATATATAATTTTTTTACGAAAAATACTCTCAAAATCAAAACAAAATAAGATTTATAACATTGAAGAAAATCACCTCACTGCAAGTGTTTCTATTAGAAAAAAAACAGTGGTATGAACGCACAGAATTTGCATCAAAAGCACAATAAGCACAAGTGTTTTCTGTGGCATTGTCGTGTTGATAAAATAAATAGGTGTCAACATAAATGGATTGCTGGCGTGATTTAATTTTAAATTTTTAATAAAAGAAATTCCTTATTAATTTTTAATATTTTTTACAGTAATGGGGCAACATAAAATAGGTTTGACAGTAACATAACGTTAAGCAGGCTTTTGTAAATAAAATCCTTGTTTTGGAAACAAAATAATCGATTAAAATTCAGGGGATTATCGCAATTATCCTCATTCAAAAATAGGAGCAGCTCATCTCTTTTACCAGATAAACTCAAGCTTCTTTTTGATAGTTTAATTTAACTAAGCGCAGCAAAAGACTAAATTTGACAGGATGTGGTAGTGAAGCGGGTAGAAGAATACTTTCTGTCTGTTAACTAGGAATTTCTTAAGAATCAGCATTAGAAATTAGAAATTTTTCCTAGACTTGAAGATTGACCACTGATGACAAAATGTGAAAGAAGCAACTGCTTCAGCCACGACATAATTCCCGAAAGATAATTACTTATGAAAAGTTAAGAAAATCGCTAAGAAATCCACAATAGTTTAATGTATCAAGCAAGTCGATGTATGAAGAAAGAAAAAACCACCTGCAAAATGTAACATAAAATATTTTTCTTTTTAAAAACGACATAACGAAAATGTCTTTATTACATATTCGGTGTCAACAGAAGAGAAAAGCCGATAGTTTTCTTTATTTTACTTTGTCGCTTCATGAATAAAAGAAAAGGAAAGAGTAAGAAGAAAAAAAATATACCTAGGTGTAAAAATATTCAAATCATTTCAATACCAGTTGAAAGGTCGCCGAAAGCAACCTTTAAGCTTGATGTCAAAGCATTTCCGATTCATAGATTTATATTAAAATTATTTGTGGATAAACAGTAGGGAGCTGTTCTGCAGTTTTCTCTCTGTTTTTTTTTTATTGAAATAGAAATTTCGAAAATAATTTTGCTAAATAACATCTACTTAAGAGAAGAGAAATAAAAAGAAATATTCACTTCGAAAGATTCTGATTCAATTCTGAATCTCAACTTTAGTTCTTCAGCAAACAGAGGCTAGGATCAATGTGTAGTAACTGTTCACCTTACCACTAATGGTAATGGTAATATTAGCAGTTTCTTTATAAAGAAACATTTAAGATACATTGAACGAATAAGGGAATGCTATTAAAACAGGTTTTTTAGGAAAATAGATCTCACAAGTCCACACGTGACCGCCGAGTGGTTAGACCATTTATTTTCTGACCATGGGACCCGAGTTCGAATCTCACCATGGTCGATTTGTCAGGAAGGTGACTTCTTGAGATTCCAGCGCGCGGCACCTTTGGAAAATGTATGAAAACCATACAACGCGTTGACCCAAAAGCTTGTTTGCGAAATTGAAACATTTTGGGAAAAGCCAAACTGATGTTTGACCCAAAAGTTCGTGAGTGAAATTGAAACACTTTGGGGAAAACAATACCAACAATTGATCCAAATGCTTGAGAGTGAAATTGAAAAACTTTGTTGATAATCAAACCATGAGTTGATCCAAAAGCTTGTGAGTGAAATTGAAACACTATGTGGAAAACAATACCACGAGTTGATGCAAAAGTTTGAGAGTAAAATTGAAACACTTTGGGGAAAAACATACCACGAGTTGATCCAAAAGCTTGAGAGTGAAATTGGAACAGTTTGTTGATAATCAAACCATGAGTCGATCCAAAAGCTTGAGAGTGAAATTGAAAAACTTTGTTGAAAACCATACCAAGAGTTGATCCAAAAGCTTGTGAGTGAAATTGAAATACTTTGTTGATAATCAAACCATGAGTTGATCCAAAAGCTTGTGAGTGAAATTGAAACACTATGTGGAAAACAATACCACGAGTTGATGCAAAAGCTTGAGAGTAAAATTGAAACACTTTGGGGAAAAACATACCACGAGTTGATCCAAAAGCTTGAGAGTGAAATTGGAACAGTTTGTTGATAATCAAACCATGAGTCGATCCAAAAGCTTGAGAGTGAAATTGAAAAACTTTGTTGAAAACCATACCAAGAGTTGATCCAAAAGCTTGTGAGTGAAATTGAAATACTTTGTTGATAATCAAACCATGAGTTGATCCAAAAGCTTGAGAGTGAAATTGAAACACTTTGTTGAAAACCATACCACGAGTTGATCCAAAAGCTTGAGAGTGAAATTGAAACACTTTGTTGAAAATCATACCACGAGCTGATCCAAAAGCTTGAGAGTGAAATTGAAACACTATCAGGAAAACCATACCACGTGTTGATCCAAAAGCTTGAGAGTGAAATTGAAACATTATGTGGAAAACAATACCACGAGTTGATGCAAAAGCTTGAGAGTAAAATTGAAACACTTTGGGGAAAACCATACCAAAAGTTGATCCAAAAGCTTGAGAGTGAAATTGGAACAGTTTGTTGATAATCAAACCATGAGTCGATCCAAAAGGTTGAGAGTGAAATTGAAAAACTTTGTTGAAAACCATACCACGAGTTGATCCAAAAGCTTGAGAGTAAAATTGAAACACTTTGGGGAAAACCATACCACGAGTTGATCCAAAAGCTTGTGAGTGAAATTGAAATACTTTGTTGATAATCAAACCATGAGTTGATCCAAAAGCTTGAGAGTGAAATTGAAACACTATGTGGAAAACAATACCACGAGTTGATGCAAAAGCTTGAGAGTAAAATTGAAACACTTTGGGGAAAACCATACCACGAGTTGATCCAAAAGCTTGAGAGTGAAATTGGAACAGTTTGTTGATAATCAAACCATGAGTCGATCCAAAAGCTTGAGAGAGTGAAATTGAAAAAACTTTTGTTGAAAACCATACCACGAGTTGATCCAAAAGCTTGTGAGTGAAATTGAAATACTTTGTTGATAATCAAACCATGAGTTGATCCAAAAGCTTGAGAGTGAAATTGAAACACTATGTGGAATACAATACCACGAGTTGATGCAAAAGCTTGAGAGTAAAATTGAAACACTTTGGGGAAAACCTTACCACGAGTTGATCCAAAAGCTTTAAGAGTGAAATTGGAACAGTTTGTTGATAATCAAACCATGAGTTGATCCAAAAGCTTGAGAGTGAAATTGAAACAATGTGGAAAACAATAAACGAGTTGATGCAAAAGTAAAATTGAAACACTTTGGGGAAAAACATACCACGAGTTGATCCAAAAGCTTGTGAGTGAAATTGAAATACTTTGTTGATAATCAAACCAGGAGTTGATCCAAAAGCTTGAGAGTGAAATTGAAACACTTTTTGTTGAAACCATACCACGAGATGATCCAAAAGCTTGAGAGTGAAATTGAAACAAATTGAAAACAATACCACGAGTTGATGCAAAAGTTGAGAGTAAAAATGAAACACTTTGGGGGAAAACCATACCACGAGTTGAGCCAAAAGCTTGAGAGTGAAATTGAAATACTTTGTTGATAATCAAACCATGAGTTGATCCAAAAGCTTGAGAGTGAAATTGAAACACTTTGTTGTAAATCATACCACGAGTTGATCCAAAACTTGAGATTGAAATTGAAACACTATGGAAAACAATACCACGAGTTGATGCAAAAGCTTGAGAGTAAAATTGAAACACTTTGGGGAAAAACCATACCACGAGTTGATCCAAAAGCTTTGAGTGAAATTGAAATACTTTTGTTGATAATCAAACCATGAGTTGATCCAAAAGCTTGAGAGTGAAATTGAAACACTTTGTTGAAAACCATACCACGAGTTGATCCAAAAGCTTGAGAGTGAAATTGAAAACTATGTGGAAAACAAACCACGAGTTGATGCAAAAGCTTGAGAGTAAAATTGAAACACTTTGGGGAAAACATACCACGAGTTGAACCAAAAGCTTGAGAGTGAAATTGGAACAGTTTGTTGATAAACAAACCATGAGTCGATCCAAAAGCTTGAGAGTGAAATTGAAAAACTTTGTTGAAAAACATACCACGAGTTGATCCAAAAGCTAGTGAGTGAAATTGAAATACTTTGTTGATAATCAAACAATGAGTTGATCGAAAAGCTTGAGAGTGAAATTGAAACACTTTGTTGAAAATCATACCACGAGTTGATCCAAAAGCTTGAGAGTGAAAATGAAACACTATGTGGAAAACAATAACACGAATTGATGCAAAAGCTTGAGAGTAAAATTGAAACACTTTGGGAAAAACCATACCACGAGTTGATCCAAAAGCTTGAGAGTGAAATTGAAACACTTTGTTGAAAACCATACCACGAGTTGATCCAAAAGCTTGAGAGTGAATTTGAAACACTATGTGGAAAACAATACCACGAGTTGATGCAAAAGCTTGAGAGTAAAATTGAAACACGTTGGGGAAAACAATACCACGAGTTGATCCAAAAGCTTGAGAGTGAAATTGAAACACTTTGTGGAAAATCATACCAACAATTGATCCAAATGCTTGAGAGTGAAATTGAAACACTTGGTCGAAAATCATACCACGAGTCGATCCAAAAGCTTGAGAGTGAAGTGAAACAATCCGTGGAAAATTATACCACGAGTTGATCCAAAAGCTTGAGAGTGAAATTGAAACACTTTGTGGAAAACCATCCCACGAGTTGATCCAAAAGCTTGTGAGTGAAATTGTAACACTTTGTGGAAAACCATACCACGAGTTGATCTAAAAGCTTGAGAGTGAAATTGAAAAACTTGGTGGGAAATCATACCACGGGTTGATACAAAAGTTTGAGAGTGAAATTGAAACAAATTGTTGAAAATCATACCACGAGTTGATCCAAAAGCTTGAGAGTGAAGTGAAACAATCTGTGGAAAATTATACCACGAGTTGATCCAAAAGCTTGAGAGCGAAATTGAAACACTTTGTGGAAAACCATACCACGAGTTGATCCAAAAGCTTGTGAGTGAAATTGAAACACTTTGGGAAAAACCATACCAAGGGTTGATCCAAAAGCTTGTGAGTGAAAGTGAAACACTTTGGGGAAAACCATACCACGAGTTGATCCGAAAGCTTGAGAGTGAAACCTAAACACTTTGTTGAAAATTATACCACGACTTGATCCAAAAGCTTGAGAGTGAAATTGAAACACTTTTGTTGAAAACCATACCATGAGCTGATCCAAGAGCTTTAGAGTAAAATTGAAAACTATTGGAAAACCACTAGTTGATCCAAAAGCTTGAGAGTGAAAAAACAATTTGTGGAAAATCATACCACGAGTTGATGAAAAGCTTGAGGGGGAATTGAAAAAACTTTGTGGAAATTCATACCACGAGTTGATCCAAAAGATTGACAGTGAAATTGAAACACTTTGGGGAAATCCATACCACGAGTTGATCCAAAAATTTGTGAGTGAAACTGAAACAATTTGTTGAAAACCATACCACGAGTTGATCCAAAATCTTGAGAGTGAAATTGAAAGAATTTGTTGAAAACCATACCACGAGTTGCTCCAAGAGCTTGAGAGTGAAATTGAAACACTTTGGGGTAAACCCTACCACGAGTTGATCCAAAAGCTTGAGAGTGAATTTGAAACACATTGTGGAAAAACATACCACGTGTTGAGCCAAAAGCTTGAGCGTGAAATTGAAACACTTTGTGGAAAACCATACCACGAGTTGATCCAAAAGCTTCTGAGTGAAATTGAAACACATTGTTGAAAATCATACCACGGGTTGATCCAAAAGCATGAGAGTGAAATTGAAAACTTTGTTGAAAATCATACCAACAGTTTATCCAAATGCTTGAGAGTGAAAATTGGAAAATCATACCACGAGTTGATCCAAAAGCTTGAGAGTGAAATTGAAACTCATTGTTTAAAATCATACCACGAATTGATCCAAAAGCTTGAGAGTGAAGTGAAACAATCTGTGGAAAATGACCACGATTTGATCCAAAAGCTTCTAAGTATAATTAAAACACTTTGTTGAAAACCATACCATTGGTTGATCCAAAAGCTTGTGAGTGAAAGTGAAACACTTTGGGGAAAACCATACCACGAGTTGATTCGAAAGCTTGAGAGTGAAACCTAAACACTTTGTTGAAAATTATACCACGACTTGATCCAAAAGCTTGAGAGTGAAATTGAAACACTTTGTTGAAAACCATACCATGAGCTGATCCAAGAGCTTTAGAGTAAAATTGAAACACTATGTGAAAAACCATACCACGAGTTGATCCAAAAGCTTGAGAGTGAAAGTGAAACAATTTGTGGAAAATCATACCACGAGTTGAGCGAAAAGCTTGAGGGGGAAATTGAAAAACTTTGTGGAAATCCATACCACGTGTTGAGCCAAAAGCTTGAGCGTGAAATTGAAACACTTTGTGGAAAATCAAACCACGAGTTGATCCAAAAGCTTGAGAGTGAAAGTGAAACAATTTGTGGAAAAACCTACCACGTGATGAGCCAAAAGCTTGAGAGTGAAATTGAAACACTTTGTGGAAAATCATACAACGAGTTGATCCAAAAGCTTGAGCGTGAAATTGAAACACTTTAGGAAAACCATACCACGAGTTGATCCAAAAGCTTGTGAGTGAAACTGAAACACTTTGTTGAAAACCATACCACGGGTTGATACAAAAGTTTGAGAGTGAAATTGAAACAAATTGTTGAAAATCATACCACGACTTGATCCAAAAGCTTGAGAGTGAAGTGAAACAATCTGTGGAAAATTATACCACGAGTTGATCCAAAAGCTTGAGAGTGAAATTGAAACACTTTGTGGAAAACTATACCACGAGTTGATCCAAAAGCTTGTGAGTGAAATTGAAACACTTTGGGAAAAACCATACCAAGGGTTGATCCAAAAGATTGTGAGTAAATTTGAAAGACTTTGTTGAAAACCATACCACGAGTTGATCTAAGAGCTTGAGAGTGAAATTGAAACACTTGGTGGGAAATCATACCACGAGTTGATCCAAAAGCTTGAGAGTGAAATTGAAACACTTTGGCGAAAACCATACCACGAGTTGATCCAAAAGCTTGAGAGTGAAATTGAAACACTTGGTGGGAAATCATACCACGAGTTGATCCAAAAGCTTGAGAGTGAAATTGAAACAAATTGTTGAAAATCATACCACGAGTTGATCCAAAAGCTTGAGAGTGAAGTGAAACAATCTGTGGAAAATTATACCACGAGTTGATCCAAAAGCTTGAGAGTGAAATTGAAACACTTTGTGGAAAACCATCCCACGAGTTGATCCAAAAGCTTGTGAGTGAAATTGAAACACTTTGGGGAAAACCATACCAAAGGTTGATCCAAAAGCTTGTGAGTAAATTTGAAAGACTTTGTTGAAAACCATACCATTGTTTGATCCAAAAGCTTGTGAGTGAAATTGAAACACTTTGGGGAAAACCATACCACGAGTTGATCCAAAAGCTTGTGAGTGAAACTGAAACACTTTGGGTAAAACCATACCACGAGTTGATCCAAAATCTTGTGAGTAAACCTGAAACACTATGTGGACAACCATACCACGATTTGATCCAAAAGCTTGAGAGTGAAATTGAAACAACTTAGGGAAAACCATACCACGAATTGATCCAAGAGCTTGAGAGTGAAATTGCAAAACTATGTGGAAAACCATACCTCGAGTTGATCTAAAAGATAGTGAGTGAAATTGAAACACTTTGTTGAAAATCATACCACGAGTTGATCCAAAAGCTTGTGATTGAAATTGAAACATTTTGGGGAAAACCATACCACGAGTTGATCCCTTGACGAATGTGAAACAATTTGTGGAAAATCATACCACGAGTTGAGGGAAAAGCTTGAGGGTGAAATTGAAAAACTTTGTTGGAAATTCATACCACGAGTTGATCCAAACATTTGTGAGTGAAACTGAAACACTTTGTTGAAAACCATACCACGAGTTGATCCAAAAGCTTGAGAGTGAAATTGAAACACTTTGTTGGAAACCATACCAAGAGTTGATCCAAGAGCTTGAGAGTGAATTTGAAACACTTTGGGGTAAACCCTACCACGAGTTGATCCAAAAGCTTGAGAGTGAATGTGAAACAATTTGTGGAAAAACATACCACGTGTTGAGCCAAAAGCTTGAGAGTGAAATTGAAACACTTTGTGGAAATTTATACCACGAGTTGATTCAAAAGCTGGAGAATGAAATTGAAACACTTTGTGGAAAATCATACCACGAGTTGATCCAAAAGCTTGAGCGTGAAATTGAAACACTTGGTGGAAAATCATGCCACGAATTGATTCAAAACCTTGAGAGTGAAGTGAAACAATCTGTGAAAATTATACCACGAATGGATCCAAAAGCTTGAGAGTGAAAAATTGTTGAAAATCATACCACGGGTTGATCCTAAAGCTTGAGAGTGAAATTGAAACACTTTGTGGAAAATCATACCACGAGTTGATCCAAAAGCTTGAGAGTGAAATTGAAACACATTGTTGAAAATCATACCACGAGTTGATCCAAAAGCTTGAGAGTGAAGTGAAACAATCTTGAAAATTATACACGAATGGATGCTTGAGAGTGAAATTTAAACAATACCACGAGTTGATCCAAAAGCTTGTGAGTGAAATTGAAACACTTTGTTGAAAACCATACCATTGTTTGATCCAAAAGCTTGAGAGTGAAATTAAAACACATTGGGGAAAACCATACCACGAGTTGATCCAAAAGCTTGAGAGTGAAATTAAAACACTTGGTGGGAAATCATACCACGAGTTGATCCAAAAGCTTGAGAGTGAATTTGAAACACATTGTTGAAAATTATACCACGAGTTGATCCAAATGCTTGAGAGTGAAATTGAAACACTTGGTGGAAAATCATACCACGAGCTGATCCAAAAGATTGAGAGTAAAGTGAATCAATCTGTCGAAAATTATACCACGAATGGATCCAAAAGCTTGAGAGTGAAATTGAAACACTTTGGGGAAAACCATACCACGATTTGATCCGAAAGATAGTGAGTGAAATTGAAACACTTTGTTGAAAACCATACCACGAGTTGATCCAAAAGCTTGAGAGTGAAATTGAAACACTATGTGGAAAACAATACCACGAGTTGATGCAAAAGCTTGAGAGTAAAATTGAAACACTTTGGGGAAAACCATACCACGAGTTGATCCAAAAGCTTGTGAGTGAAATTGAAATACTTTGTTGATAATCAAACCATGAGTTGATCCAAAAGCTTGAGAGTGAAATTCAAACACCTTGGGGAAAACCATACCACGAATTGATCCAAGAGCTTGAGAGTGAAATTGAAACACTATGTGGAAAACAATACCACGAGTTGATCTAAAAGATAGTGAGTGAAATTGAAACACTTTGTTGAAAATCATACCACGAGTTGATCCAAAAGCTTGTGAGTGAAATTGAAACAATTTGTGGAAAATCATAACACGTGTTGATCCAAAAGCTTTTGAGTGAAATTGCAACACCTTGGGGAAAACCATACCACGAGTTGATCCAAAAGCTTGAGAGTGAAATTGAAAAACTTTGGGAAAAACCACACCACGAGTTAATCCAAAAGCTTGAGAGTGAAAGTGAAACAATTTGTGGAAAATCATACCACGAGGTGATCCAAAAGCTTGTGAGTGAAATTGAAACACTTTGGGGAAAACCATACCACAAGTTGATCCAAAGCTTGTGAGTGAAATTGAAACACCTTGGGGAAAACCATACCACGAGTTGATCCAAAAGCTTGTGAGTGAAATTGAAACACCTTGGGAAAAACCATACCACGCGTTGATCCAAAAGCTTGTGAGTGAAATTGAAACTCTTTGGGGAAAACCATGCCAAGTTTTGACCCAAAATCTTGTGATTGAAATTCGAACTCTTTTAGAGCCTTCGTTGTTTATGCTATGGCCGAAAGTTTGAACATGTCGGCCTTGTTCACACTGGTGATCACGCTAAATAACGCGTACTCTCCCAGAAACTGTAACTAATGTCCGCTCAGTATAGTTGCAGTATAAACCACATATGGGTGCTGTGGATGTTGAACAAACATCAATGCACCTGAGCAGGCGTCTGAAACAGAAATTGGCTAGCCGCCCAAGTAGACGGGAATCTTCAGATACCGGCAGGTTTAGGCGTTAAGTCCAGTAACTTTTATTACACTTTTCAGTGTTGATGGGAATTTCCTTCCTAAGCTTTTGTTTGAAGTAATGTTCAACGTCAACACCTTGTCATTATTATTTCTTCGAGCTAAACGGGCGATTCTTTTTCGTTGTTACTGCTGTTGCAATTTGTCATGTGATGTGGTTTTTGGTATTTGGTATTATTCTTTGTGATTTCTAGCGCCAATCCACTAGGGTCGAAGTAGAAAGTTCCTCCTTAAAACCAACACGCTTCATGAGCTCGAAGCTATTTTTAATCTTTTATTTTAGCAATTAGTAATCTTTGCTTCTTTTCTAGTTTCAAATTTTTTTTTTATAACAAACGCACAAATAAACACGTAAAAAGTGGTTCACTACTATCGGGGTGAGCGCAAACGTAGACTGATATTTAACTGTTTTTTTAAAATCATTCAGTTTTTATTAATATGCATCTAAAAAGCTCTAATCTTTACAGTGCTTATTATAAGCATAAAATAGATCATTTTAATATACGGAGAGGTATTACGCGTAAATCTACGAGGCTTGTTCGGAATGTGGCGATAGATTTGTCAATAACGAAAATAACCTACCTAGGGCAATGGTGCTTTGGTATATTTTTAAAAGATGCTCATGAAATATCACATGCTTATTTCATATTCATTTTTTAAAACAATGTATAAAGTAATCTCTATCAGTTGCCTCGTTACATTCTCCTTAATCTCATCCACCTCAAATCTGTTAATTTTTAACGGCGATGTTAACTTAGTGAAGAATTATCAGTCGATTTTTTGTCAAGATCATGCTAGCATTAATAATTGACTATAATTTTTACTAAACAAACATTACATTCCAGCGATGTGCCTCTTCTCTGATGGCGACTTCAGGTGGCAAAGCTTTAAAAGGATATATCAGTTTTTTGTTCTACTGCAGAGATTAAATATAGTCGACTGGATTAATCATGTATCCGTGAAATCTTAACTCTTGCAATGAATGACAGAGGGACGGAGAAAAGTGAGTTTTGGATTTATTCATTTTCCGAATGACGTTTAATGATTTAGGCGTCGTGGGCATAGGAATTAACACAGCATGGCGACTGTCAGTTTCACGCGTCCGTGAGATATTCAGACCAAGTGCCATTATGTCGTTAGTATTAGCTCTAAACAAAGGAACTTGGAATATGGTCGGATTCCTCCTTCCCAACTTTACTTTATCCACCAGTGACCCATATAAATTGAGCCCGCTATAGAAATACTGGCATTTATCCTGAAGTACACAGCGAGGTTTGAAACTGGAAGTCATCGTGCAGTTTTGATTTCTATGCATACTTTCTTTGTATCTAATTGTGGTTGTTTATATATATATATATATATATATATATATATATATATTCCTCTATCTATCTATCTATCTCGCTCTGTTCATATCTATCTCACTATTTTTAATCATTTAATCTATCTATGGACGTATGTATCTATCCATTTTTGGTTGTTCGTATCTATCTATTTATCTATCTATCTATCTCACTCTCTTCATATATGTCTCCTATTTTTAATTATTTCATCTATTTATCTATCTACCTATCTATCTCACTCTCTTAATGTCTATCTCCCTATTTTAATTATTTCATCAATTTATCTATCTATCTATCTATCTATCTATCTATCTATCTATCTATCTATCTATCTATCTCAGTATGATGATATCTATGTGCATTCTCTCACCCCCATCATTTTGCTTCAAGAATCCCTTAGTGCATTATCCTTGAATAGATTGAGGAAGACCCGCGGCTAAAGATGGCTCCCGTTTACCCACTTCTCCCTCAGGATTTCATTTTTCCCTACTAGCCTAAATGAAAGGAAATTAAGCATTCTGTGCCCTAAAAGCTCTTACCAAATCCTTGTTGAGTCAAGGTATACGAATTAAATAAAATTGATCAATTTTACCCTATTATTGCCTAATATAGGTGCGTATTATACGTTTCAATATTCAATAATACTGGAATTTACGTCTCTTTCATTCTTTTTCGTTCTCTTTCTTTTTTTTTTGTTTTGTTTAAAAGTCAGTGGCCAGAAGTCTTTTGTCATTTTTATTTAAATAACCGTACAGGTATAATTAATTGCATTTTTTAAAAAAATGTATGTAATCCCTTTGAATTTCATTCTATTTCATTTTATTTACTTATTCCTTTTTTTGTTTTTTTGTTTTTCTTTACTCGGAACTAATTCTTTTCTTCAATTTTTTTTTTTTAATTGAAGTGACTTTAGTCCGCCCCCTTTGTGAAAATTTTGTTTGAATATCAGTTCTTTAATTTTTTTTTTCTTCTGGCTCATGTAATTATTAGACATTATTTTTATTCTTGGCTTACAGATGTGGATCGTTCGACTTCAACGGGAAACTTTATATTTCAGTTTCAACTCTGGGTACGATGTACGTTGTTTATGAACTTCTTGTTTGTTGCTTCTTTGGAGTTTTTTTTTCGTTTTTTTTTTTTGCCTTTTTTTAATAGGAGTATAGGCTTCACTCTCACCAGGCCAATACTCCTCCCCCTTCTTTTGAACAGGAGTAGAGGCTCATCTCTTGTTTCCTGTTTAGGAAGGGATTACCAGATCCTTTCTTTTTCTTTGGCCTGTGTAATGTTGCTGGCGTGAATCTCTTGTGATGTGTGCGGTTTGTGGCAATGTCTATCATACTGAGGGCTTCGGGTTTGCAGTTTTCTGGTTGTTCCCGGCTGGGAGTTAGGAGCCCGAACTCTTCCGTAGCGTCTTAAAGAGGCCGCTCTGACCAGCAGTTGCCTAATATCGAGTTTCTTGCAGTGCCATGCCGCGCTTGGAAGGTTATCCCTGCACGCACTTCCGGTGGGCAACCCTGAGGCCGCATTATATTGCAGTCTGCGTCAGTTCCTTTCTGCTCATGTCACATACGATGACCGTCTCTTGCTATTACTTTAGGCTTTTTCCTTACCAACATTACTCAACATGTCCATTAACAATCAAAATATAAACCTAAACCAGCTAAAAACAATCACCTGGACCCTTTTAAATTTCCGTGGCATTCCTGTCAACTTCTGCAGTGCGAAATCATTCCTCTTCGAAAAGTCTCCTGATACACTAGCTCCCTGTGAGACTAATCTTAACTCGTCATCCCCCACTGCGTCTGATTTCTCGATTCCTGGTTACCTCCCTCTCCTTAGAAAAGACTCTAAAATCCACATACATGGTCTGGGAGTTTATGTCCGCGCGCTGACTAGGGAACTCCCTCTTGAATCTCCGGACCATTCGTATATGTGTCTCTGTCTATCTCTCCTTAATTCCGTAAGCTAACTCTTCTTTCTTTATCGTTCCCCTTCTTCTCAAGACTGTGGTGTACTCGATAGCATTTCGGGTAATATAGACAAGGCCAGCTCTCTGCATCCGTTTGCGCACACATTCGTGTTCGCTGACTTTAATGCCCACCATACCCTATTGCTTAAACACTCTGTAACTGACTTCGCTGGCATCCAAACCCTTAACTTGTCAATCACTTAATCCCTCACGCAAGTGGTGGACTTTCCTACAAGTTTCCCCAATAACCCTGACGATAATGCTTCTCTTCTCGATCTCTGTTTTACCTCCATCTTTGAATCTTGTTGCGCTACGCAGCTCTACCCTCTTGGAAACTCTGTTCATGCCGTAGTATCTATTAACCTCTCCTACCACTCCCACTTCAGCCAAGAATCTCCTAATAGAATATCTTTCTGTTATCAGCAAGCAGACTGGGATTCCTTCCATAATTTCCTTCGCGACGTCCCTTGGAATGTGGCATTTAATCACCCCCTATTCAAAAATGTGCATCTGGGGTCTCTTCCTGGGTAAAAGCTGGTATCGAGGCTTTCATCCAAGAAAGAAAATATAAAGGCAAATCGCGTTCATATCCTTGGTTCTCAGCTGCTTTCTCAGCTGCTATAGCACACAGGAATCACTTCTTCCGTCTGTACCGGAGAGACATATCTGACTGCAATAAGCGCCTTTTTGTCGTAATGAGTGCAAGCGTGTTGTCAATGAAGCAAAGTTGCTATTTGCTGATAGAATGAAACCCAGGCATTGCATCTCGCAAGTTAGTTCTAGAGATTATTGCCGGCTGAACAACAGCAAATCCACAATCCCTCTTCTATTCAATCGATTCGAAATCCTAACTTTCTCAGATGATAAGGCTGAACGCTTTGCTCTCAAATTCTCATCCAGGACAACACTCGTACCGACACCTGATTTTCTCCCTAGAACTTAGCCCCTATTGAGTGAGATGACTATAACTCCCTCGATCGCATTGGACATTGGTGTCTAAACTGGACTTTCATAAAGCAAATGGTGACGGGATACCAGCTGTAATGTGCTTCTGAACTGGCTCCAGTTCTCTCCAAACTATATTACTATTGCCTCGCTAACACTTGTTTTCCAGCCTGTTGGAAGTCCTCATCTGTTGTCCCTGTTTTTAAGAACTCTGGAGGCCATTCTGATCCATCTAACTATCGCCCTATCAGTCTCCTACCACTTTTCGGCAAAGTATTCGAGGCTTTAATCAATGCCAAAGTGGTTAAGCACCTTAACTGCCATGACATATACTCTGACAAACAATATGGTTTCCGCTTTTCCAGGTCTACCGCTGACGGGCTTACGGCCATAACTAAATTTTGCATGCCAAACTCTTGATAATAACGGAGAAGCTCGAGCTCCGGCTCTAGATATCTCTAAGGCGTTTGCTAGTGTTTCGGATGGCGGCCTTCTTCCTAAGCTTCAGGGATACGGTATGACAAAACAATTATTTGATTTAATCCAATCATTCCTGTCAAACCGTAAAATGAACGTAATCATAAACGAGTTCTCTTCCAGTTTCTTTCATACAAACGCTGGTGTTCCCCAAAGGCTCTATCTTGGATTGTACACCATTTCTGATCTTCATCAACGATATTCTTGATGTCATCAGTTCTCAAGTAGGCATCTACGCAGACGACACTACCATTTATTCGTGTCTCAATAGTAAATCCGGCATTGCTGACAAAATTAACCCGGCCGTTGATCTTGAAAAAGACCTCCAATCTGTGGATGACTGGGGCAGGAAATGGCTTGTAAACTGTTGTACAGTAGTTTCACACTGGAGGCTTGTATTTGTACTAAGTCGGTCCTAAAATAGGTTCGACGTACAAAACGTTAGGAACTTGATATAATAGGTAATGACGCAGAGAAATCTAGTTGCGGTGATTGATACTTTAATATCCGACTAACGGTCGTCCGACATCGACTGAATGACCAACTCCCTGAGCTACTGACTTAGCGACTGCTACTACTCGTACTTATTATAGGTGGGAGAGTCGATTAAGAATAGAATAGGTGAGTTCCACTATAACATAAACATTAATGCCTCTAAAATGAGACTGCTCTCATTTACCCACCATAGAGGAACCTCCCTGCTTCCTCTTAGAATGGCTGATGCCCAACTCCACAAGAGCGTCTATCTGTGCCTTCTTAATTCCACGTTTTTCCCTGACCTAGAACAACTACATTGAATCTATAGCTTCATCTACCGCAAGGAAAGTTGGTTCTCTGTGTCGCACAGAAGATTTTCTCTGAGTTCATCCTTCAAATCTACCATTTGTCCTTAGATTGAATACTGTTGCTATATATGGTCTGATGATTTCTCCGTTCAGCTCGAGGTCCTCGACAAAATCCAAAGACGGATATGCAATGTGATAGGTCCTGGGCTGGCATCTCGACTACAGTCACTTTCTCACAGACATGATATGGCTTCCCTCTGTCTTTTCTACAAATATCTTCATGGCAACTCCTCTGACGAGCTACTTTCGCCGGTACTCCAACTGCATGTAATTAAGCGTGCTACTAGGTTGGCATGTAGGTCTCACACTTTCATTGTCGAAAGAGTTAAATATAACCCCTCTTCTACTCCAACAGCTTCTTCTCTGGCATTTTCCGACAGTGTAACTCCCTTCTTCTTACTTGCTTACCTGATAACTATAATCATCAAATATTCAAATGTAATGTCAATCGACATCTTCTGATGCCTTGATCCTGACCCCCCATCCTTCTCTATATCTTTTCATCAAACACCCCCACCTTTACTCTCGCTCTCACTTGATGTAACCCCTTGCGTGCTACTGGTACATCCGCATTCTTTCTTTTTCATGCGCTGTACCCTTTCAGGGCGTAGGCGATCATGGCTCTCCACTTTCCCCTATCACTTGTAGCTCTCAATAAGTTTTGTTCCTCTGCAACCTCCCCCCAGACCACGTTCTGTCATCCATTTGCTTAAGCCTACTAGTTATGACATGCATTGCTTTCCATTGTCTCTCTCACCTCTATCCGCCCTGTGAGTATCAGATTCTCCTGGCCCTCCTTTCTCATTACGTGTCCCAGAAACTTAAGTTGTCTCTTCCTGATATTGCTGGGGATGAAATGCTTAAAAAGAAATTGAAGTCCTTTGTATCCATGGTACAGTTGCCAAATAGAAATTTCATCTATCTATCTATCTATCTATCTATCTATCTATCTATCTATCTATCTATCTATCTATCTATCTATCTCAGTCTGTTCATACCTATCTCCTGTTTTTAATAATTGAATCTATGTTTCTATCTATCTATGTAATCATGCTTGTTCGTATCTATCTATCTATCTATCTATCTATCTATCTATCTATCTATCTATCCATTCATATCTATCTCGTATAATAGTAATAATCCTATTAATAATTACATCTATCTATGTATCTATCTATGTAATTATAGATGTCCGTATCTATCTATCTATCTATCTATCTATCTATCTATCTATCTGTCTCACTAAGTTCATATCTATCTCCTATTTTTAATAATTGCACCTATGTATGTATGTATTTACCTATGTAATTATGGTTGTTCGTATCTATCTATCTATCTATCTATCTATCTATCTATCTATCTATCTATCTATCTATCTCAGTATGTTGATATCTATGTGCATTCTCTCACCCCCATCATTTTGCTTCAAGAATCCCTTAGCGCATTATCCTTGAATAGATTGAGGAAGACCCGCGGTTAAAGATGGCTTCCGTTTACTCACTTCTCCCCCAGGATTTCATTTTTCCCTACTAGCCTAAATGAAAGGAAATTAAGCATTCTGTGCCCTAAAAGCTCTTACCAAATCCTTGTTGAGGCAACGTATACGAATTAAATAAAATTGATCAATTTTACCCTCTATATGTTAAATATAGGTGCGTATTATACGTTTCAATATTCAATAATACAAGAATTACGTCTCTCTCTGTCTCACTCTTTTCCGTTCTCTTTCTTTTTTTTTTGCTTAAAAGTCAGAGGCCAGAAACCTTTTGTCATTTTTATTTAAATAAACGTACAGATATAAATAATTCCATTGTTTTTATAATTGAAGTTCTTTGTATTCCTGATAATGTTACCATTTGGTCTATCCGTTCTACACCATTCGACAATGATATAATCTACTCAAAATAATAATAAAAGAGATTTCTTCAGAAAATAGTGACAGAAAAATGTCAATTGTCTAAACAAAATTCGTTGGCTGAGTTGACTCCTTTTTTACGACTTATCAACCCTTTGCAGGTTATTTAAAGCCAGAAAATATTTTTAGATTGTAAGTATTTTATTTGGGGGAAATAACAATGGTTTAGTAATACAAGTCTTACTAATTAACCCATAGCTGGGGAGAGGAGAGGTGGATTCATACCTTTCCCAAGAGTATTCGCGAGTAATTGAATATAACAAATCCAACTTCAATTGGGACGCGGTTCTTCGATTAACAATTCCAATCCATTACACCACCCGCACATCCAAGCTTACAGCACCTTGTATTCCCAAGCGGCAACCCATCTAGGTAGTGACCAGGTTCGACGTTGCTTAACTTCGGTGATCATACGGGAATCGGTGTTTCAGCGTGATGTGGTCATAAACCTGAATAAATTCGGAAACTTTTCTGAAAGTTATAGACATTAATTTGTCTGAATTCCTAGGATGAGGAATTAAGATTATTTTTACATTATTTACAGTCGGACTATTGTGCTCATCTTCGTTGTTATCATCACAACGTTTCACCCTCCTCCCGGTGTCTGCTGATAGGGGTAACTTTCCGAAAAATATGAAATGCATCCTTTATTTAATCAACGGGAGTAGAATGCTCTTGTTCCGCGGTCCATGCCTCGGGATTATCTCGTCTTGTTCTCTTTTTAGTACTGCTCAGTTATTTCCTGCTCTTTTCAATGTGTCTATATCTGTACTACCCGGGCCAGGGATTGAACTCTCATTTACGATGTCACTAAATTCATGAACCAACGTTTTAATCTTCTTCTCTGCTCCGTGTCTTTTCAGGGGGATAGCTCTCCATGATTTCCTATCCTTCGTATCTCTTAGTAAATATGATCTTTTTGCTATCTCAACTTGTGTAAATTGGTTGTAGATACCTACAATTTACAGCAATTTCTGCCAACCATTTAAGCAAGCTCGTTTGCCAGGGGTTATATGCTGCTTTTATCTGTTCCCCTTGCCTTCTATCTGTACAGTGAGTTCCAAATCTTCTAGGCCCATTTAACTCATCATGTACCTTATAAATTGTCTAGGTCCTTTTCCTTCATCATATAAACTATAAATTGTCTAGTCCCTTTTCCCTCATCATGTACCCTATAAATTGTCTAGGCCCTTTTCCCTCGTCATGTACCCTATAAATTGTCTAGGCCCTTTTTCCTCATCATGTACCCTATAAATTGTCTAGGCCCTTTTCCCTCATCATGTACCCTATAAATTGTCTAAGCCCTTTTCCCTCATCATGTACACTATAAACATTCTAGGCCCTTTTTCCTCATCATGTAACCTATAAATTGTCTAGGACCTTTTTCCTCATCATGTACCCTATAAACATTCTAGGCCCTTTTTCCTTATCATGTAACCTATAAATTGTCTAGGCCCTTATTCCTCATCATGCACCCTATAAATTGTCTAGGTTCTTTTACCTTATCATGTACCCTATAAATTATCTAGGCCCTTTTTCCTCATCATGTACCCTATAAATTGTCTAGGTCCTTTTTCCTTATTATGTACCCTATACATTTCAACAGTCACTTCTGATATACGTGACCTTTTTGTTCCCATTTACTCTAAAACTTCGTCATGTTCAGTCGATCAGAATGCTTCTGTAGAACCAAATTTATTTTACCCCATATCTCTTCAACATCTGTGATGAGATTGTCCACCATTCACTGCCATATCAGAAGATCGATATTGCATTACAGTTAAGTACTTTTTTAACAAAAGCCTATGAACGTTTCAGTACGAAATTTCCTGAAGATTACCTGGATTGGCAGACACCTGATGAAGGCTGGAGACAACAGCGGAAACGTTATGATAATTACAAAGATGTGAACATTAGAATGTGAATAAAATAAATAATTACACACAATATTAAAAAATAATTTGCTCAGAATCAAAGCTGGCATTTTTTTCCCCAAAACATAATTTCCATGAAAAATACCTGCAAACTCTTAAACTGTACTTTAAGAATCACTTGATCTCACTTTCAAGTGCTTTTTGAAACAAACTCTTTAAATAATTGAAATATTTGTAGTTATTTTCTCTGTCCAGTAGATGGCACATATTTTTCATACACCCTCGTACAAATTAATTGAAATAAACGTTGTAGTTTCCCTTCTTTCACCATACGGTCAGATTTAGACCCACTGGAGTGACAGGGTGTAATCGATTTTTATTTTTTCCTCAGATTAGGTCATTTGCGGTGGTGAGCAGTAATATGAATCTATTTTCGGGGTGTATGATGAAACTTGTTTGACCTTGAAAAATATTGTGTCATCCGTGATTGCATCAGATTTTTATCACACCCAGACACTATTGTCTCGACTGTCGATTAGTTGTCCTACGACCATTGTCTGCGATGGAAATTACTCCAAAGGGGCGTACAAAAATTGTAACGCTGCACGAACTCACTGGCCTTATCAGTGAGCAAATCAAAATACTATAGACTGGCCCAGGAACTCTCCTGATTTAAATCCAATCGAGAATCTGTAAGGAACGACTTCGTGGAATGGACATACGAAGTACTAACATGTGCACTGGGTCATGTTTCATTGGGAAAATACGAAAAAAAGTAAATAATAACGGAATTATTCGTTTTATTTCAAATAATTTGCACAAGGGTGAAGTTATTTAGAACGGTTTTATCTGAAAAGAAACCCCAAGAACGCCATTACAAACACAGTACTTGGCGCATTTTTAAATACTTCAAGCAGCCAGAGATAATTCATTATTTTTAGCCGTTTCGTGTTAATCAAACTTAAATTTCCTTTTCAGACGGATAAAAATTCGAGAAGAAAAGCTAAATATGAGCTGACGTCGTCGGAGTGCGAGTAATTAACCATTTCAAAAGCCGATTGATGAATGATACCAATAATAACACAGGAAGTTTAGGGCTTTCTTCGCCAGCTGCTCGATAAAAATATGTAATCGTCTTCAGACTGACGCTTTTAGCTTCCAATATCACGCTCAAAATACTCACGCAACATGAAATATTAATTTCTTTATTTCTGGTGTCGTAATTCTGACGACCTGCTTTTCATTTGCTTCATTGTGTCAAGAGGAACAAGAAGACTTTAACATGAAACAATAAATCTCAGACTTCAAGAAATAAAAAGCTTTTTTTATAAACCTTAGGGGTATATATATATATATATATATATATATATATATATATATATATATATATATATATATATATAGATAGATAGATAGATAGATAGATATGAACAGAGTGAAATAGATAGATAGATAAATAGATAGATAGATAGATAGATAGATAGATAGATAGATAAATACGAACAACCATAATTACATAGATAGATAGAAACATACATAGATGCAATTATTAAAAAAAGAGATAGATAGATAGATAGATAGATAGATAGATAGAATTATTAAAAATAGGAGATAGACATGAAACAAGTGAGATAGTGTTATGGTCCGGTCGCTCCGGTTTGGACTCGGCCAAAAATATGCCCTTTGAACCCGTATAAACGGGTTCAGGGTCGGTTTACCTCCCCGAAAGAGACTCCGCCCTTCGGCGTAGCCTCGTTCGGGTTCCGATGAAGAAGAAAGAGAATTCAACTGATCAGCCGGTCAGCCGGTCGTTCGACTTCAGACTGAACGGTATTTAGTCACCCCCTCCCCGCCCAACGAGGGCATCATGTGGCACAAGGCCGGTTTAACGTGGGATCTTCGAGCCCGTGGGCTTTGCAAAAAATATGCCCTTTGAACCCGTATAAACTCTCTGCTTCCTCTTGAGACGCAGTAATTATTACGTATCGAATAGTCCATTATGTTATTATGGGTAAGGTCCCATAATAGATAGATAGATAGATAGATAGATAGATAGATAGATAGATAGATAGATAGATAGATAGATAGATAGATAGAAACAACCACAATTACATAAATAGATAGATACACACATAAATGTAATTATTAAAAAAAAGAGATAGATATGAACAGAGTGAGATAGATAGATAGATAGATAGATAGATAGATAGATAGATAGATAGATAGATACGAACAAGGATGATTACATAGATAGATAGAAACATACATAGATGCAATTATTAAAAACAGGAGATAGATATGAACAGAGTGAGATAGATAGATGAAATTTCCAAATGGCAACTGTTCCATGGATACAAAGGACTTCAATTTCTTTTTAAGCATTTCATCCCCAGCAATATCAGGAAGAGGCAATTTAAGTTTCTGGGACACGTAATGAGAAAGGAGGGCCAGGAAAATCTGATACTCACAGGGCGAATAGAGGGAGAGAGAGACAAGGGAAAGCAACGCATGTCATTATTATACGAGATAGATATGAATGGAGATAGAGATA
>CAHIKZ030001491.1:272500-395000 GCA_903632075.3 Acanthosepion pharaonis
GGTAGTGTTCCAGGAAGTACTAATGAGGGAGTTTGTCACACAAAGTAGCAATTTTCGGGAAAATCCGTAAGAATCTTCTTTACAAATGGAATACAAAGAAAATGTGAGAGGTTCTATTCTGTGAACGCGATTAGTATACTGATCCAAAGTTTTGGAATGAAAAGTAACAATAATATGATATTAGTCATAAAATAATAGTAACAGTGAAGAGTGTATAGAGCCAGAGTGTTGGGATAAAAATCAACAATACTATTACTAATAATAATATATATGTAAAATGTGTGGGATCATAGTTTTTTTTTAAATGATCAGTGGAAAATGTTATGATTCCATTTCTGACCTTACGTCTCTGGTCGGAACCCGGAAAGAAATGTGTTTACACCAGACACCAAAGGAAATAATAATAATAATAATAATAATAATAATAATAATAATAATAATAATTCATTGAAGGAATCCCTGGTAGCCCATGTCTTAAAGAAATACAAAAAAAAATGTACTGATAAGTACAGTCCACACCTTACGAAGGGCTTTATCTATGTAAAATATGTGCGATTTTCTTTTCAAAACTGCTCAGTGGAAAATGCCATGATGTTATTGCTGACGTTAGATCTATGGTTGGGACCCGGAAAAATGAGTATACACCAGGAATCGAAGAAAATAATAATAATAATACGATGGATTAAACTAGTAATACTATTAATATTTCCATTATTGCATACCATAACCTAATCTAGATCACAGGCAAATTACATTCAGACCTACTAAAAGCTATTGCTTCTGTTTATGTAAGGACGGTTATAAGGAGTTGGTGTATATTGTCTCCAATAATTTAAAGTGAAATGGGGATGAATCGGTCACACACTCCGCAAGCCTGCTTCTAGTGTCAGCAGGCAGGCCCTTGACTAGAATCCAAAAGGGAGGCGAAAAGTGGGTCGACCAAAACAGACTTGACGCAGAAGTGTTGATGCAGAGATGAAATAATAAATTCAGAGATAAAATAATAAATGCCTGACTCAGAATTGAGAATAAGTGTTTATGAACAATGAATCAACGAATGGCTGAATATTAAAAGCTCTTCATGCCTGAACATTAAGAATGAAGACATTGGGTTAAAAAAAAAATTAAAAAATAGAAGAATCGGTCCTCTCAAAATGTCAAAACTGAAGCGAATGTTTTATTATTTAAAGGACCATAAAAATACTTTTCTAACTTAAGTAAAACGTCTTCTAGCAAATTTCCCTCGGAGCCAGTGAAAATCCTGATTTAAATTCGATTACTCCACCTTTTTCCGCCTCTTCAGTTGAATCTGGATTTGGGTCCCTTATCTTTAAGCGATGTCCTGAAAGCCGGTGCTTTTCCAATTGAGAAAAAAATGTCTTATCTTTTAAAAAGGTTATATTTAGTATCTATCTGCTTCTTAACACTCATTACCTTTTTCTACTTCTGAATCTGTCTATTTTTTTTTTTTACTTCCTTTCTATTTCTTCTCTATTTTCTGGAAACTTATTTCTTTCTTTCCTTCTTTTCATGCAATTCTTTTTCTCTCTCCTACACACCTGCTTTCTCTTGGAGCATTTATTTTTCTTTCTTTGTCTCTCACGTTCGTTTTTTTCTCAATTTCCCCTCACGCCATATTTTATTTCATTCTAATTTATTCTTTTTCGAGCGCTACCTCCGCTTTCTCCCTACATCCCCTCACTCTTTTTATCCTTTTCTTTTATCTTGATACTTATTGTTCGGTTGGAATGAATAGATTTACGTTTTGTCTGTCAGATTGACAGTATGGCGATGTCGTTATCTCTCAGTCACGTGGTACTATTTCACTCGGACATTTTTTATTTTTATTTTTCATTTTTCTCTGCTCCATTCTTCATTAAAATTTTTTCTTTTCTAACTTTTTTACGTCTTCTTGCTTTCTATCGTTTTAAATTTTAAATAGTTGGGAGCAATCTTGTCTAAAGATGGTACCTGCAACTCGGAAATCTGCACATGGATTGCTGCAGCCATGGCAGCGATGGCCAATTCGACAAGAATATGGAGGAGCAAAATCAGCTATGAGGACTGCTCCAAATTAGTGGATTCCATGCCAAATCACACCAAAGAACTCCTAAACGAATAAAGACAGACATACGAAGTATTAAAATGTGCACTGGGTCATGTTTCATTAGAAAAATAAGAAAAAAGTAAATAATAACTGAATTATTCGTTTTCTTATAATTAATTTGTACAAGTGTGTATGTATGCAGCCATTATGGCATCGCTGGGTAGAGGGCTTGCTGACTAAAGTCGATGGAATCAACGACCATGTATTCGTATAGGGACGATATAGAATATGGAGTATATCAGCGATGGTTTGATTTGGTGAGTGATAAGCTCCGCCAGGTCTACTTTACTCAAGACTCGCTACTCATGGCCTAGATATACAGGGGGAACTGGTCATGTACGAAACGACCCTATAACCAGTCACGGGACTGATGATGATGATGATGGTGGTGGTGGTGAAAGAAGAAAGACGGACGAAAAAGTAAAGAGGGGGAGACGATAGAAAGTCATCATCATCATCATCATCATCCCCTTGACTTTTGTAATGCAGAAGCCACACTAACTCTCTTCTGCTATTAACGGCAGCCATCAGCAGTTCTGGTATCGCCATACTTGTCCATTGTTTGACATTGTTCAGCCAGTTTTTATGTTGGCGTCCTCTTCTACGTCCACCTTCAACGGCGCTTTGCATGATGGTCTTGCACAAGATTTGCCTTGTAATGTGTCCAAACCACGCCATTTTCTTTTGACAGTGGCGAGAAGAGGTTCCTGGTGTCCTGCAAAACTTTCAACCCTTTTTCGCACAAACTCATTATTTTTTTTTTTTTGGTTCCCAATAGATGATGCCAAGGAGTTTTCTCATGCATTTTTTCTCAAACGCTTGGATCTTTCTCTCGGTTTCTGCCAACAATGTCCACATTCCACATCCATATAGGAGAATGAAAACTATAGCCTGTACTTTGATAGCTGATTTTGTTCCTCCATATTCTTACCAAATTGGTCATCGCTGCTATGGCTGCGTCAATACGTATGTGGATTTCCGAGTTGCAGGTACCATCTTTTTTATCCTTATTTTTTTCATTCCATTCATCTTTCATTCTTTTTCCTTTATATCTGCCATACCTTTTTATAATTTCTTTACTTCGCTCTTTTTCTTCATTTTGGTCTTTCTTTCATTCGACCGATTTGATTTCTTTTCTTTTCTTTTCTTTCTTTCTTTCTTTCTTTCTTTCTTTCTTTCTTTCTTTCTTTTCTTTCTTTATTTCTTTCTTTCTTTCTCATTTAATTCCTGTTTTTTATTTCCTAATTCCCCCCCTTTTCCTCCTCATTCCTCCCTCCCCTTTAACATCGCAAGAACTATCCCCGCATTTTGAATCTATTCAGTCAGCCACCATCCCTATCCGATCTATGCCTTCCCACACTAATCCTGAATAATATAAACCATTTACACATTTCAGAGTGCAAACTTTTCGAGTTCTTCTTTTATGTGTCGTGTCCGTTCAGGACGTAGACCATCATGGTTCTCAACAACATTTTAGCCTTTGTCACTCTAAGAAATGTTTACCCCCTACTACCCTTTCCACTCCATCTTTTGGCATCCATTTACAAAAACTCGTTAGGTAAGTTACTCAAAATTTCATTATGCTTATCTTAACCTTCATCAGGTCCTCTGGGTATCAATTTCTCTCTCCTTATAATCTGTGCTAAAAAATTCCATCTTTTTTATGCTAAATATGTCACTTTTTCCCATTTTTCTTTAAATTTTCTTGATGTTAAAGCTCAAAACGTTGAACTCTCTGCTCTCGGGTAGAGTATAGTCCAGACGAAGTTAATCCGAAGGGCAGAGTCTTTTTTCCTGGGGAGGTAGACAGACCCGATCCCATGTATGCGGAGTCTACGGGGAATTTTTGGCCGAGCCTACAGGCAACAAACGCCCCACATAAAAATCGGCCTCGTGGGGAGGTCGAGTAAATATCGGCTTGCTTTCCAGCTTAGACTTCAGCAACCATCAAGACGTCGAACGCTATGCCTTCGTGCAGAGAGAAATCCAGACGAGGCTATGCCGAAGGGCAGAGTCTCGTCTGGGAGGTAGACAAACCCTATCTTGTGTGTAGGGGTGCGGGGAAATTTTCCCGAGCCTCCGGGCTCGGATCACCCCACACAAAAAGCGACCGTGTGCCACATTCTGACTCGTGAAGAATTCGGGTAAATATCGCTTACTTTTTCCAGCTTCAGAGTGCGTCAGGCCCTCTGAGTTTGGATTGTTCTGCTTGACGACCATTTTGCCTTCGGGCAAGGAGGAAGCCAGACGAAGCTTGGATCGTCCCACATAAATATCGGCCTTATGCAACATCCTGACTCGTGGGGACGTCGTGTAAATACCGGCTTGCTTTCCAGCTTAGACTTGAGCAAGTAACGAGGCGTCGAACTGTCTGCTTTCTGGAAGAGTGTAACTGAGATGAGGCTATGCTAAACGGGCAGAATCTTGTCTACGAGCTCGGATCGCCTCACATAAAAATCGGCCTTGTGCCACATTCTGCTTCGTGGGAAGGTCGTCTATCAGAATCGTCTCAAAACAGTCGTTGCAATAAATGAAGAAATCGTTAGTAACAATATCGTTTCCGTTGCATAAAAAAATGTTCTACATTTTTGTGAAGTAACATTAACTTCAAATCCATCACTTTGCGCATTTGCTGTAACAAAAATTTTCAATATTCTTTTTTTTTCCTATGCATCCAAATTTTTCGAACTCCCATTACAATTCCGCCCCATTTTATAATAAATCTCTCTTTTCGCTACTTCTTTTTCGTGCTTTTTTCCTAATTTTCCTCTTTTAAATCAACGTTTTTATCAGCCTTTCATTATCAGCCAATGACAATACAGAAAGAGCAAAGACGCTACTAAAACGACGCAATAACTCAGCAATTCTCACGTGGCTGCCATTTTGATGAGGTGTGAGCGATGGGAAACGAGTTGATATAATGATAAATAATTCTCGATTTGTCGGAATTTTATGGGAATTAGTGATTATCGAATTATCATTTCTGGCTCAGTCATTGTCAGCCTTCCACACCCGTCAATCTAAATCAGCTGTTTATTCGAAATAATAATGTTTGCTTTCAAACACGCCATACCATCAACATGCTGCTTTGGTTTTTTACTCAAGAGAGATGGTTAACAAGCCAATTTGGCAATGTTAGCACAGGAAGTATGAATCACTACTGGATGCCTTACTGTTTTGGACCTGTCTCTGACTAACATAAACATTGTAAACATTAAAGCTCCTACTGGAGAATGATAGTAAGCTTGACGTGTCCACTAAAATATCAAATACAATATTTATAAACCAATCACACTCAAGAAAACGCTTACATCTTAAAACCCACCAATAAAATCATAGAATAAAAATCAGAATGTTTGTTGTATTAGTCATCATTATTTTTAGGTAGATACCGACCAAATATCGTACGGACGTAGTAGAAGACATACCACGTGACTTCTTAGGGCCAATTAGAAATAAATAAATAATTTGATTCTGGGGCCGATTTTGTTACGAAAAAGTGTATAAAAACATACGAAATCCTTTCCCAAAGAAGGATACACGCGGCTGTCACCAAACTACACACACCTCTCGCTGATGACCTTCATGACCTCATGTTAAAAGCGACAGCGTTGACAAACTTCAGACTATGGCAACACCGCCAACAGTAAGAAACAATTTCTATTTCTCGTATCCGCTTTTATTATGAATCACACACACAAGTGTTGACTTTTTCATACAAACACACATATCACAACATTGTATTGTTTCTCACATAAGTACACAAAGAGAGTTTATATTTTATTTTAGAACTTTATTAACCCAAACAAAAAGACATTACTTTCCAATCTATGACCAATTGCTTGTATTCTTGTCGTTATATTAAATTAATGTTTATTTGTTGAAATTACGTTGTATTTTCTACTGAATTTTATTCCTTCAATGAAAATCGTGTGATTATTCTAGACGGTCAAATTACGAGCGACCCCATAACGATATTTTGTTAATGTATGGAATACCGACACTTCAAATTTTAACATTCAACGAAAAACCGAGTAGAAGGATTCCTACAAGCTAATCTAATCGAAGTATATTGTATAGCTATTTGCTCAATTAAAGAAATATAGATCCAAATTCTTCCTTTCTTTAACCAACTAGTAGATCATCATTACCATCATTCTTCTCATGGTCCTGATCGTAGGATCACTGCATAGCTGAGAACATAACCCTTTCCCTCTACATATATGGGTTGAAGAGGTATTCGTTTATGCGTAGCGTGTCTTAGGAAAGTAGACATAATAGAGTTCCATTCCTCTCGAGGTCAAACTACAGCCGATATCGTCCTCGCCTTGGTCGCTGATACGCGGCGGTTGATAGCTTCGGGTTTACCCTCTGTCCTGGCTCTTGTCTCTTGTCATCACCGCATTGGCTAGCGATGGAGCACATTCTAATCGATTAACCTAGAGCGCTGTTGACCAACAATAAGGTTTATTTGCCTTTTTGCAAGTCTTGTTTTAAATCCCACCATCCAGACCAGGAAATCCAGGTGAGAGAAACGGTTCAGGTGAGGATAACTAGAAAATGCGGAAGGTACTAGACGGCTGCATAAGTTATTGACATTTATAAGTTATAAGTTATTGACATTTAGAAAAACATTCATGATTGCATGTTTCGAAAAAAAAAAAACATCAGTCTCTACATTTCAGATATGCTGAAACTATCAGCTGTATGCAACAGATTTTTTTCGGGTCTGGGATTAAAATGGTTTCAAGCAAATGAATCCCATAGGTCTTTTAAAAAAGACAACACTTTCGTCAGATCTTATTGACTGGCGCTAAATATTCACAAAGAACCGCATCACTTGAAATGTTCCAACAACCAAAATGGATAACACGTTTAACTAGAAGGGAAAATGATGATATAATGACGATGTTAACTTTCCACACTATATTAAACAAAAGGTGGAAACTCCTATTAATAGTAGAAAGAATGATAATCGACTTTAGAAGTATATATTTTAATCATTTCATCCCAAGCAAGGCAGAAAAGCCACTAAGCCGCAAGACATTAATAGGTGTCAAGAATATGAACAAAAGAGAAATATTTTTAAGGAGGGAGAAAAATAAAAGAAGAGTTATCAAGACAACAGTAGATGACTATTGACATTGCATTACAGAATCACAAAGAACTTTATGAAATAAAGGGTGTTTCATTAAGAGGGATTATATATAAGGGTGTTTCATTAAGAGGGATTATATATAAGGGTGTTTCATTAAGACGGATCATATATAAGGGTGTTTCATTAAGACAGATCATATATAAGGGTGTTTCATTAAGACAGATTATATATAAGGGTGTTTCATTAAGACAGATCATATATAAGGGTGTTTCATTAAGACGGATCAAATTCAGCAGTAAATAAATCAGTTTATTGGTGATTTTTTTTTATTTCTCCATTGGATCGTGTTATTTAAGTCAAAGCAATTATGTGTGAAAAATAATATCACCCAAATGCCCGCTAAATCGGAAAGAAAAAAAAAAAAATCATTAGACGCTCAAACTTAATTCACATTTAAAATCGGAACACCCTTTAACAAAAAACCACATCACTTGAATACTTCCAAAAACAGTAACAACTAAAATGGATAGCACATGTAATTGAAAATGATGATATAGTCAAGATGGTGACATTTAACAATAGCTGAACGAAAGGTTTTGTAAATTTCAACCGAAGGCAATGCGAACTTTGGCGAAAAAATGCCGGATATTTACAGCATGTATACGGGATAATCTCACAAGTTGGATTACTAAATCACTTCTATTCACAATGGTCGCAACGAAATATCGTGGCTTTGTGCGAGACTTCTTCTTCTTCTTCTATGTGCCATGTCCTTTCAGGATGTTGGCGATCGTTGTTCTCCACAATTTCCTGTCCTTTCTTGCTCTTAATAATTTTTTTTAAATTTTCTCTCCGAAACCCTGTTCTGCCATCAATTTACATAAACTTGTTAGGTAGCTTATGCACTGTTTTCCACTTGTCTTCAATATACCTTCTGAGTGTCAAATTTACCAATCCCACTTTTCTCATTATGTGCCCTAGAAATGTCTACTGTTTCTTTCTGGTGTTAAATACAAATGTCGTTTTGGTTTCTATTTTCTCTCAAATTCCGTCTTTGCCCACATGGTATTCTCAGCATCCTTCTGTAGAGCCACATTTCTATTGCTTCAAGTTGCTTTATTCATCTGTGATGAAACTGTCCAGTATTCACTGCTATATAACAAGAAAGATATTATTCACAATTCAGTACGCCTTTGCTTTGTATCTGACGAAATTTCTTGTTTATTCATACTTTGCGTTTTGGAAGGCATTTTCACTAACCCAGTTCGCATCTTCCGTCCACTGTTAAAATACTTCCTTTTTACTTGCCTGATTTTGGTATCTCCAATTTGTAATTTGCATTGTGGTTGTTTATTTTGCTAACACACATGCGTTTTGTTTTCTTGCAATTGGTCATGAGTCCTTTCTTCTCGCTTTCCTTTAGTACCTTCTATAAAAATTTCCTGTATCTCCTTTTCTGTGTCTGCTATCAATGCTGTGACATCCGTGTCAATAATAAATCATGCTAGGATTTGTAATTCTCTCAGAATCGCCTCTCTGTAGTCTGGTAAGAAGACACATCTTTGTCTTACACAAGTTTCTATTTTTTGTAGATTTACTGAAGTCATTTTCTATCTGGATGCAGGCCGTTTGCTGCCAGTATAAGTTCTGGATCATTCTACGATTCTTCCCAAATATTTCAAGCAGCTCCAGGGCAACCCGAAACGGTGTAATGGTTAGCAAGCTTGTTTCGCTAGAACTATTACGGATGAGTAGTGAGTTCGATCCTCACGGGGAATCCCATACTTTCGGCCTTGTGCCACATCTAAGCTACGCTTGGAAAAATCACTATCAAGCAGTTCTTTATCAAACGCATCAGAAAAATGCTAGAAAAAAACGTCCTAGAAACAGTGAAATTAATTATAATTTTTTTAAAATATGATTTTACTTAATTTTAATATAAATGATCTAAATATAGCTTATTTTTAATTTATTTAAATATATCTTATTTTTAAATATAACTTGTCTTTGGAAGAGTATTTTTAAGTAAGAATTTATATTTTTAAACTTACCCTTATCTACATAATTAAAAAAACTTTGTGTTCCTCTCTTAGTTTCAAATTAACACTTCATTCGTCATATAACCCCAATACGATGCCATAAGGTTAATATCCGGGTTTAATTTTATAAAACCTCTTCCCTTTAAGGCTTTATCTTTTATCCTCCCCTGACCACTGTCTCGTGCCTTTCGTCTGACTGAAACATTGAAATGGATAAATTCTGGATTAGTTTTTCGACTGCAGTCACAGTTAATTCTCTCAAAATCGCCTCACTCTATAGTCCGGTAAGAAGACACATACTTGTCTTACACAACTTTCTATTTATGTATATTTACTGAATTTATTTTCTATCCTTATGCAGGTCGTTAGCTGCCAGTATAGGTTTTGGATTATTCTAATATCCTTCCCGAATAAGTCAAACAGTTCCAGCAAGTCTTTGTGACGTATTTTATCAAACGCTTCAGAAAAATGTTAGCAAAAATCATCCTAGAATCAGTGATAACAGCTAATTGAATTGAGAAACGTATTTCCCAGAAAAATTGTTTTAAGAAAAAGATTTTATAAATTTCTACTGACAATAAGGTTGTTTTGTCATTCTCAGTGAAATAATTGGCGCAACATAATCTTTCTACTTAAAAACTTGATCCTTTTAAGTGGCTGAAGTAGTTGCATATTTTTTAATAAAATTATGAATGCAAAATGTTCGTTCTTTAATGAATGTCGAACTGCTTTAGACATTTGCCAGACTAGGATCCGTTTAGTAAATGCTTGTAGGGCGTTTGCGGTAGAGAGATACTTAATAACCTAGTTTCTCAGGTCAGTTTAAGTGTGATGATTTTAAGTCACACTGGAAGCAAAAATGATTGCTCCTTTGTGTCAGACAAAGGTAAACTTCATAAATAGCCAAGCGCAAATATTGTCGAGAAGTGATTTTTATTAACGGGCGAATTAATATTTGAAAAGAAAACATAATGAATCAACTCCGTATTGCCAGATCGTATTTATTATTTGATCTTCATTACTTGATCTTTCTTATTTGATCTTTATTATTTATTTCTGTCATGTCTTTTGATTTTTAAATTTATCGTTGGGAGTATAAACGGTTTCAAAATTATATTTGCTTCTGTAAACATTCCGGAATGAAGTGTATTTTAAAAAAAGAAAAATTCCGAATTCTGCTTGACTCTCAACCTTTTCACCGAATAAAAATGGCGGTACTTTGGATCAGATTTAGATTCGAAGATCTTTCGATTTGATCCCCTGAAAAAAAATAATTCATAAATAATGGAAACGCGGAACAGAAAAAAATAAAATACTAAGTCTAAAATCTCTTATTTACCTACATCGACGTAGCATGCGTAAATAAATACTTTTAGTACAAGCACAAGCTTTCTACTATCGGCGCTTGCCATGTTCACTGGAAAAGTTGCCTTTCTCATATATATATATATATATATATATATATATATATATATATATATATATATATATATATATATATATATATATATATTTTATCCGAGCCATTAAAAATGGCAATATTTAAATTTTTGATAGCTTCAACAGATGTTCGCCTAACGTAGCGGTTATCAGCGTAGAATTGGGATACCGAGTTCAAATAAAGACTGGGCTAATTGCGTTTACTTTCGCGCCTGTAACCACAAAAAGCGATATATCCGTCATTTCCCTTTTCAGCTATGATATTGAATTTTTAGGTATTGTCTATTAAAATTTGTTTTGTTTCAATAGTTGTATTTTGTTATTTTTATGTGATGATCGATATGTGGCCAATATAGTGCAATAAGTGACAAGTTAACCTGCAAGACAGTGTGATGTATCAGGTCATCCCATAACTTCTGTCCGAATTTTGAATAAAGAAAACAAGTGACCAAATGTTACATTTAATTACAGATTCAATCAACAATGTATTTTACATTTAATTCCAGATTCAATAAACAATGTATTTTCCCTGATAATCTATGACTTCCTTCCATCTATTAACAAGTTTACTAATTCCATTACTGTAAAATTCCTTTGGCTTTGATTCGAAGAACTCACAAATGTCAGTTTTAACCTCTTCCTGTGTTACAAAAGCTGTTTCTTCCAAATGATTCTGCAAGCTACGAAACAAATGGTAGTCTGAAGGAGCAAGATCGGGAGAATAAGGTGGATGAGGAATTTTCTCCCAACCAAGTTCTTCGATCTTTTGTGACGTGATTCTTGCTGTGTGGGGTAGCGCATTGTCCTGATGAAACATCGCCTCTTTTCGATTTACTAGAGCTTTTTCCTCAAAGCTTGGTTCAAATGCTCTAATTGCTGACAGTATATTTGAGCATTAATTGTTGCATTAGGTGGTAAGAATTCAAAGTGGATTATTCCTTGGCGATCCCACCAGATTGAAAGAAAAACTTTTGCCCATGAAGTTCCCTTCTCGGCTGTGGCTGGGGTCCTTCCCCTTTACCAAGCCACTGTCTACGACGCTTAACATTTCGATAAAAGATCAATTTTTCGTCGCCAGTCACAAGTCTATGCAAAAACGGTGAAACAAGTTTGCAAGAATGGAGAGCAGATGTCAACTCGGGATTTGAGGTTGTTTTCAGACAATTCACGAGGCACCCATTTTCCAAGTTTAGGAACTTTTCCAAGTTGTTGAAGATGACGATGAACAGTTGTATGGTTTGAACTGAGAACCACTGCCAATTCCTCAACTGATAAAGCAGGATTTTCTTCAAGAGCTGCTTCAAGAAGCTTTACATCAAACTCAACTGGACGCCCGGTTCGATCTTCATCTTCAAGGGTGAAATCTCCACCTCTGAATTTTGCAAACCATCTTCTGCAAGTTCTTTCATTCACACATTCCTCTCCATAAACTGAGTGAATGTTTCTAGCCGTTTCGGCTGCTGAGTTTCATTTCTTGAACTCATAAAGCATTATGTGCCTCAAATGATTCTTGGGTACTTCCATGTTAACAGGGTTTTAATCAAACAAAATTTAATTTTATTGTTCTCTGAAATAAAATTTGATCAGTTTAAATGCATCTAAACATAAAAATAATGTTCAGTTCCATTAGACATTATAAAATACTCTTTAAATTTCGTTCATTTTAACAAAAAGTTAAAATTCGAACAGAACTTATGGGATGACCTGATATATGTGACCAGTGTAAGAATTAAACCGTTTTTATAGTCTTGGGTGGATTTTTGAGGTATCGAATTATTGGTAATGATTAGGTTATTGCTTTTGGACATTTTATAGTAAATTAGAAATCTAAATTACTTATTGGAATCATAACATAACTAAATATGTTTTTATATCTACGAGGAACAACTGAACATATTTCGATTCGTTCAAAATGCCTTTCCAGAAAAACTGCCCATTTGATACCTTGGAAAGTGGACCAGGCAAGAACTTTTTAGCGTTCCTTATATAAATATTATAACAACATGAACCTGGCGACAATGTGCTGATTAGAAAAATGGAAAAATAAAACATTCCTATAAGTCGAGACACATACATAAAACAATCCATATATTCAATTAAAAGTAAAAAGAAAAATCATCCTTGATAATGGCTAAAAATATAGCCGATAGCGCTCGGAATTACAGAACATTTGGACAATTTCTACCTTACTGCCCAGAAAGGAAAAAAATGGTAAAAACAGGAAAAATTAAATAAAAAATTAACCTCATCACCGTGTCAGTCGTTTTTAATGAAACTTGTATAAAAGAGGAATCGCTACCCAAATACACAATTATATATATATATATATATGTGTGTGTGTGTGTGTGTGTGTGTGTGTGTGTGTGTGTGTGTGTGGAGAAAAAGAGATATATAGAAAAGGGTGAGGAAAGAAGCAAGTGATAGAGAGAGAGAGAGAGAGAGAGGGGGGAAGGCAGAGAGTGAGAGAGAGAGAGAGAGAGAGAGAGGTGGGGAAGGAGACAAACAAACATGTTTTTATTGCTAATCCTGTCTAAGCTTTCGGCTTACATAAGCCATCATCAGAGATTACAAGTACATTACAATAAATTAAATAATAAATTAAATAACAAAGATGGTAATTCTTTGTTTTAGATTGGTTATGCGGGCATTGCAACAACCATAGTTTGTTTTGTTTGCATGGATATATATATATATATATATATATATATATATATATATATATATATATATATATTTGGTTGGATTGATGTGAGTTTGTGACCCTGGGTTTCACGCTTTTGCGAGACACTTTTCACACACACACACACACACACACACACACACACACACACACACACACACACACACACACACACACATATATACATCATAATTCATTGGTATATAATCCAAGTGAATCCTAATAATATAAAATATTAAAACTGATCCACAAAAAGAGCTCAATGTATTTATTATAACAGAGCATATAAATTACATAAAATGGAAATCCAAATTTACCTCATCAGAATAGATGTTTTACTAAGCACGTTATTATGTTGACATTTTCGACTCAGAAGTTTGCAGGTATAAAATTGGAAACTTAAAATTTAAACATTTTAAAAAAAAAAAGAAAAGAAAAAGAGAAAAGAAAGAAAAGAAACGAAGCAGCTGTTGAAAAAATAGATATTAAATTAACCCAACCCTCAGTTATAAAAGGAGGAGGGAGAGACGGAAAAAATCTGGCTTAAACAGAGACGGTTAATATAATTTTGATCTATATTTTAAATTTTAACATCCCAAGTCCGATTGAAAAGAAATCACAAAATTAAAGAGTTCAAACAATTTGAAAATTAAAATAGAAAATAATAAATATTTGTTAAAAACTAAAGAACAGAAAATATATCTTCTTTTTTTAAAAAGATTCCCAAATCTATGCTAGTAAATATAAAAATAATATAAAGAAAAAGTAACATAAAAATATCTAAAATTTATGAAGATTTTTAAAAAAATTAAGAATATGTATGTAAAAAAGATTTAAGAATATGTATGTAAAACGGTAAAAACTAAAATTAAATAAAAATAATAATAATTAAAAAAATGAAGAATAACTAAATAAATAATTAATTAAAAGAATAATAAAAATAAAAATAAATAAATACTCCTGCACTATATTTAGACATTTTTGATAAAACCGAAAGAAGAATCATCAATATTACTGGTCCTGACCTGGCATCTCGTCTTTAGTCACTCCCCTGTTTCTTTTCTATTGATACTTTCATGGTAATTGTTCCGATGAATTCTTCGCTATTGTACCTAGACACCATGAATTTAAATTCAGTACTAGATTGGCGATAAGGTCTCATCGATTTACAGTTGAATTTTCTAGATGTAACCGCAAGTTCTATGTTAACAGTTTCTTTTCTCATATTTGTGGAACTCTCTTACAGCTTAATGCTTTCCAGTCAACTTTGATGTTCAAAAATTTAAATGCAATGTTAATCGCTATCTCCTGTAATGTAATTCGTCTAAGCACTTTCCATGGAGGTAGCGATAGAGCAATGACAGAAACTTGTGAGAGAGGATTGCAGGGGAATATATATATATATATATATATATATATATATATATATATATATATATATATATCACAGGTATGAATAATATTTCTACCGTTTTATCTATATCAGCCTGATCATTGAAGCGTAGAATGTATGTATGTATGTATGTATATATATATATATATATATATATATATATATATATATAAGGCAGGATGTGTGTAACGAATGCACGGCCGCAATTTTCGACGGATTTGCACCAAACTTTACATGCACATGCTTCAAGTTAGCGGGAAGGCCAAGACCGACTTTCCATTTCCCAACTCCCATCGATAGTGAAAATAATCGATTTTTTCATGCTTCTACGGCAGTTTTCATGTAGTTTGCGGCCATTTTCTACTGGCCAGAGTGAGAGCCAATAGCTGGCTACCACGAATAGGCAGGAAGATTCTATTGGCCAGCGTGAGAGCCAACAGTTGACTGACACGAATGTTAACTAGCATGCTAACATGCAAAAAAATCGATAGCTGCATTCGTCACAAGTGGGAAAAATTTAAATGTGCATGGCACTTTACTCCAATTGGCCCATTCGCTTGCTTTAACTCAACGTTGATTCTGATTCTGCAGAACTGGGTTGGGTGTGAAAAAGTATTGTTGTCAACATTCTTTTTTCATTCGGTTTTTCCAGTTACGAGTCCTTTTTTAAAGCTGATCGTTTTGTGTCATTTTGTTTAGTTCTTTTTTCGTAACAGATTTAATGTTTACTATAGAGCTTAGAAAAAGTCGGCAGTGTGAGATAGGCAAGAAGTAAGGCATGTAACAACATCAGCACGGCAAAGGGCACTCCTCTAAAGGCAAGGAAGGGCAAAAATATTTTAAGTCAAGTGATAGCGATTGCTGTATTAGTCGTACTATTTTTGAATCAAGCACGGGCAACGCCGGGCCATGCTGCTAGTATAAATATATGTATACATAAATGTGTGTGTGTGTGTGCGTGTGTGTGTATCACATGCATGCTCACACTAATATTTCTACCTCTTTATCTATATTGTCCCGATCACATGTACTAACCTATATACGTATATCGGTCATAATACTAATTTTTTATCATCTACGTGGGTTTTCCGTGTTTATTGGCATAAAAATATAGTTTATCTTAATACATCATATTAGAACATAAATATTCGTTTTGTTGTACGTACTTTTTGCAAAGGCGTCGTATCATTTTTTCGTGTCTGAAAGAAAAAGAAAGAAAGAGAGAGAAAGCTCACAGGAGGAGAGAGAGAGAAAAGAGAATTAAGCAAGGAAGAAAGAGAGAGTGTCGGAGGAAGAGAGAGAGAGAGAGAGAGCAGAGAAGAAAGCAAGGAAGAAAGAGAGAGTGTCACAGGAAGAATGAGAGAGAGCAGAGAAGAAAGCAGGGGAGCAGAGAAGGAAGAATGAGAAGAGAGAAGAGAGAGAAGTCACAAGGAAGAAAAGAATGTCACAGGAAGAATGAGAGAGAGAGAGCAGAGAAGAAAGCAAGGAAGAAAGAGAGAGTGTCACAGGAAGAATGAGAGAGAGAGAGCAGAGAAGAAAGCAAGGAAGAAAGAGAGAGTGTCGGAGGAAGAGAGAGAAAGAGAGAGAACAGATATTAAGCAAGGAAGAAAGAGTGAGGAAGAATGAGAGAGAGAGACCGAGAGAGCAGAGAAGAAAGCAAGGAAGAGAGAAAGAGAGTGTGAGCGAGAGAAAAGAAAAAAAATCACGGAAAGAAAGAGATTGCATCGCAGGAAGAGAGTGAGAGAGAAGAAAAGAAAACAAGAGTGTCGCATAAAGAGAGAGAGAGAGAGAGAGAGAGAGAAATAAGAAATTAAAACAAGGAAGAAAGAGTCACAGTTAAAGTGAGAGAGAGAGAGAGCGCGTGAGCAAGAGAGAAGAAATGAAGCAAGGAAGAAAGCGTCACAGGAAGAGAGAGAGAGAGAAAGAGAGAGAGAGAGAGAGAGAAAGAATGAAACTGAGCTTGCGTGACAGAATAAGGAATAGGGAGATAGCGTCGTATGGACAGAGTGAGAGAAGAGAAGAGAAAAAAGCAAGGAAGAAAGTGTCAGCGAAAGAAAATGAAAGAAAGGAAGATTGGGCGGGAATAGAGGTGGATAGGAAAGAGAAGGTAAAAGATAGAAACGAGTAAATAGAGAGTAGGTGATGAGAGAAAGAGAAGAATAGAAAATAGGAGTGGATGAAATAGAGAGAGAAAGAAAATGAAAAAAGAAAAAGAAGAAAAAACAGAAAATACGAGGAATGTAGTGAATATTCTTCACATTAGTGGCCTTGTTTCAGACTAATCGAATCAAGAGGTCTTATGCCGTGAAAATAGGCTCATACAACTTCTTTAGCAACCTCCAAACTGCTGGCCTTGAGCCAGACTACTCTAAGCTTAGCAATTATCAAAAAGACTGTGGAGCATTAGTTTTCAAGATAATCTTGAAAACATTACTACCGTAGTGAGTTTGATTTTCATTGGGCGCCCCAATCCGTGGCCTTGTTTCAGACTAACCAAATGTTTACTAGTGATAGGTTGGTGTGTTAGATAGCTGCCTATTTTCCGCGTGGTAGTTCGCGTTTGAGCCCTGCTACAAGCCAAGGTTTCTGATGTTACTTGGAAGATCGGTGCAATGCATTTTTCCTATCTTCAATTTCTTTAGTTCAGGTCTGTGTCACACTCAACAAAAATTGGTAAATTTTTATACAGAACAAGAACGTCTTTTTTATTGGAGACTAACTGACATACTAGTCTCCACTTGGTATGCAGTCAAGATGTCGATCACATCTAGTTCTAATGGTAACAGAATGAATCTTTAGTAATATACTGATGAGCAGGTCAAAATCTATCAGAGTCAAGTCATGTAATTTCAAATGGCAGTAGTGAGATTGACCGTTTCCCTATAAGGAAACATTGGGCATTCGTTGAAATAGTGTGGTACACTGATATTGGCATTTATTATAGATTTATATTTATTATAAATATTTTATGCATATTTTAAAATATATTTTCCATTAGTGAATTTGGTTGATATTTTCTTTTGTATCATAGTAGAATTTATTAATCGTATTGTGAGTGCTGTATAGCTTTTTGGTATCATCTAATACGGACTGAAAGGTTCATAGGCTAACTATGAAGGAATAATGACAGCACTGTGAAATCTTGCAAGCATTAAATTTCAACACTTCTTATTAAAAATTGCATTGTTTCTTTCCAGCTAAACTGAAATCTGTCTGTTCAAAATAGGATTCAAAAGTAACATGTAGCAACTTCTTTTGAAAATGCACAAAATTTGCCATATTGGTGTTATCAAATACCTGTGGGAAAAAGGGTCTAGCCCACGAGGACATTCATGCGGATATGGTGGGCATATTAGGGGATGAGGCACCAGCTTTATCAACAGTGTAGAAGTGGTAGCGGGATATAGGAGTGGAAAGGAGTGTCCTGCAATTGCCATCACAGAGGAAAACAATAATTGTGTTCACCACGTGGCAATGGATAACAGGCGATTGATTATAAAAAAAAATAACCAATGCTATTAGCATATCCTATAAGAGGGTTGAGAATAATCGGCACAATGAACTTGGAATGACGACGTTTTCTGCACGGTGGGCGCCCCAGGCTGATCACATCAAGTGTTACTGACAGTTGAAATTTATGAAATCTTCCGTTAAAAAGAATTTTTCGAACAAATAGATTTCGCAAGTCTAGTATCGCTTTCCTTACTACACTTTTGTTTTAGAAAACTCTATGACAGAGTGGAATTTTTTTTTTTTTTTTTTTTTTTGCGTGACGCGTTTCGACCTTCAAGATTTTATGTGTGGTTAGAACGTCTGCATCCTGACCATAAGACCCGGGTTCGAATCTCCCCATGGTCGACTTCCTGATGTTATCGGACTGGATGGGTCGATCACCTCTGGAAAGTGCCTGAAAACCATACCACGGGTTGACCCAAGCCTTGTGAGTGAAATTGTGTAATTGAGTGGACAGAACCCTTGGGTACCGTCGATAGCTCTGCTAGCACGAATTCAAAAGTAATCGTGACCGAGCACTTGAGCGTGATGGCCTTGTTCAGATTGTTAATCACGCCAGATAACACTTTTCTCTCCCAGAAACTGTAACTAAGGTTTGCTCAGCATAGTTGTGGTATAAACCACAGATGGCCTCTGTGGGTGTTGAATAAACACAAAAATGCACCTGAGCAAGCGTCTGCAATAGGGATTGGCCAGCCGCCCTAGTAGAAGGCTATTCTCGAATATGAGTGGCCATCTATATATACACCAAGAGAGGAGACTCTGAAATATTAAATTAAATTTTTATAATTTTTTTCATAATGTGTTTGATTATGTAGTGTATCCGATTTCATTTATCTTTTGTTATTGTTGTTGTTGTTGTTTTGCTTATTTTTATCACTTTTCTTATTAAGGATACGACATTACGATAATAAATGATCTACCAAGAAAGGCAAAATGTTTGTAAGAACCCGGATGTAAATTCGTAGGAAGTCAACAAATTGATTACGTTATTGTTTTCCTCTCTTATTTATCGTTTAGTTTGTTCCATATTAAATATTTTATACACACTGCAAGATAACGTCTTCTGTGCTGAAATATATTTTATTCTTTTCAAAAACAAACAAACCACATTAAATAAATACCTTTCACCACAACAGATGGTATCTTAAAGAGTGCATAAAATATTTGACATGGAAAAAAAAAAACCCAAAACATGCGTTCTTTAAACGTTACACATGGCGTCACTGGACTGATTTGAAAACTTTCAGCTCTCTATAAAATACCAGAATGTAGCCAACAGAATCTTGTCAACCACACTGACAGCACATGATTCTTGGTAAGGAAAGAGATAGTCGAAAGTAATTGTGCAAAAGAATAGAAAAACATAAACTTCGGAAAGTTTATTCAAAATTCCGAACATGATATCCAAGATATCAATATCTTGATATTTTATTAAAAAATGGGAAAATAAACAATGAAATATAAAACAGACTTTGTCGGTTAAATTTAATAAAACGTATATATATATATATATATATATATATATATATATATATATATATATGAGGGAGAGGTTATAGTTGTTCCAGCGAGAGAAAAGTATACATTTTAAAGAGAAGGCGCAAACGTTTTTGTCTATAATGTTCTCTTTTCCGGGTTCTCTCTTCTCTTTTCCAGGTTCTCTCTTCTCTTTTCCGGGTTCTATCTTCTCTTTTCCAGGTTCTCTCTTCTCTTTTCCAGGTTCTCACTTCTCTTTTCCAGGTTCTTTCTTCTCTTTTCCAGGTTCTCTCTTCTCTTTTCCAGGTTCTCTCTTCTCTTTTCCAGGTTCTCTCTTCTCTTTTCCAGGTTCTCTCTTTTCTTTTCCGGGTTCTCTCTTCTCTTTTCCAGGTTCTCTCTTCTCTTTTCCAGGTTCTCTCTTCTCTTTTCCAGGTTCTCTCTTCTCTTTTCCAGGTTCTCTCTTCTCTTTTCCAGGTTCTCTCTTCTCTTTTCCAGGTTCTCTCTTCTCTTTTCCGAGTTCTCTCTTCTCTTTTCCAGGTTCTCTCTTCTCTTTTCCAGGTTCTCTCTTCTCTTTTCCGGGTTCTCACTTCTCTTTTTGAGGTTCTCTCTTCTCTTTTCCAGGATCTCTATTCTCTTTTCCAGGATCTCTCTTCTCTTTTCCGGGTTCTCTCTTCTCTTTTCCAGGTTCTCTCTTCTCTTTTCCGGGTTCTCTTTTCTTTTCCAGGTTCTCTCTTCTCTTTTCCGGTTCTCTCTTCTCTTTTCAGGTTCTCTCTCTTCTCTTTTCAGGTTCTCTCTTCTCTTTTCCAGGTTCTCTTCTCTTTTCAGGTTCTCTTTTCTTCTTTTCAGGTTCTCTCTTTCTTTTCAGGTTCTCTCTTCTCTTTTCAGGTTCTCTCTTCTCTTTTTCAGGTTTCTCTTTTCCAGGTTCTCTCTTTCAGGTTTCTCTTTTTCCGGGTTCTCTCTTCTCTTTTCCAGGTTCTCTTCTCTTTTCCAGGTTCTCTCTTCTCTTTTCAGGTTCTCTCTTCTCTTTTCCGGGTTCTCTCTTTCTTTTCCAGGTTCTCTCTCTTTTCTTCTCTTTTCCGGGTTCTCTCTTCTCTTCTCTTCTCTTTTCAGGTTTCTCTTCTCAGGTTTTTCTCTTTCCAGTTCTCTCTTCTCTTTTCCAGGTTCTCTCTTCTCTTTTCCAGGTTCTCTCTTCTCTTTTCCAGGTTCTCTCTTCTCTTTTCCAGGTTCTCTCTTTCCAGGTTCTCTTCTCTTTTTCCAGGTTCTCTCAGGTTCTCTCTCTCTTTTCCGGTTCTCTCTCTCTTTTTCCAGGTTCTCTCTTCTCTTTTCCAGGTTCTCTCTTCTCTTTCCAGGTTCTCTTTCCTCTCTCTCTTTTCGGGTTCTCTCTTCTCTTTCTTTTCAGGTTCTCTCTTCTCTTTTCAGGTTCTCTTTCAGGTTCTCTCTCTTTTCCAGGTTCTCTCTTCTCCAGGTTCTCTTTCTCTTTCCAGGTTCTCTCTTCTCTTTTCAGGTTTCTCTTCTTTTCAGGTTCTCTCTTTCCAGGTTCTCTCTTCTTTTTCCAGGTTCTCTCTTCTCTTTTCCAGGTTCTCTCTTCTCTTTCCAGGTTCTCTCTTCTCTTTCCAGGTTCTCTCTTCTCTTTCCAGGTTCTCTCTTCTCTTTTCCAGGTTCTCTTCTTTTCCAGGTTCTCTCTTCTCTTTCCAGGTTCTCTTCTTTTCAGGTTCTCTCTTCTCTTTCCGGGTTTCTCTTCTCTTTCCAGGTTCTCTCTTTCTTTTCAGGTTCTCTCTTCTCTTTTCCAGGTTCTCTCTTCTCCAGGTTCTCTCTTCTCTTTTCGGTTCTCTTCTCTTTTCCAGGTTCTTCTTCTCTTTTCCAGGTTCTCTCTTCTCTTTCCAGGTTCTCTCTTTCTCTCTTCTCTTTTCCAGGTTCTCTCTTCTCTTTTCCAGGTTCTCTTCTCTTTTCAGGTTCTCTCTTCTCTTTCCAGGTTCTCTTTCTCTTTTCCAGGTTCTCTTCTCTTTTCCAGGTTCTCTCTTCTCTCAGGTTCTCTCTTCTCTTTTCCGGGTTCTCTTTTCTCTCTCTTCTCTTTTCCAGGTTCTCTCTTCTCTTTTCCGGGTTCTCTCTTTCTTTTCAGGTTCTTCTCTTTTCCAGGTTCTCTCTTCTTTTTTCCAGGTTCTTCTCTTTCCGGGTTCTCTTCTTTTCCAGGTTCTCTCTTCTCTTTTCCAGGTTCTCTCTTCTCTTTTCCGGGTTCTCTCTTCTCTTTTCCAGGTTCTCTCTTCTCTTTTCCAGGTTCTCTTTTCCAGGTTCTCTCTTCTCTTTTCCAGGTTCTCTCTTCTCTTTTCCAGGTTCTCTCTTCTCTTTTCCAGGTTCTCTCTTCTCTTTTCCAGGTTCTCTCTTCTCTTTTCCAGGTTCTCTCTTCTCTTTTCCAGGTTCTCTCTTCTCTTTCCAGGTTTCTCTTTCAGGTTCTCTCTTCTCCAGGGTTCTCTCTTCTCTTTTCCAGGTTCTCTCTCTTTCAGGGTTCTCTTTTCCAGGTTCTCTCTTCTCTTTTCCAGGTTCTCTCTTCTCTTTTCAGGTTCTCTCTTCTCTTTTCCGGGTTCTCTCTTCTCTTTTCCAGGTTCTCTCTTCTCTTTTCCAGGTTCTCTTTTCCAGGTTCTCTTTTCCGGGTTCTCTCTTCTCTTTTCCGGGTTCTCTCTTCTCTTTTCCAGGTTCTCTTTTCCAGGTTCTCTCTTCTCTTTTCCGGGTTCTCTCTTCTCTTTTCAGGTTCTCTTCTCTTTTCCGGGTTCTCTCTTCTCTTTTCCAGGTTCTCTCTTCTCTTTTCCAGGTTCTCTTTTCCAGGTTCTCTCTTCTCTTTTCCGGGTTCTCTCTTCTCTTTTCCAGGTTCTCTCTTCTCTTTTCCGGGTTCTCTCTTCTCTTTTCCAGGTTCTCTTTCGGGGTTCTCTCTCTTCTTTTCCAGGTTCTCTTCTCTTTTCCAGGTTCTCTCTTCTCTTTTCCTTTCTTCTCTTTTCAGGTTTCTCTTCTCTTCTTTTCCAGGTTCTCTCTTCTCTTTTCCAGGTTTCTCTCTTCTCTTTTCCAGGTTCTCTCTTCTCTTTTCCAGGTTCTCTCTTCTCTTTTCCGGGTTCTCTCTTCTCTTTTCCAGGTTCTCTCTTCTCTTTTCCAGGTTCTCTCTTCTCTTTTCCAGGTTCTCTCTTCTCTTTTCCAGGTTCTCTTTTCCAGGTTCTCTCTTCTCTTTTCCGGGTTCTCTCTTCTCTTTTCCAGGTTCTCTCTTCTCTTCCAGTTCTCTCTTCTCTTTTTCAGGTTCTCTTTTTTCCAGGTTCTCTCTTCTCTTTTCCGGTTCTCTCTTCTCTTTTCCAGGTTCTCTCTTCTCTTTCAGGGTTCTCTCTTTTTCCAGGTTCTCTCTTCTCTTTTCAGGGGTTCTCTCTCTCTTCTCTTTCCAGGTTCTCTCTTCTCTTTTCCAGGTTCTCTTTTCTTCTCTTTTCCAGGTTCTCTCTTCTCTTTTCTCTCTTCTCTTTCCAGGTTCTCTCTTCTCTTTTCCAGTTTCTCTTTCTTTCTTCTCTTTTCAGGTTCTCTCTTCTCTTTTCCAGGTTCTCTCTTCTCTTTTCCAGTTCTCTCTTCTCTTTTCAGGTTCTCTCTTCTCTTTTCCAGGTTCTCTCTTCTCTTTTCCAGGTTCTCTCTTCTTTTTGGGTTCTCTTTTCCAGGTTCTCTCTTCTTCTTTTCCAGGTTCTCTCTTCTCTTTTCCAGGTTCTCTCTTCTCTTTCCAGGTTCTCTTCTTCTCTTTCCAGGTTCTCTCTTCTCTTTCCAGGTTCTCTTTTCTTCTCTTCTCTTTTCCAGGTTTCTCTTCTCTTTTCCGGGTTCTCTCTTCTCTTTTCAGGTTCTCTCTTCTCTTTTCGGGTTTTCTCTTCTCTTTTCCAGGTTCTCTTTTCTTCAGGTTCTCTCTTCTCTTTTCCGGTTTCTCTCTTCTCTTTTCCAGGTTCTCTCTTCTCTTTTCCGGGTTCTCTCTTCTCTTTTCCGGGTTCTCTCTTCTCTTTTCCAGGTTCTCTCTTCTCTTTTCCAGGTTCTCTTTTCCAGGTTCTCTCTTCTCTTTTCTGGGTTCTCTCTTCTCTTTTCCAGGTTCTCTTTTCCAGGTTCTCTCTTTTCTTCTCTTTTCAGGTTCTCTTTTCGGTTCTCTCTTCTCTTTTCCAGGTTCTCTCTTCTCTTTTCTGGGTTCTCTCTTCTCTTTTCCGGGTCCTCTCTTCTCTTTTCCGGGTTCTCTCTTCTCTTTTCCAGGTTCTCTCTTCTCTTTTCCAGGTTCTCTTTTCCGTTCTCTCTTCTCTTTTCAGTTCTCTCTTCTCTTTCCAGGTTCTCTCTTTTCAGGTTCTCTTCTTCTTTTTCTTCTCTTTTCCAGGTTCTCTCTTCTCTTTTCAGGTTCTCTCTTCTCTTTTCCAGGTTCTCTCTTCTCTCTTTCCAGGTTCTCTCTCTCTTTTTCAGGTTCTCTTTTCAGGTTCTCTCTTCTTCCAGGTTCTCTTTCCAGGTTCTCTCTTCTCTTTTCAGGTTCTCTCTTCTCTTTTCCGGTTCTCTCTTCTCTTTTCCAGGTTCTCTCTTCTCTTTTCAGGTTCTCTTCTCTTTCCAGGTTCTCTCTTTTCAGGTTCTCTCTTTTCCGGGTTCTCTCTTCTCTTTTTGGGTTCTCTCTTCTCTTTTCCGGGTTCTCTCTTCTCTTTTCCGGTTCTCTCTTCTCTTTTCAGGTTCTGCTTCTCTCTTCTCTTTTCAGGTTCTCTTCTCTTTCCAGGTTCTCTCTTCTCTTTTCAAGGTTCTCTCTTCTCTTTTCAGGTTCTCTCTTCTCAGGGTTCTCTCTTCTCTTTTCCAGGTTCTCTCTTCTCTTTTCAGGTTCTCTCTTCTCTTTTCAGGTTCTCTTTCTCTTTTCTCTGGGTTCTCTCTTCTCTTTTCCAGGTTCTCTCTTCTCTTTTTCAGGTTCTCTCTTCTCTTTCCAGGTTCTCTCTTCTCTTTTCAGGTTCTCTCTTCTCTTTTCCAGGTTCTCTCTTCTCTTTTCAGGTTCTCTCTCTTCTTCTTTTTCAGGTTCTCTCTTCTCTTTTCCAGGTTCTCTTTCTCTTTTCCAGGTTCTCTCTTCTCTTTTCAGGTTCTCTCTTCTCTTTTCCATGTTCTCTCTTCTCTTTTCTAGGTTCTCTCTTCTCTTTCCAGGTTTCTCTTCTCTTTTCAGGTTCTCTCTTCTCTTTTCCGGGGTTCTCTCTTCTCTTTTCAGGTTCTCTCTTTTCTTTCTCTCTTCTCTTTTCAGGTTCTCTCTTCTCTTTTCAGGTTCTCTCTTCTCTTTTCCAGGTTCTCTCTTCTCTTTTCAGGTTCTCTCTTCTCTTTTCCAGGTTCTCTCTTCTCTTTTCAGGTTCTCTCTCTTTTCCAGGTTCTCTCTTCTCCAGGTTCTCTCTTCTCTTTTCCAGGTTCTCTCTTCTCTTTTCCGGGTTCTCTCTCTTCTTTTTCAGGTTCTCTCTTCTCTTTTCCAGGTTCTCGGGGTTCTCTTCTCTTTCCAGGTTCTCTCTTCTCTTTTCCAGGTTCCTCTCTTCTCTTTTCAGGTTCTCTCTTCTCTTTCGAGTTCTCTCTTTCTTTTCCGGGTTCTCTCTTCTCTTTTCAGGTTCTCTCTTCTCTTTTCAGTTTTTCTCTTTTCCAGGTTCTCTCTTTTCTTTTCCGGGTTCTCTCTTCTCTTTTTCTCTCTTCTCTTTTCAGGTTCTCTCTTCTCTTTTCCAGGTTCTCTCTTCTCTTTCCAGGTTCTCTCTTCTCTCTCTTCTCTTTCCAGGTCCAGGTTCTCTCTTCTCTTTCCAGGTCTCTCTTCTCTTTCCAGGTTTCTCTTCTCTTTCCAGGTTCTCTCTTCTCTTTTCAAGTTTCTCTCTTCTCCAGGTTTCTCTCTTCTCTTCTTTTCCAGGTTCCTCTTCTCTTTTCTAGGTTCTCTTCCTCTTTTTCTCTTTTCAGGTTCTCTCTTCTCTTTTCCAGGTTCTCTCTTCTCTTTTCCAGGTTCTCTTCTCTTTTCCAGGTTCTCTCTTCTCTTTTCCAGGTTCTCTCTTCTCTTTTCGGTTGTTCTCTTCTCTCTTTTCAGGTTCTCTCTTCTCTTTTCCAGGTTCTCTCTTCTCTTTTCCAGGTTCTTTTCCGGGTTCTCTCTTCTCTTTTCAGGTTCTCTCTTTCTTTCCAGGTTCTCTCTTCTCTTTTTTCGGGTTCTCTCTTCTCTTTTCCAGGTTCTCTCTTCTCTTTTTCTCTCTCTTCTCTTTTCAGGTTCTCTTTTCCAGGTTCTCTTCTCTTTTCAGGTTCTCTCTTCTCTTTTCAGGTTCTCTCTTCTCTTTTCAAGGTTCTCTTCCACTTTTCCAGTTCTTTTCCAGGTTCCTCTCTTTTCTCTCTTCTCTTTTCAGGTTCTCTCTTCTCTTTTTCTGGGTCTCTCTTCTCTTTTTCCGGTTTCTCTCTTCTCTTTTCTTCTCTTTTCAAGTTTCTCTTTCTTTTCAGGTTCTTTCTCTTTCAGGTTCTCTCTTCTCTTTCCAGGTTCTCTCTTCTCTTTTCGGTTCTCTCTTCTCTTTTCAGGTTCTCTCTTCTCTTTTCCAGGTCTCTTCTCTTTTCCAGGTTCTCTCTTCTCTTTTTCAGGTTCTCTCTTCTTCTCAGGTTTCTCTCTTCTCTTTTTTCTTCTCTCTTCTCAGGTTCTCTCTTCCTCTTTTGGTTCTGTCTTCTCTTTTCAGGTTCTCTCTTCCGGTTCTCTCTTCTCTTTTCAGGTTCTCTCTCTTCTCTTTTCAGGTTCTCTCTTCTCTTTTCAGGTTCTCTCTTCTCCGAGGTTCTCCTCTTCTCTTTTTCTCTTCTCTTTTCAGGTTCTCTTTTCTCTCTTTTCTTTTCAGGTTCTCTCTTCTCTCTTTATCTTTTCAGGGGTTCTCTCTTCTCTTTCCAAGGTTCTCTCTTCTCTTTTCAGGTTCTCTCTTCTCTTTTTCAGGTTCTCTTTTCCAGGTTCTCTCTTCTCAGGTTCTCTCTTCTCTTTTCAAGGTTCTCTCTTCTCTTTCCAGGTTCTCTTCTTTTTCCAGTTCTTCCTCTTTCTCTCTTTTCTCTCTTTCCAGGTTCTCTCTTCTCTTTTCAGGTTCTCTCTTTTTCTGGGTTCTCTCTTCTCTTTTCAGGTTCTCTTCTCTTTTCCAGGTTCTCTCTTCTCTTTTCAGGTTCTCTCTTCTCTTTCCAGGGTTCTCTTCTCTTTTCGGGTTCTCTTTTCTCTTTTCAGGTTCTCTCTTCTCTTTTCCGATTTCTCTCTTCTCTTCAGGTTCTTCTCTTTTCCAGGTTCTCTCTTCTCTTTTTCAGGTTCTCTCTTTCCAGGTTCTCTCTTTTCTTTTCGGGTTCTCTCTTCTCTTTTCCAGGTTCTCTTCTCTTTTTCCAGGTTCTCTTTTCCAGGTTCTCTTTTCTCTTTTTTCCAGGTTCTCTTTTCCAGGTTCTCTTTTCCAGGTTCTCTCTTCTCTCTTCTCTTTTCTCTCTTCTCTTCTCTTTTCCAAGTTCTCTCTTCTCTTTCTGAGTTCTCTCTCTTTTCAGGTTCTCTCTTCTCTTTTCCAGGTTCTCTCTTCTCTTTTCTGGGTTTCTCTTCTCTTTTCTGGGTTCTCTCTTCTCTTTTCTCTTTTCCAGGTTCTCTCTCTTTTCCAGGTTCTCTCTTCTCTTTTCCAGGTTCTCTTCTCTTTTCCAGTTTCTCTCTTCTCTTTTCAGGTTCTCTTTCAGGTTCTCTCTTCTCTTTCCAGGTTCTCTTCTCTTTTCAGGTTCTCTTCTCTTTTCCAGGTTTCTCTTTTCTTCTCTTTTCCAGGTTCTCTCTTCTCTTCTCTTTTCCAGGTTCTCTCTTCTCTTTTCCGGGTTCTCTCTTCTCTTTTCCGGGTTCTCTCTTCTCTTTTCCAGGTTCTCTTTTCCAGGTTCTCTCTTCTCTTTTCCAGGTTCTCTCTTCTCTTTTCCGGGTTCTCTCTTCTCTTTTCCAGGTTCTCTTCTCTTTTCCAGGGGTTCTTTTTCGGGTTCTCTTTTCTGGTTCTCTCTCTCTTTTTCGGGTTCTCTCTTCTCTTTTTCAGGTTCTCTCTTTTCTTTTCAGGTTCTCTCTTCTCTTTTCCAGGTTCTCTCTTATCTTTTAGGTTCTCTTTTCCAGGTTCTCTCTTCTCTTTTCCAGGTTCTCTTCTCTTTTCTTTTCGGGTTCTCTCTTCTCTTTTCCGGTTCTCTTTCCAGGGTTCTCTCTTCTCTTTCTCTCTTCTTTTCCGGTTCTCTCTTTTCTCCTCTTCTCTTTTCCAGGTTCTCTTCTCTCTTTTTCGGTCTCTTCTCCAGGGTTCTCTCTCTTTTCCAGGTTCTCTCTCTTCTCTTTCCGGTTCTCTTCTCTTTTCCAGTTCTTCTTCTTTCAGGATCTCTCTTTCTTTTCTGGGTTTCTCTCTTCTCTTTTCAGGTTCTCTCTTCTCTTTTCCAGGTTCTCTCTTCTCTTTTCAGCTTCTTCTCTCTTTTCCAGGTTCTCTCTTCTCTTTTTCAGGTTCTCTCTTCTCTTTTCCAGGTCTCTTTTCTGGTTCTCTCTCTCCAGGTTCTCTCTTCTCAGGTTTTCCGGTTCTCTCTTCTCTTTTCAGGTTCTCTTTCAGGTTCTCTCTTTTTCCGGTTCTCTCTTCTTTCTGGGTTCTCTCTTCTCTTTTCGGGTTCTCTTCTCTTTTTCCGGGTTCTCTCTTCTCTTTTTCAGGTTCTCTCTTCTCTTTTCAGGTTCTCTCTTCTCTTTTCCGGGTTCTCTTTTATCTTTTCAGGTTCTTTTCCAGGTTCTCTCTTCTCTTTTCAGGTTCCTTTCTTTTCTTCTCTCTTTCAGGTTCTCTCTTCTCTTTTCAGGTTCTCTCTTCTCTTTCCGGTTCTCTCTTCTCTTTTCTCTCTTCTCTTTCCAGGTTCTCTCTTCTTTTTTTCGGGTTCTCTCTTTTCCAGGTTCTTTTCTCTCTTCTCTTTCCAGTTCTCTCTTCTCTTTTCCAGGTTCTCTCTTCTCTTTTTCCGGGTTCTCTCTCTTTTCTGGGGTTCTCTCTTTCTTCTCTTTTCCGGGGGTTCTCTTTTCCAGGTTCTCTCTTCTCTTTTCTGGGTTTTTCAGGTTCTCTCTTCTCTTTTCGGGTTCTTCTCTTTTCCAGGTTCTCTTTTCCAGGTTCTCTCTTCTCTGGGTTCTCTCTTCTCTTTTCCAGGTTCTCTCTTCTCTTTCCAGGTTCTCTCTTCTCTTTTCCGGGTTCTCTCTTCTCTTTTCCAGGTTCTCTCTTCTCTTTTCTGGGTTCTCTCTTCTCTTTTCCGGGTTCTCTCTTCTCTTTTCCAGGTTCTCTCTTCTCTTTTCCAGGTTCTCTCTTCTCTTTTCTGGGTTCTCTCTTCTCTTTTCCAGGTTCTCTCTTTCTTTCAGGTTTCTCTCTTCTCTTTTCTGGGTTCTTTTCTTCTCTTTTCCAGGTTCTCTTTCTTTTTCCGGGTTCTTCTCTTTCAGGTTTCTCTTTTCCAGGTTCTCTCTTCTCTTTTCTGGGTTCTCTTCTCTTTTCCAGGTCTTCTCGTTCTAGGTTCTCTTCTCTTTTCCGTGTTCTCTCTTCTTTCCAGGTTTCTCTCTTCTCTTTCCAGGTTTCTCTTCTCTTTTCCAGGTTCTCTCTTCTCTTTTCTCTCTTTCTTTTCAGGTTCTTTTCAGGTTCTCTCTTCTCTTTTTGGGTTCTCTCTTCTCTTTTCCGTTCTCTCTTCTCTTTTTCGGGTTTCTCTCTTTCAGGTTCTCTCTTCTCTTTCCGGGTTCTCTCTTATCTTTCCAGGTTCTCTTTTCCGGTTCTCTTCTCTTTTCAGGTCTCTCTTCTTTTTCCGGGTTCTCTCTTTCTTTTTCCGGGTTCTTCTTCTCTTTTTCAGGTTCTCTCTTCTCTTTTTCTTCTTTCTTTCTTCTCTTTTCCAGGTTCTCTCTTCTCTTTTCCAGGTTCTCTCTTCTCTTTTCCAGGTTCTCTCTTCTCTTTTCCAGGTTTCTCTTTCTTTTCGGGTTCTCTCTTTCTTTCAGGTTCTCTTTCTTTTCCAGGTTCTCTCTTCTCTCGGTTCTCTCTTCTCTTTTCAGGTTCTCTCTTCTCTCGGGTTCTCTTTTTTCCAGGGTTCTCTTTCAGGTTTCTCTTCTTTTCAGGTTCTCTCTTCTCTTTTCCGGGTTCTCTCTTTTTTCCAGGTTCTCTCTTCTATTTCCAGGAGTTCTCTCTTCTCTTTCAGGTTCTCTTTTCTTTCCGGTTCTCTCTTCTCTTTCAGGTTCTTCTCTTTTCCAGGTCTCTCTCTTTTCCAGGTTCTCTCTTCTCTTTTCCAGGTTCTCTCTTCTCTTTTCCAGGTTCTCTCTTCTCTTTTTCCAGGTTCTCTCTTTCCAGGTTCTCTCTTCTCTCTTTTCCAGGGGTTCTCTCTTTCTTTTCGGGTTCTCTCTTCTCTTTCCAGGTCTTCTTCCAGGTTCTCTCTTCTCTTTTCCGTGTTCTCTTCTCTTTCCAGGTTCTCTCTTCTCTTTCCAGGTTCTCTCTTTCTCTTTCAGGTTCTCTCTTCTCTTTCCAGGTTCTCTCTTTCCAAGTTCAGGTTCTCTCTTCTCTTTCCAGGTTCTCTTTTCAGGTTCTCTTTTCCAGGTTCTCTCTTCTCTTTCCAGGTTCTCTCTTAGTTCTCTTTCAGGTTCTCTCTTCTTTCCAGGTTCTCTCTTCTCTTTCCAGGTTCTCTTCTCTTTCCGGTTCTCTTCTTCTTTCCAGGTTCTCTTCTCTTTTCCGGGTTCTCTCTTCTCTTTTCCAGGTTTTTTCCAGGTTCTCTCTTTCTTTTCCAGGTTCTCTTTCCAGGTTCTCTTTTTCCATGTTTCTCTTCTCTTTTCCAGGTTCTCTCTTCTCTTTTCAGGGTTTCTCTTCTCTTTTTCAGGTTCTCTCTTCTCTCTTTTCGGTTCTCTCTCTTTCTCTTTTCTTTTCCGGTTCTCTCTTATCTTTTCCAGGTTCTCTTTTCCGGTTTCTCTTCTCTTTTCAGGTTTCTTTTCTTTTCCAGGTTCTCTTTCCGGTTCTCTCTTCTTTTCCAGGTTCTCTCTTCTCTTTTCCAGTTTCTCTCTCTTCTCTTTCCCGGGTTCTCTCTTTTCAGGTTCTTTTCCAGGTTCTCTCTCTTTTTCCAGGTTCTCTCTTCTCTTTTCCAGGTTCTCTCTTCTCTTTTCCGGTCTCTCTTCTCTTTTCCAGGTTCTCTCTTCTCTTTTTCCAGGTTCTCTTTTTCTCGGTTCTTCTTCTCGTTTTCCAGGTTCTCTCTTCTCTTTCCAGGTTCTCTTTTCCAGGTTCTCTTTCCTTTTCTGGGTTCTCTCTTTCTTTCAGGTTCTCTTTCCAGGTTTCTCTTTTCTCTTTTCCAGGTTCTCTCTTCTCTTTTCCAGGTTCTCTCTTCCAGGTTTTTCCAGGTCTTTTCTGGGTTCTCTCTCTTTTCAGGTTCTTCTTCTATTTCCAGGTTCTCTCTTCTTTCCAGGTTTCTCTTTTCCGGGTTCTCTCTTCTCTTTTCCAGGTTCTCTCTTCTCTTTCCAGGTCTCTCTTCTCTTTTCTCTCTCTTCTCTTTTCCAGGTTCTCTCTTCTCTTTTCTTTTCTTTTCTCTCTTCTCTTTCCAGGTTCTTTTCCAGGTTCTCTCTTTTTCCAGGTTTCTCTCTTCTTTCCAGGTTTCTTCCAGGTTTTCCAGGTTCTCTTTCAGGTTCTCTCTTCTCTTTCCAGGTTCTCTCTTCTTCTTTTCCGTCTCTCTTCTCTTTTCCAGGTTCTCTCTTCTCTTTTCCAGGTTCTCTTCTTTCTCTTTTCCAGGTTTCTCTCTTTTCTTTTCCAGGGTTCTCTTCTCTTTCCAGGTTCTCTCTTTTCTTTCCGGTTCTTTCTTTTCCAGGTTCTCTCTTCTCTTTCCTGGTTCTCTCTTCTCTTTTCCAGGTTCTCTCTTCCGTTCTTCTCTCTTCTCTTTTCCAGGTTCTCTCTTCTTCTCTTTTCCAGGTTCTTTCCTTCTCTTTCCGGTTCTCTATTCTCTTTCCAGGTTCTCTCTTCTCTTTCCGGTTCTCTCTTCTCTTTCCGGTTCTTCTTTCTTTCAGGTCTTCTTTTTTCCGGGTTCTCTCTTCTCTTTTCCAGGTTCTCTCTCTTTCCAGGTTCTCTCTTTCCAGGTTCTCTCTTCGGTTCTTTCCAGGTTTCTTCTTCTCAAGTTTTTCCAGGTTCTCTCTTCTCTTTTTCCGGGTTCTCTTCTCTTTCCAGGTTCTCTTCTCTCTCCGGGTTCTCTTTTTTTTCCAGGTTCTCTCTTCTCTTTCCAGGTTCTTCTCTTTTCAGGTCTCTCTCTTCGGGTTCTCAGGTTCTTCTTTTCCAGGTTCTTCTCTTCTCTTTCTTTTCCAGGTTCTCTCTTTCTTTTCCAGGTTCTCTCTTCTTTCCGGTTCTCTCTCTTTTCCAGGTTCTCTCTTCTCTTTTCCAGGTTCTCTTCTTTTTCCGGGTTTCTTCTCTTTTCCAGGTTCTCTCTTCTCTTTTTCCAGGTTCTCTTCTCTTTTCCGGGTTCTCTCTTCTCTTTTCCAGGTTCTCTCTTCTCTTTTCCAGGTTCTCTCTTCTCTTTTCCAGGTTCTCTCTTCTCTTTTCCAGGTTCTCTCTTCTCTTTTCCAGGTTCTCTCTTCTCTTTCCAGGTTTTCAGGTTCTCTTTTCCTTCTCTTTTCCAGGTTCTCTCTTCTTTTCTTTCTTTTCTTTTCCAGGTTCTCTCTTTCCTTTTCCAGGTTCTCTCTTCTCTTTTCCAGGTTCTCTCTTCTCTTTTCCGGTTCTTCTCTTCTCTTTCCAGGTTTCTCTTCTCTTTTCCGGTTCTCTCTTTCTTTTCCAGGTTCTCTCTTTTTCTTTTCCAGGTTCTCTCTTCTCTTTTCCAGGTTCTCTTCAGGTTCTCCCAGGTTCTCTCTTCTTTTCCAGGTTCTCTCTTCTCTTTTCCAGGTTCTCTCTTCTCTTTTCCGGTTCTCTCTTCTCTTTCCAGGTTCTCTTCTCTTTCCTCTCTTCTCTTTTCCAGGTTCTCTCTTCTCTTTTCCAGGTTCTCTCTTCTCTTTTCCAGGTTCTCTTTCTTCTTCTTTTCCAGGTTCTCTCTTCTCTTTTCCAGGTTTCTTCTTTTTCCAGGTTCCTTTTCTCTTTCTTTTCCGGTTCTCTCTTCTCTTTTCCAGGTTCTCTCTTCTTTTCAGGTTCTCTCTTCTCTTTCCAGGTTCTCTCTTCTTTTCCAGGTTCTCTCTTCTCTTTCCGGGTTCTCTCTTTCTTTTCCAGGTTCTCTCTTCTCTTTCAGGTTCTCTCTTCTCTTTTCAGGTTCTCTCTTCTTTTTCCGGTTCTCTCTTCTTTTCCAGGTTTCTCTCTTTTTCTCTTTTCCAGGTTTCTCTTCTCTTTTCCGGTTCTCTCTCTTTCCAGGTTCTCTCTTCTCCAGGTTCTCTCTTCTCTTTCCAGGTTTTCTCTTTCCAGGTTCTCTCTTCTCTTTCCAGGTTCTCTTTTTTTCCAGGTTCTCTCTTCTCTTTTCCAGGTTTCTCTTCTCTTTTCAGGTTCTCTCTTCTCTTTTCCAGGTTCTCTCTTCTCTTTCCAGGTTCTTTTTGAGTTCTCTCTTCTCTTTTCCAGGTTTCTTTTCCAGGTTCTTCTTCTTTTTCAGGTTCTCTCTTCTCTTTCCAGGGTTCTCTCTTCTCTTTCCGGGTTCTCTCTTCTCTTTTCCGGTTCTCTCTCTTTTCCAGGTTCTCTCTTCTTTTTCCAGGTTCTCTCTTCTCTTTTCCAGGTTCTTCTCTTTTCAGGTTCTCTTTTCTTTTCAGGTTCTCTTTTTCCAGGTTCTCTCTTCTCTTTCCGGTTTCTCTCTTCTCTTTTCCAGGTTCTCTCTTCTCTTTCCAGGTTCTCTCTTATCTTTTCAGGTTCTCTTCTCTTTTCCAGGTTTCTCTTCTCTTTTCAGGGTTCTCTTCTCTTTTCCAGGTTCTCTCTTATCTTTTCCAGGTTCTCTTTCCGGGTTCTCTTTTCTTTTCTGGGTTCTCTTCTCTTTTCCAGGTTCTCTTTTCCAGGTTCTCTCTTCTCTTTCCAGGTTCTCTCTTCTCTTTTCCAGGTTCTCTCTTCTCTTTCCGGGTTCTCTTCTTTTCCAGGTTCTCTCTTCTTTCCAGGTTCTCTCTTTTCCAGGTTCTTCTTCTCTTTTCAGGGTTCTCTCTTCTCTTTTCCAGGTTCTCTTTCCAGGTTCTTCTTCTCTTTTCCAGGTTCTCTCTTCTCTTTTTCTCTCTTCTCTTCTCTTTTCGGTCTTTCCTCTTTCTTTTTCAGGTTCTCTCTTCTCTTTTCAGGTTTCTCTTTTCCAGTTCTCTCTTTTCTTTTCCAGGTTTCTCTTCTCTTTTCCAGGTTTTCTCTTCTTCTCTTTTCCAGGTTTCTCTTCTTTTCCAGGTTCTCTTTCCAGGTCTCTTCTCTTTTTCCGGTTCTCTCTTTCTTTTCCAGGTTTCTGTTTTCTCTTCTCTTTCCAGGTTCTCTTCCAGGTTCTCTTTTCCAGGTTCTCTCTTCTTTTCCAGGTTCTCTCTTCTTCTTTCTCTTCTCTTTCCAGGTTCTCTTCTCTTTTCCAGGTTCTCTCTTCTCTTTCCGGTTCTCTTTTCTTTTCCGGGTTCTCTCTTCTCTTTTCTCTCTCTCTTCTTTTCCGGGTTCTCTTTTCAGGTTCTTTTCAGGTTTCTCTCTTCTCTTTTCAGGTTCTCTCTTTTCCGTTCTCTTTCCAGGTTCTTCTCTTCCAGGTTCTCTCTTCTCTTTTCAGGTTCTCTTATCTTTCTTTTCCAGGTTTCTCTTTTTCCGGTTCTCTCTTCTCTTTTTCCAGGTTCTTCAGGTTCTTTTCTTGGTTCTCTCTTCTCTTTCCAGGTTCTCTCTTCTTTCCAGGTTTCTCTCTTTTCTTTTTCTCTCTTCTCTTTCCAGGTTCTCTTTTCCGTGTTTTCTCTTTTCAGGTTCTCTCTTCTCTTTTCCAGGTTCTCTTCTCTTTTCCATTCTCTCTTCTCTTTTCCAGGTTCTCTCTTCTCTTTTCTGGTTCTTTCAGGTTCTCTTTTTCCAGGTTCTCTCTTCTCTTTTCCAGGTTCTCTTTCTTTTCAGGTTCTCTTCTCTTTTCCAGGTTCTCTCTTCTCTTTTCCGGTTCTCTTTTCCAGGTTCTCTCTTCTTTTTTTTCCGGTTCTCTTCTATTTTTCCAGGTTCTCTCTCTTTCCAGGTTCTCTCTTCTCTTCCAGGTTCTCTCTTCTCTTTCCGGTTTCTCTTCTCTTTTCTGGGTCTCTCTTCTCTTTTCCAGGTTCTCTCTTCTCTCTTTCCAGGTTTCTCTCTTCTCTTTCCAGGTTCTCTCTTCAGGTGTTTCCTCTTTCAGGTCTTCTCTTTTCCGGGTCCTCTCTTCTCTTTTTCCAGGTTCTCTCTTCTTTTCCAGTTTCTCTCTTCTTTCCAGGTTCTCTCTTTTCTTTTCCAGGTTTCTCTCTTCTCTTTTCCGGGTCCTCTTCTCTTTCAGGTTCTCTTCTCTTTCAGGTTCTCTCTTCTCTTTTCCAGGTCTCTTCTCTTTCCAGGTTCTCTCTTCTCTTTCCAGGTTTCTCTTCTCTTTTCCGTTTTCCTTCTCTTTTTCAGGTTCTCTCTTTCTTTTCCGGGTTCTCTTCTCTCTTTTCCAGGTTCTCTCTTCTCTTTTCCAGGTCTCTCTTCTCTCTTTTCCAGGTTCTCTTCTTTCCTCTCTTCTCTTTTCCAGGGGTTCTCTCTTCTCTTTTCCAGGTTCCCTCTTCTCTTTTCCGGTTCTCTCTTCTCTTTTCCAGGTTCTCTCTTCTCTTTCCAGGTTCTCTCTTCTCTTTTCCGGGTTCTCTCTTCTCTTTTCCAGGTTCTCTCTTCCCTTTCCGGGTTCTCTCTTCTCTTTTCCGGGTTCTCTCTTCTTTTTTCCAGGTTCTCTTCTTTCCAGGTTTCTCTCTTTTCCAGGTTCTCTCTTCTCTTTCCCGGTTCTCTCTTCTCTTTCCAGGTTCTCTCTTCTCTTTCCAGGTTCTCTCTTCTCTTTCCAGGTTCTTCTCTTTTCCAGGTTCTCTCTTCTCTTTTCCAGGTTTCTCTTCTCTTTTCGGGGTTCTTTCCAGGTTTTCCAAGGTTCTCTCTTCTCTTTTCCAGGTTCTCTCTTCTCTTTTCCGGGTTCTCTCTTCTCTTTTCCAGGTTCTCTCTTCTCTTTTCCAGGTTCTCTCTTCTCTTTTCTGGGTTCTCTCTTCTCTTTTCCAGGTTCTCTCTTCTCTTTTCCAGGTTCTCTCTTCTCTTTTCCGGGTTCTCTCTTCTCTTTTCCAGGTTCTCTCTTCTCTTTTCCGGGTTCTCTCTTCTCTTTTCCGGTTTCTCTCTTCTCTTTTCCGGGTTCTCTCTTCTCTTTTCCAGGTTATCTCTTCTCTTTTCCGGGTTTTCTCTTCTCTTTTCCGTGTTCTCTCTTCTCTTTTCCGGGTGTCTCAGTTATTTCTCTTTAACTCAACTCTCCAAGTTTTGGTTCACCACTTCTGTGACCTGTTACTAGAACAATCCTCCCCGATGGACGAAATAAAGGATTCGGTTCGAAATTCCAATCACCTGAAGAAGGCCATGCTTACAACTGCCGAAACGTTTTGAACGTGGCAATGAAGATGAGGATAACAGTCCGAGTAATGTAAATAATGCAAGTAATCATAATACCCCATCTCAGAGATATATAGAGAGGTATATATGTTAAAGTTATTCTTAAACCCCTTTTTTATCCCTATTTTAAATTTAAATCAATATTTCATTATTCATATAACAACAAATTAATGTCATAAGGTTCATATTCAGGTTTAATTTTATAAAAATTCTTCCCTTTAAGACAAATACCTTCCACCAACCACCCCACACACCGACCCTGTCCCGTGACTTTCGTCTGCCTGAAACTTTGAAATGGATAAATCCTGTGTTGATTTTTCGACTACTTTTTTCTTATTCTTTCACAGTTTAATTTCTATTTCTGACATGAAGTCAGTCCACACCAGGGTTGATAAGACAGACGGCCGATATTTTCGCCTGCCGAAATAGGCTATTCCCCATAGGAGGAGATTTGGGATTTCCTTTCTAATTATTTGCTCTGTAATAATATATACATTGAGGTCTTTTTGTGGATCAGTTTTAATATTTTATATTATAGAATCAACTTGGATTATATACCAACGGATTAATTACCTTTACGATATATATATATATATATATATATATATATATATATATATATATATATACGAAGTTGATGGACGAAGAGAAAATAAATTATAAACGACGCGTTTCGCCGAAGTCTGTTGGTTTCTTAAACCAACAGACGTCGTTATAGCTTTTACAATTTGTCCCATCTTATCCACTTTTTTGTGGAGATTATTGGAATTATATATATATATATATATATATATATATATATATATATATATATATATATATATATATATATATATATATATATATATATATATATTACAATAAACGTGCAATCAATTTACAAATACATGAATTATTCATACAAAAACTAATGCAAAGGTTAATGATTTAAATGGCAAGACATCCATCTACCAAACGATTCAAAGTTTACACAAAAACCTCTAAATCCGTTATGCATGAGTATCCTTGTTTATATAAATTTTTGCCGTATTAGTTGTTATTTTTTAAAACCCTTCGTCTGTTATTCAGCAGACATCGTCAGGTATATAAAAGATGTTGTTCTTGGTTTTTCTTCTTAGTAATAATGGTGAAAATATAAATTGTATTCAAAATGCTATTAAAAATGAGTTATTTTTTTGAACGCTAAACTGAAATCTGAGTTTATTTTGAATTTTTTAAAAATGTAACGTCTATACCAAATTTGGTAATGAACATTTGTTTTATTTGGTAAAATTTTTTACTGTCAAAGTGGCAAAAAGGGTTTGTTCAATAAGGACATTGTATCCGGATATTAACCAAAAGGGGACATGGATCAGATATTTAAATTACAATTAGAAGTGGCAGCGGAATATTAGAGAGGAAAAGAGTGTCTTGAATATGACCCAAGGTCTGGATGTCCTGCAATTGCCACCACCGAGGAAAACAATGATCATGTTCACCACGTGCTAATGGATGACAGGTGATTAGTTATAAAAAAAATAGCCAATGCTATTAGCATATCCTATGAGAGGGTTGAGAATAACCTGCACAATGAACTTGGAATGACGACGTTTTCTGCATGGTGGGCGCCCCAGGCTAATCCCATCAAGCGAAAATCTGACATCGTTTGACGCAGATGAAGCTGCTTTCTTTGAAATATTCCTAAAATATACTAAGTATAGGGATCAACAATTTGCTATACATGCAGTGGAAATGCATTTACGCACCTTAACGAAAGAAGAACAAGATTATTTCAACTACATTAAAGGTAATGGCTCCAGTAATATTTTAAAAGTAAAATGCATTGTATTTATGGGCAAAATTCAAAAGTCACATAATCAATGGAAACTACTATGCCAACTTAAAGCAGTTACGGAAGGCTATCAAAGCTATCATTAATGGAGATTACTATGCAAATTCATGAAGCAGGTACGGAAGGCTATCAAAGCAATAAGCAATGGAGAATACTATGCCAACTTGCTGAAGCAGTTACGGAGAACTATGAAAGCTATCATCAATGGAGAAAACTATGCCAAATTCCTGAAGCAGTTACGGATGGCTATCAAAGTTATCGTCAATGGAGAGTACTATGACAACTTCCAGAGGCAGTTACGGATGGCTATCAAAGTTATAATCAATAGAGAGTACTATGCCAATTTCCTAAAGCAGTTACGGAAAGCTATCATCAATGGAGAGTTGTATCCCAACATCCAGAAGCAGTTACGGAAGTCTATTAAATCTTTGATTATTGAAGAGCACTATTCCAACATACTGAAGCTGTTAGGGAAGGCTACTAAAGCTATCACCAATGGAGAGTACGCTGCTAACTTAATGAAGCCGTTACGGAATGCTACAATCATTGGAATGTGTAATACCAACATATTGCATCATTTATGGAAGGATATCAAAGCTATTATCAATGGAGAGTACTATACCAACATCCTGGATCATTGCAGAAGGCTATCAAATGGAGAAAACTATGCAACTCATTGCAGCATTTACGGAAGGCTATGAAAGCTATCGTCAATGGAGAATACTATGCGAACTTCCAGAAACAGTTACGGAGTGCTATCAAAACTATCCTCAATGAAGAGCATTATGCCAACTTACTGAAGCCGTTACGGCGGGTTAACAAAGCTATCATCAGTGCAGAGTACTATGCCAAATTATTGCAGAATTTACAGGAGGCTATCAACGCTATGATATATGGAACGTACTATGCCAACTTCTGAAGCAGTTACTGAGGGCTATTAAAACTATCATCAATGGAGAGGACTATGCCAACGTCTGGAAGCAGTTACTGAAGGCTATGAAAGGTTTCATTAATTGGGACTACTATGCCAACTTCCTCAGGCAATTACGGATAGATATCGAAGCTATAATTAATGGAGAGTAACTTATTGCAACAGTTAATACTGGTTATCAAAGCAATCATTAGTGGAGAATAATATGCCAACTTCCTGGAGCAGTTATGGAAGGCTATCAAATCTCTCATCAAAGGAGAGTATTATACCGACATACCGAAGCAGGTATGGAACACTATTAAAGTTATCATCAATGGAGAGTATTAAGCCAACTTACTGAAGCAGTTACAGGAGCCTATAAAAGCTAACACCAGCGGAATGTACTATGCCAACTAACAGTTATGGATGGCGACGAAACCTATTATCAACGGAGAGAACTATGCCAACTTACTGGAGCAGATACAGATTGCTATCAAAGCAATAATCAATCGAAAGGACTATGCCAACTTCCTGAAGCAGTTAAAGAAAGGCCAACTTCCTGAAGCAGTTAAAGAAAGGCCGACTTACTGGAGCAGTTAAAGAAAGGCTATCAAAGCTATCACCAATGGAATGTACTATGCCAACTTACTGAAGCCATTACGAATGGTAGTCAAAGATATCATCAATGGTGAGTACTATGCTTACTTCCAGAAGTAGTTACGGAGGGCCATCAAAGGTAGCATCGATGGAGAGTATTATGCCAACTTACTGAAGCAGTTACGGATGGCTATTAAAGCTATCATTAATGGAGAGTTCAATGCCAACTTATTGCAGCAGTCACTGAAGGCTATCAAAGCTATCACCAATGGAATGTACTATGCCAAATTACTGAAGCAGTTACGGATGGCTATGATTCTATTATCAATGGAGGGTAATATGCCAACTTACTGAAGTCGTTAAGAATGTCGATCAAAGTTATCATTTATGGAGAGTACTATGCCAACTTTTTGCAGCAGCTACGGATGGCAATCAAAGCTATCATCACTGGAGAGTACTATGCTACCTTATTGCAGTAATTACGGAAGGCTATCAAATCTATCATAAAAGGATAGTACTATGCAACTCATTGCAACATTTACAGAACGCTATCAAAGCTATAATCAACGGAGAGTACCAAGCCAACTTCCAGAAGCAGTTACGGAGGGTTATCAAAGCTATCATCAATGGAGAGTACTATACCAACTAACTGAAGCAGTTACGGAAAGCTATCAAAGTAATCACCAATGGAGAGTATGGTATTTATCAATCCACCCACGGGGATCGAATGTGGCGCAAGGCCTTTTTAATGTGGGTATCTCTGAGCCCGTAGGGCTAGCCAAAAATAAATAACCATCAAACCCGCCGAGGCGGGCCAGTTCCGACAACCTCCCCAACGAAACCCCTACCCTTCGGCGGAGCTTCGTCCGGGTTCCTCTCTGCAAGCAGAGAGTTCGACAGACACCCGACCCGGCAGCTCACAAAGCGCAGATACTACCAATGGAGAGTATTAAGCCAACTTATCGCGGCAGTTACGGAAGGTTATGAACGGTATCATCATTGGAGAGTACGATGTCAAATTATTGCAGCAGTTACGGAAAGCTATCAAAGTTCTTATCAATGGATATTACTATGCCAACTTACTGAAGCAGTTACTGATTGCTATCAAAGCTATCACCAATGGAGAGTACTCTGCCAACATACTGATGCAGGTACGGAAGGATAACTAAGCTATCATCAATGCAGAGTACCATACCAACTTATTGCAGAATTTACGGAAGGCTATCAACACTATAATATATGGAATGTGCTAAGCCAACTTCCTGAAGCAGTTACTGAGAGCTATCAAAGCTACCATCAATTGAGACTACTACGCCAACTTCCTGAGGTAATTACGGAAGGCCATCAAAGCTATCGTCAATGGAGAGTACTATGTCAACTTACTGAAGCAGTTACGGTTGGCTACATAAACTCTCATCACTGGAGAGTTCTATGCCAGCTTATTGCAGCAGTTACGGATGGCTATATAAGCTATCATCAATTGATAGTACTATGCCAATCATTGTAGCAGTTACGGAAAGCTATCAAAGCTCTTCTCAATGGAGAGTAGTATGCCAACTTCCTGAAGCAGTTACAGAAATATATCAAAGCTATCATCAATGGTAAATTTTATGTCAACTTAATGAAGTATCATCAATGAAGAGTACCATGTCAACTTATTGCAGCATTTACGGAAGGTTATCAAAGCTATAATCTATGGAAAGGTATAACCGTATTTTCCTGAAGCAGTTACGGAAGGCTATCAAAGCTATTGTCAATGTAGAGTAATATGCCAACTTACTGGAGCAGTTATGTATTCTTGTCTCTTAAATATACTATCTATCTATATTATCTATCTATATTATATATGTGTATTATATATATTATATATATATTATATATATATATGATATATATATTATATTTATATATATATAATATATATATATATAATATATATAATTCATATATATTATATATATAATAAATAATATATATATAATTCATATATAATATATATATATATATATATATATATATATATATATATATATATATATATATATGAGGGAAACTGAAATCATCTCACCTCACTCCACTTACTGAAATCCGAGTAGATACCAGAATTTTATGCATAATCTCTTTTAATATTATGCTACCTTTTTAAGAATTAAATATACACACAAACTTTATGTGGTAAACACGTTCAAGTTAGTACATACATAAAAATATTAATACATACATAAACGTCGTAAAATGAAAACGTGACAGCCACTCAATCACTGAAAAAAAAACAACATCGAATTTAAAAAATTGAAACAATTCCACACTAAACCATTCTCAATATTTGGCGTTAGAAACACATGTCTGTTGCTTCAACTTTCCTTTTCCTGTGAGAGAAAATTGTCCACTATTTAGTGTCATATAGAAAATTAAATTACCTAGAAGTTCTTTGATTCTAAGGGCATTTTTATGTAGAACCACATCTCTGTTTCTTCGTGAAATTCTCTCGCATTGACTGTTAAGTAGGAGATTTGATATTATAGAGCTGTTCAGCATTATTTTCTTTGTGTCGTGTCCAGCAAATATTCCCAAAATTATTAAGCCTAATGTAGTGCAACCCTGAAGCCGACTTACAAATTTCAGTCTCGCCATAGAACAAACATTCAACTTACCTGTCAGAGATTTTATTTTCCTCGATCAAAAAACTTACTTTGTCAGACGATTTGCCATGTCATATGGCACGTATATGAGACGATTCTGACTCAAGAGGACATAAAACACGAATATCGACTGTAAAATAAAACCTTTAACCTGCAATTAAACGACGCTATCGATTAACGATCCGTATTGGCACCTGCGCGTTTACGGTTCACGTATCTTCAGTTGGAAGATCAGTTAAATCCTGCAATAAAATTACCATTCTTTACATTGTACGTAGAAAATATTTTATCTAAGACATGAGGTGAGTCATTTCAAAACTAAGAGGAGAAATACAAAACCATTTTTTTATCGAACGGACAGTAACTGAAGAGGCTGGTCGTTAAATATTAAGAAAATTTGATATCGTATATAGTAACAAATCTTCATTGCCGCATCTCTCACTCTCTCATATTAGCCTTGTGTCAGACTAAGCTAATCTCATTAAGTATCGTACTCTTTAACCCATTAATGCCCAGATAAAACATCTTTATTTATTAGAAACGTTAAAATAAACATCCAGTGTTATAGGTTCATTTAAAAAATCTGTTATTAATTATAAAAATTAAAATAAAAACCCGATATTATAGGTTTATAAAAAATGTCTTTTAAAAACACTAACACATAAAAATTTACTTTGTTTTGATATTTAATTTGTTTTGGTGTTCACCCCTCCTCTTTCATGATCATTCATCCGATTTGTATATATATATATATATTTTAAATAATATTTATCATCACATTGGGATGGTTTTTAGCCCCTCTCCCCCTGAGAGGATGTGGTATTATGGTGTATGGAGGATTGATTGACGACGGATGTGTTTTTATGGGGAATGAGGAAATTGTAATGAGTGAATGGGTCGTAATTCTGATTAGCTAGGTATAAGATAGTGAAAGCCAGCCTCAATCCATTCCCCCTTTTCGGTCTTGTGCCATAATTTTATTAATTTACAATAAATCTTAACACATAAAATTTTCAGTTTGAGCGTTTATATGACGTCACCTCGAGTGACTTGAAATTGGTGCCATCAAAGTTGAGAGCTCCGGAATTGAAAACAAATTGTGTAACTAGACGCAGAACAATCCGTGAAAATGAATGAAGCAACATTCGAAAGTACTCGGGAAAAATAGCATAGAATAAAAGGTAATATTTTAACAAATTTAATAACACAAAACGACTTATTCAGATTAACAATCATGTTTGAGAGATTTCTTGATACTGAAATACACCTTACTTATCCCCCATATATATATATATATATATATATGCTCCTGAAAAATTTATTTCGGTTGAGCTCTCTGGGGAGGAAGTGTGGGTTTGTAAACAGTGACTATTACGGCTAATAATGCAAGACTCTTCGGTAAATCGAATTGAGTTCTCTCGGTCACTGTGTGTTTATCTAAAAATAAATACACTTAAATTCACCTTCATCCCTGCCGTCCGCCAACGGCTTAGTGGTAGAATCCCCGACTGACGCCAATTCAGTCGGCAGTCGGGTTTCGATCCTAGCTAGAGGCAACCGGATGTCTAGCCACACTGATGAGCTGTGATACAGCGAAACAGTCTGTCTGTGGATGACTATATAGATAGATAGATAGATAGATAATTTATATATAATGAATCTCAGTACTCAATATGTATGTCCATTTCACTTCGTATGGAAAAAATCCTTAGCGAGGCTTTTCAACACAAAAAAGTTTTGAAGATAAAATAAAAAGGAAATTTGTAGATTTTTTTTTTTTACTTTAAAGAAGCGAGAAGACAAAATTAAAAATCATTTCGATATGAAATGGCCATACATTTGGAGTATTGAGTTTTTATATTATATATATATATATATATATATATATATATATATATATATATACATGCTCTATAATAAATATATCGACATCTTTTTGTGGATCAGTTTTAATATTTTTATTATTAGGATTCACTTGTGTATGCTTTTAGTGTGTTATAGAGGTGTTTTATTTTCAGAACACGTCTGGATAGGCATGTAGTTGTGTAACCGATCGGTCACACAACTACATGCCTATCCAGACGCCTTACGTTACACCTATCTGACCAGAACCCCATTAGAACCCATTTAAACACACACATAGACCTACCAGAGTCCATTCGAAATATACTAGTAGAAAATACAAACATAATAACCTTATACACTTGTAAAAAAAAAATTAAAAATAATGGAAGCCCTAATAATAAAAAAGGAAAAGCCAACTCTGAACAATATTAACTACGAACTAGGCCATAATGTGCTAACCGTGTTCGGAAAATAAAACACCTCTATAACACGCTAAAAGCATAAACATAACGCCCACACTCAATTAAACTGAAAAATAAAATCATCCTTGATAATGGCTAAAAGTATAGCCAAAAGTGCTCGGAACTATAGAACATTTGGACAGTTTCTACACACTCTGTGCCCAAAAAGCAAGCTCTTAAAGGAAGACAAGAAAAATTAAATAAAAAGCTTAACCGTAGTACCTTGTCTGTCGTTTTTAATGAAACATGCATAAATAAAGGATTGCTGCCTAAATACACAATTTTATATCTATATCTATATATCTATCTATCTATCTATCTATATATATATATATATATATATATATATATATATATATATAATTTAATTTGTTCTTTATTTATCTCTTGATTATTTATTTAATTTATTTATTTTATTTAATTTAATTTATTTTATTGATGTTGGATATTATTATTATTATTATTTTACTTTACAATTGTGATGATTATTATAATGCGATGATGAGTTTTGCTGTCTGAAACGACATGACTATTAGACTGGGTGTAGTTACACGCTCTCACCCTGCTCTATCTCTCGCTTTCTCCTTTTCTTTTTTCTTTCGAATTTTTATTTTTTTAAATGTTATATTGAATTTCTTTTTCTTTCTTCCTTTTCTTAATATAAGAACTTGTTCCTTTTCCTTTTTCCTTTTTTCCACTTCCTTTTTCTATCGTCTGGACGAATTGAATTAATTTCTAAAAAACTTCCGCTCAGAAGAGATGAATATTTAAATATATTCATGAAATAAATTATAACCAAGATGGATTTTTAAGGATTTTTTTTTACTGAATATTATCATTATTATTATTATTATTATTATTATATTACTCTTTTAATTAAACAGTATTAATTACATTTAACGGCTTGAATGTTTGAGAGTTTTCATAGAAATGCGTTTTCCGACAGGAATCGAACCTGTACTTCATATGGAAAAACTCATTTGGCCCGATATGAGATATATTAATAAATATACATAATAGCCCACGCCGAAAGTATGACAGGTACCTGATGACTGCATTAATCATGAAAATCCGAGTTGTACTGTCGGCGTGGGGTATTATGTATATTTAATAATATATACGTAATAGTTCTGTCATTTAGTGCCTCCTCTTAATATAAATCTGTAAATTAAAAGTAAAAAATATAAACATATGAAAAGTAAACAAGGTTGCATTTTCAAATTAGATAACTCGATTTCGAGTGTAGAATAACTCTTTTAAAACATCAGGTTTCGAAATAATGACTCCTGGAAGGGCTTGAACACTGACTCGTAGCGTTGGTAGAAAAAGGAACAAATACCTCAGATATAACTGTTACTGGATTGTCGTGATCGCTGAGTAAAATGTTTTGTTTAGAAAAAATAATTTCTTTTTCTGTTGTTTAAAATCTACTTTTGTTCTAACTTTTAATCATGGTTAATATATTTACAAATCCTTTTCCTTTTCTACTTGATATGCGTTTAGTAAAATAGTTTTGTAGATATTGACTACTTGTTTAAATGTTTTGTATTTTTGATCGTAATTGCTTATTTGATCGTGAACAGTGTAGTCGAAAGACTTAGTGTTTGCTTTATATCGTAAAATTCGTTATAAAATCGTCTTCCCGGGATAAAGATACTTGTATGTTTTGTTGACTAAAGCAGTGATTAAAAACAGATTCCGTTTATGAGAACGAAGTCAACGTAGGTGTTTTTTTATTGACGAAAATAATGAATGCGATTTTATTGTTTGAATTTACAATAAGATTTCGAAAAGGGATTTTTAAAGATAAAAACTAGAGCGCCAAGTTTCTTTTCAAAGCTGTCTTTAGTTGTGAAATTTATAAAACTCTGCCAACACGAAGACAAATATTGTCGACAAAGCGAACTGCGTAGATTTTGTATAAGAGCGAAAAAGAGAAATTCGAAAAGTCGATGGAAGCAAAGAAAACTATTTGGCCATCAACCTTATTGTTCACCTAATATTATTGATTAGTTTTTACCTGTTCTCTTATCTATATTGTTATTCTGTTTGCTCTTATATGAGACTGTAAACCTTTTTCCTTTTTTTTTTTTTAAACACGATCAGAGTGTAGTATCAGTTCGGTCATTATTCAATTTGAAAGGGAATCAATTACGCTCTCTTATCTATATAAGTAGGAAAAAATACTGGGAAATGTGAGGAAGAAGAAGAGTGGAAACGTAGAAAGAAGAAAAGGCAAGATATAAATAAAAAGTTGGGGAAAGACGAAAAGAAAACGAGGTGAAAAGAAAAAAATCTATTTATATCTTAAGTGAGGGAAAATGTATTGAATTGAAAGGAGAAACATAAACAAGCTTGCTGAATGGACATAACGAAAGACGATGGTCAAAAATTGAAAGGCGTAAAAATTGTAATGCATCAACATTTTTTATGAAGAGATAGAGCAAAAGAAAGGTGAGAGAGAGGATGCAGTAGAAGATATTTGTGCATCACCCAGAGAACCAACTTTCCTAGCAGTAGAACGATCATTTGATTCACTAGAATCACTCGATATCAACGGCAAACGTGAGCTCAAGAAGGCGCAAAGTGTTGCTCTCCTGGAGTTTAGCATCAACTATGCTAATGGCAGGTAGAAAACATTAAATGAAAGCGGTTTGTTTTGGAGGCGTTAAAGTTTACAAGTTATTCCTTGCCCCAGATAACCAATGACTAAGTGTACGGATCTGCGGCAGGAGTAAATGGTTGTATCATTTACATGAATACATATTTGGGGACTGATGACATCGTGAAGGTCCTTGATGAAGATCAGAAACAGCATAGGTTCAAGGATAGATCATTAATAAGAAATGATCTAGAAGCGTTCTCATTCAATATGACATTCATTTGTTAGGAACGATTGGATTAAGCGAAATATTCGCCCCGTGACATCGTAACCCTTGAGCTTGTGGAGACGGCCATCATGCCAAAACTTTTCGAACGCCTTTGAGATATTTAGGACCACAGCCCGAGTTTTGCCGTTATTATCTAAAGCTTGATAGACAACTTCAGTGATATCAGTTAATACATCGGCGGCAGACCTGGAGTAACGGAAGCCATATTATTTATCCGAAAATAAGTCGTCTGAAGTAAGATGCTTAACCAATTTCACGTTGATTAGAGCCTCTAATACGTTGTCAAATAAACGTAAGAGATTAATAGGGCGATAATTCGAGGGGTCAGATGTTTCCACAGAGTTAAAGACAGGAACTACAGAGGTGGACTTCCATCAAAAACTGGAAAACAAGAAATAGCGAGTTATTTATTGTAAACTTTGGAGAGAAGAGAAACCAGTTCAGGAGCAGGTTTTTTAAGACTATTACAGGGATACCGTCGAATTCGCAAGGCGAGTGGGGATCTAGTTTAGAAATGATAACAAAAACTATGGATGCAGTTATGTACATATGACTCACTAGAGATATATAATAGGAGCACCAGACCAGATGTGGCAGCAGTATCTGATGCACGGGCGAATGGTAGATTTATAAATCTGCAAGATTGGTTCTGACGAGAAAAAAATTATGACACAAAACAATAAACCAACTTTCTTAGCAGTAGACCTAGCAATTGATACAATATAATCACTTGATTTCATGTCAGTGAAAAACGTAACCCCAAGAAATTAACAAGGATTGGATTAAGCCAAATATTCGTCCACAGACACCGTAGACCTTGAGTTTGTGAAGAAGGTGAGCATGCCAAACCATGTCTTTGTAATATCTAGGGCCATAGCCCGAGCTTCGCCGTTCTTATTTAATTATCTTATTCAGTGAAGACTGTTAACACATCAGCGGCAGACCTGATGAAACGGCGGCCATATTGTTTATCCGAAAGTAGGTCGAGTGAAGTAAGAAGCTTAACCAATTTCGCGTTGATGAAAGCCTCTCATACTTTACCAAATAGACGTAAGAGACTTAAGGACGATAACAAAAGTTTCCCTGGGGTCTTAAAAACAGGAACTACAGAGGAGAACTTCCAAAAAGCTTGTGTTTGGAGATAACAAGTGACATGCAGGAGCATATTTCTTTATGACAATTGCAGAGGTACCGTCCAATCCGCAAGCCTTGTGGGGATGTAATTTAGAAATGATAGCAGAAAAAATGGATGGGGTTATGTGCATATCACTCAGTAGAGACTCTATTCGGGGGGGGGGGGGTAAATCAGGTAGATAAACTCCAGATGAGTCAAGAGTGGAGTTGGAAGAGAATTTATGAGCAAAGCACTCTGCTTTATCTGCAGTAGATGACAACATTTCAAATTGATTGAAGAGAAGAGTTACTGAGGATTTGCTCTTGTTCAGTACACTCTTGCAGAGCCAACAGTAATCTCTAGAACCAAACTTGTGATGGGCTATATTGTGTCTCATTCTATCAACGAATAAGCACTTTGCCTCTTTGAGAACAGACACTTATTAAAACGCGATGACAAAGAGACGTGTTACAATCAGACCTCTCTTGTATAACCGGAAGAAGTGATTCCTATAGGTTGAACAAGCAGGAGAATACCAAGAAAAAGACTGTGATTTCACTTGATATTTCCGTGCTGCTATGAAGACTTCGACAACGGATTTCACCAAGGAAGAGACTTCAGTTGCACATTTCTCAACAGGATGATTAAAAATTGACAATTGCAGGGATACTGTCGAATCCGCAAGCCTTGTGGAAGATCTAATTTAGAAATGAGAGCAGAAACCAAGAACGGCATTATGTGCGTAGACACTTTGTTCTAGGAGGAAAATCCGTCAGAGATATTCCAGATGAATCAAAAATGGAGTTCGGATTTCAGTTACACATTTCTCCTTCGTCTGTTAAAATACTTCCCAGGTTGCTTCATTCTGTCATCTCGAATTCGTAGCTCGCAGCTTGGGTTGCCACTTTTGTTAACAATCATAAATCTTGTCTTTTCGCAGTTGGTAGTTAGTATTTTCTTCACACTTTCTTTTATTAAATTGTCTACTGTTTACCATGTTTGCCGTAGTCTTTGAATATAGAATCCAGCAAAGTACGTAATGCGTTCAATATCAGAGGTTGGCAGTGAAGATATTTTTGGAGAAAAAACAAAATGGCTGCCTTTATACACGTCGGATTGAATATTTTAAGCTTTCTGATTGGTTAACCCTTCTCTTGGTAGACTATAAAATGAGTCCGCTCATTTGGACTAGCTCACTAGTACTAAAGGGTACCCAACAATTCCAACATCTACGAGTTGATACAGATTTCTTTCTGTGTCTGCCATCTGCATAGTACCGACTATGTATCTTATGTTGCTAAAAATGTACCGTCCAGTGATCAATCTTGCTAGGTTTTTTTAGGATCACCCTTTTCTATCTTTGATACTTTTTTTAATCCTTTCATCCCAAGCAACGCGGGAATGTCACTAGCACGCAGGTTTATGGGGAGTGGAAGTAAAAGCGAAGACTGAGAATAGAGAGGATTGAGGACAGGACAAAAGATGAACGGATTTCAAGAAGATAGAAAATGGCGATTGATGTTGCATTTAAATTTTTGAAGATTGTATTTATCAGGGAAGTAAGTAAACGGAAGGGAGTTCAAAAGATGCGGAGTGTGACAAAAGAAAGAAAAGAAGTGTGAGAAAAGAAAAGAAAGTAAAAGTGGCGCTTAAATTTAGCTATTTCAACAGTAAAAGGGTGGGACTTAGATGTCAATCTAGTAACACGCTTAAATTCATGTAGTCGGAGCACCAGGAAAAAAGCTCGTCAGAGCAGTTTCCGTGAAAATATTTATAAAAAGAGAGAAGGAAACCACGTCACTAAAGTCGACATTCCTGGTCAGGATCGATAACATTACAGATCCTTCTTTGGATTTTGTCAAGAATCCCGAAATATATATATATATAACAGGGGCATCAGATCAGATATGCCAACAGTATTCAATGCACAGACGAATGGTAGATTTGTAAATGTGCAAGATGACGAGAAATGTTTTCTGGCACTATATAGTTATATATATTTCCTTGCAGTAGATACAGTAATTTATTCGATGTAGTCGCTCCCCACTCAGTGGAAAACATGAGGCCAAGAAGGCGAAGTGTGTTGTTCTCCAGGAGTCTAGTGTCAGCCGTGCTGATGACAGACAGAAAATGTTCTTTATGGTGGTTAAATGAAAGCAGTTTTTTTCTTGGAGGCGTTAAAATTTAAAGCCATTTCCTTCCCCAGCTAACCACTGATTAGAGGTCCTCTTCAAGAGCAGCAGCCAGATTTACTTTGTCAGCTCTGATTAATTTTCTACTGAAACAGGAGTAAATGTTAGTGTCATCTGCATAAATGCCTAGTTGACTACTGATGACATCGGGGAGATCAGTGATGAAGGCGAGAAATAGCGTAGGACACAGGATAGAGCCTTGGGGGACATCCGCTTTGGTGTTAAAGGAGATGGAAGCCAATCCTTTCAAAACGATCGTCATTTCATGATTTGGTAGAAACGATTGGATTAAATCAAACATTCGTCCAGTGACACCGTAGCCCTGAAGTTTGCGGAGATGGCCTTCTACGCATTCGAGATATCTAGCACCACAGCTCGTACTTCGCCGTTCTTATCCAGAGCTTGATATAGAAATTTAGTGATGTCCGTTAACACATCAGACGTAAACCTGGCTAAACGGAAGCTATATTGCTTACTCGAAAGGAGGTCGTGAGAGGTAAGATGATTAACCACATCAGCATTGAGTAGAGCTTCGAATACTTTGCCGAAAAGCAGCAAGAGACTAATAAGGCGATAATTTGAGGGTCCAGAGGGTTCTGCATAATTCTTAAAAACAGAAGCTACCGAGGAGGACTTTCAACAAGCTGGAAAGCAGGAAGCAGCGAGGCAGTAGTTGTAGAGTTTTGGGGAGTACTAGAACCAGCTCGGAAGCACATTTCTTTAGGACGACGGTTGGAAACTCGTCACATCTGCTTGCCTTGTAGGAGTCTAATTTAGAAATGATGTCTGAAACCAGTGACGGGCTTATGTGCATATCATTCAGCAGAGCCCCCGTTCTAGGTGGAAATCAGATATCGATACTCCAAATGAGTCGTGTGCGGATTTGGAGGAGAACTTCTGTGCAAAGCACTCAACCTTATCTGCTGTAGATTTCAGGATTTCAAATTGATTGAAAAGAGGAGGGATTGAGGAATTTCTATTGTTCAACACACTCTAGTAGAGCCGCCAATAATCTCTAGAACAGAAATTGTGAGAGGTTATACGTTGTTTTATTTTATTATCAATCAGTGATTTTTCGTCAGGGCACGCTTGCACTTATTACCAGCAGAGACAAAGAGACGTATGTTGCAATCAGGCCTGTCGCTCCGGTACAGCCGGAAAAAGTGATTCCTGCGGTCGAACATGCAAGTGAGAACCGAGGAGATAAGCGTGGTTTCACTTGGTATTTCTGCGTTAGAATGAAAGCTTCGATGTCGGTTTTCTCTCAGGGGGAGACCTCAGAGGCACTTATTTGAACAGGATGATTAAAAACTTTATTCCAAGGAACATCGCGAAAGAAAACACGGAATAAGTCCTAATCAGCGCGTTAGTAACAGAAAGATATTCTGTTGGTTGGAGGTTGTTAGCAGATGGGAGAGCAGAAAGAGATGTTTAGAGACACTACCGCATGATCGGAGTTGCCAAGAGGCCAGAGGTGCAGAGTATGACATGAGTCAAGAGTAGAGGTAGAGAAGATATCAAAGGTAAAAACGTGTCTATCAGGATTACTGGGGAAACGCGTGGAGAATTGTGAGAGATTGGGTGGGTGAGAAGTGATTGGTTTGGATGCTAGCGAGGTCAGTGCTAGTGTGATTAAGTCACATGACATGGTAAGCATTGAAGTCACCGAACACAAAGATATTTACAAACGGGTGTAGAGAGATGGCCTAAGCTATATTATCAGAGATACTATCTTACACACAACAGTCATAAGAGGAAGGGGGCGGTAGAGAAAGAGAAAGAAGATATAGCTGACTGGGTTTAGCAGAGAAAGATGGAGGCACGTGTAAGAAGAATCTAGAAACTCAAGAGAGATTTCTTCCCGAACATAAACTCCCAGGTCTTGCATGTGGATACAAAAGTTCTTCCTAAGGAGGGGAAGATATCCAGGAATCGCGAATTCAGAAGAGGGTTTGAAGAATTAAGAGAGAATGTTAAGAGGGACAATTCCACACTGTAGAAGATGGTACTATTACCACCAATGTTGGAGAAAGAAAGGTTGATAGGTATTGGTGATTTTTGACGGACTGGTTTGGTTTTATTTCGTTGGGTTCTTGTCGCCATGCTGTGTTATATATGTTAAGAAAAGGCTGATAATAATAGTAGCTGTCGGTCGTCTAAGGTACCATGTCCAGGCTGTGGTTGCCAACCGGAGGTGATTGCAGAAACACCTTTCCATGCGCACTGCAAGAACACCAATATTACGTGACTGTTGATCAGAACAACCTCTCTAGGCACTACGTAAGAGTTCGGGCTCCTAAATACCAGACGGCGAAAAGCAACCAGAAAACTGCCAACTCAGTATATTCAGTATGAAGAGACCTATGCACTTTCCACACATATCACGAAAAATTAATGACAGCGCCACTATAAAGACCTTGAAGAAGAAAAGAACAGGGGACCGCTTCCTAAACAGGAAGCAAGGGATGAGCCTTTAATCCTGTTCAAGAGAAGCGGCAAGAGTATAGACTGGATGATAGGAAGGCTTATCTACTCCTATAAAAATGTTACTAAGTTTTAATTTAGTAAAAATCGAGATATCGATTAAAAATTCAAATAAGAATTAAAAATGGTATATACCACTGAGAAATCGAGAATATCCGTCCTGGGTTTGGCTTCCCAGTTAAGTTAAATCTTTGAAAATTAATTGACTTAGATTATTCAAATTTAGATTATTAAAAATGGTATATACCCCTGAGAAATCGAGAATAGCCGACCTGGGTTTGGCTTCCCAGTTAAGCTTACTTTATTTGGAGAGACAACAGAAATTTTTTTTAACCATGCTATGTTCAATTTATTTATTTCTAACTGACATTCAATTCATTTATATTTCTGTGTATGCAATTCGTTTGTTCCTTGTAAATGTCCCGGGTTATTTTAATAGGTTTCCCGAATAAATCAATCTTTCCTATCAGTTCAAATAGATCTTCATGCCGTACCTTATCAAATGATTTTGCTTAGTCTATGAAACATCTGTCTACATATTTCTGTTTCGCATTGCTATGTGACGGTACTGGTTGTAATATGATGGCTAAAAAAAAACTCGTCTCACAGGCCATTTCGCTTATATACTGTTGTAACTTAGGGAAGGTTACTGAATAGAATAATCACACGAAGGTTGGTAATGAATGATAATACTTAGGACAAGAACAACACATGTAAGATTCGCCAGCGGTGAGTAAAAGTAGTAGTCAACTGTTAGAAGTAAGTCAAGTGAATTCCACACTGAATATACAACTGCAGAATGCAGACAATATCTACCAACTGCCCCACGCGGTCAGATGTGGCACAAGGCCGAATTTAATGTGGGGTAACCTGAGCCCGTAGGCTCGCCCAAACATTCCCGTAGACTCCATATAAAACGGGGTAGGTGTTTCCCGAGAAGAGACTCTGCTCTTCGACATAGCCCCGTCTGGGGATGCTCCATGTCCGGAGGCAGAGAACTTAACCATCCCAGCTGAAGACGAATCTCGAACTGCCGGCTGTCCGACAAACGCATACAATATTCACTACTGTATTTATGGGAATGGGGGCACACCCATATTCGTCCGTATGTATGCTACAACATATACTACGTTCAAAACTGCCGGGATGCATTTTATTATGTCCTTGTGTCAGACTTGGTAAGGTTACTAAATAGTTGTAACATCTTTGAAGAGCTTATAATTATCACCTACTTAAAATGGGGAAAAATATTGGCGAGTTGATAATAATCAAATTGAAGCACTTACAAAATCTGATATCATTTCTCGCCGGCGTCATGGGTATGACGATAAACTACATCCGCGTCCTGGGTAAGACGATAAACTACATCCGCGTCCTGGGTATGACGATAAACTACATCCAACAGCAAGGCCTCTGATCAGGAGGTTTTGAGGAGCGTGCAATCACCTCTTAATTGCTGATGTTCCCAGGTCCACCCTGACCCAGGGTGGTAGCACCTGTTAGAGTCTCAGCTATGGGCAAATAGTTAACACCCAAACTTGTGTAAAAATAGGTATTAATACCAGAAAAACTTTGTAAAAAAAAAAATTACCAGCAATAATTTTTTAAGGAAAAATTATTATCAGCAATAATTAAAATTTACAGTTAGAGTGAGTAGTAGATTTTAAAAAAAAGAACTTTTCACGAAAATAAAACCATCCAAGATTGTAAATTTTCTAAAAGTTGGATTGTACTAAAAAATGAGTATGGTTCAAATATATATATGTATACATACACACCTTTTTTTTTCTTTTTTTTTTACCAAACTATCGCTTTGAATCTATTTCAAAAATTTTGTTGGCATTAAATGACCCACTGAGGTTGATATGCCATAAAACAAAACAACCACCGAAAACAAAAAATCATTTCTCGACGATTGATTTTTAAAGGTTCCAAAATAAATACTTCCTTCAATTTCTGTTGAATTTGAAAATCGATCCTCGATTTGATGATCGATCAATTTATATGACGTCACGTCTCTCAGCGACTCAGACAGGAATTTGAAAGAATCGTTTGTGAAATGACCATGTAATGGAGACATGTCAGAGGCTGGAGAGTTATGTCCGGAGTGTGGACATCGGACAATTGGCTATTCGGCCGCTCTTTCTGATGAAGAAATTCATCCTTTTGTAACCAACAAAGACATCGCCAGAACAATTGTAGGTCTCTGCTTCCTGATTGATCCTCCGCACGCCCCCTAGTGATGACACAGGAAATGTGACCTTTTGTTATTTGTCCGAATACCGGAAGTACTATTAGACAGTAAACAGGCAGACATCTCCCTTTCTCTCTGTCTCTCTCTCTTTATCTCTCTCTCTCTTACACACACAGACACACACATACATTATATATAATAACACCTCTTGATATACGTAAAATTATATAATTTCACGTATGTGAACAGAATTTTTTCCAAACAGTGTTCAATGGCTATCTCGCACAATAATTATTGTATCAAAATTATTGAAAGTTTCCGATACTTATCGGAGATCGACTTGAAGTTTCGCGATGCTAAACTCGTCAAAACCCTGATAATTTTATTTTTATAATAACTGGAAAGTCTAAAGTACTCAAGAAAAATATAAAAATATATATTTACTTTGGGCACTTTACCCACAACTTCTAGCATAACACTCAAAATCTTATTCGGAAGTTGGAAATGTATAATAAAAAATTAAACAGACAAACATTCAATCAAACATGTTTGGATGAATACTTGCTACCCAAATATTTACATTATGTCTGCTTATTTTTAGCATAATCTGTTCATATCCATGTATATTTTTCTGTGTATTACAATCAAATGATGCAAAAATGCACTGTAACAGTGAAAATTACTTTTATTTCCCAAGTACATTCCATCTCTTTCTGAGATCATCATCAGGGATGCAATTAACAAGGCAAACACTATGTGTAGATATCCATTACTGTTTTCTTTTCTTCTTTTTGTGTTTAAATGCAACGGCTGACAGTTATGCTTTAGCGTTCATTAGAACGTGAAAAAATATCCACTATGGATTTTTTCTTTTATGTTGAAATGTCAGGGTCTGCGCGCATTAAAGCGTGTAATAGTTCTTTTTATAGGCATTTTAGAACATTATTACAGTATTCGTAGCTGATTCAATTCAGTTTCGTCTTGAATTTTTAAATATAGATTGCTTCGAGGATCTGTAGTTTTAATTTGTTATTTTCTTGGTATAGGATAATTGTGTCATCAATCAGTAATTTTCTATACTGTGAATGTGGACAGGAATACTTGTGTGAATATCTCGCAATGGGCGAATGTTCAGACATGTTTAGAGTAAGACGTCTTGATAATGTAGTTGTCGTATATCCAACATATATACATCAATTCAAATGTCCCTTAGGAGAATCTCCGACAGAAAAACAAATATATATGTTGGGTATATGACAACTAAATTATCGTTTGTTTTTTTTTGTTGTTTTTTTTTTTACTTAATAGTTGCAGCCCTGATGATGATCCCAGAAAGTACTTGAGAAATAAAAGTGATTTTCACTGTTACAGTGCATTTCTTGTTCTTGCATCATTTGATTGTAATACACGGAAAAATATCCGTGAATATAAACGGATTATGCTAAAAATAAGCAGACATAATATTTGTAATTTATTTAATAAGATATACCTAAAAGAGAATTTGCTGCCTAAATATACAAATATATATATATATATGTGTGTGTGTGTGTGTGTGTGTGTTTCATTAAAAACGACAGACAAGATACTACGAATAAGCTTTTTATTGAATTTTTAAGTGTTCGAACAAGTGTTTTCTTTTTTGGACACAGAGTGTGTAGAAACTCTCTAAATTTTCTATAAATAATTTTACTTATTATAAAACGCACATTGTGTGTGTGTGTGTGTGTGTGTGTGTGTGTCTGTACGTTTATATATTGGATTGGATTTCCTACATTTTTCAACCGATTTCAACAAAACTTCACAGGACTGCGTAAAATTACCTTGTGGTGGTTCTGACAGTGCCAAAAATTGGAAAAACACAATTGTTTTTGCAGAAAATCAATTTGAAAACACGATAAAACACGATTTTGTCGCCAGAATGAAAGGGGGACAACTCATATCGAGTTATACTTATAAAACCCAGGTTGTTTTTGTGTGTGTGTGTGTTCATTTATATATGGGATCGGATTTCCTACATTTTTCAACCGATTTCAACAAAATTTCACTTTTTTTGGCAGGTAGTGTTTCTTATTGTCTTGCACACTTTTTCTTTATATTTACATTCAGAATGCTTTAAAAATTCCATTTACAAGACAATTGTTTATAATAAAATTCTATTCAATCGATAGACTCATAACGATTGAAAACAATTTTTTTTACGAATTGGTCAAACCCAAACTCAAACAAAAACAAACAAAAAAAAAACTAATTTAGACATGCGTGTCCATCAACCTTAAACAATAACCTTTGTCAATTTTATTTTTCAGTCTTTATGATGGTCAATACTTGATCTATCTCTTACTATTACATCCCCGGGCAACGCCGGGCTCTACTGCTAGTCATAAATAATTACATCGATCACACAACTATACGCCTATCCAGACGCCTTACATTACACCTATCTGACCACAGCTCTATTAGAATCCATTTAAAGAGACACACAAACTTAACAGACTCCATCCGAAACATACGAGTAGAAAATACAAACATAATAACCTCATCCACCTCTAAAAAAAAGGTTAAAAATAATGGAAACCTTAATAATAAGAAAAAAAAAGCCAACCTTAATATTAACTACGAACACAGCCACGATGTGCTGACTGTGTTCGGAAAATAAAACATCTGTATAACACTAAAAACATACACACAACGCACATACTCAATTAAACTGAAAATAAAGTCATCCTTGATAATGGCTAAAAGTATAGCCGAAAAGGCTCGGAATTATAGAACATTTGGACAGTTTTTACACAAATATCTATCAGTTCTTCTCTAAAAGGATATGTCAGTAGAATCAAAATGCCGATACCTTGACTGAAAAGATTTTATTCAATATTGGATTCCAGTCGCTCAAACCTAATTCTGTTATTCCTTTTTATCTACAGAAATCGAACATATCTGAACAAAGTTGAAAGAGGAACAATCACATTTTTAGAGGAACACCACATATAGATATGGGGTTTGTACTCACACACACACACACACACACACACACACACACACACACACACACACACACACACACACACACACACACACACACTACAAGCACACACTACAAGCAAACATACGCGAGTGTGCGTGTTTCATTTTAAATGTTATTTTTGGATTACATTTCTGTAAATTTTGAAACTTTTTCACTTTTCCTCCTGAACTTCACTGAGACTCGAAAATAGGGTAACCGATTTCCAACATTAAACATCGACATCTTGAAAAGTCATTTTTCAACTTTTCAATGGTAAACTATTTGGGTCACTTTCTTAGTCCATCCATTTTTACATTTATTCTCACATTCCTCGATTGGGAAACTCATCCTTAAATTCGCCAATTCCTATATTTTTTTCTATTCGTCTATTCCTAACATCTGTTATTCGCCTATTCATAAATGCATTCTTAGATACTTTTATTGAAAACTTAATTCATAAATTCATCTATTCATTTATGTTTCTATTCTTAAATTTGCCTATTTCTAAATTAATTCATTAAATACGTCTACTCTTTAATTAATTCTTTGATTCGTTTATTCCTAAATTTGTCGTTTTTAAATTCGTCTATCCCTAAATTCATTTAAAAATTCGTCTATTATTAATTTTTTCTATTCTTAAATTCCTTTATTCATAAATCCATCCTTAAATTCGTCTAATTGGTGAATTCGTTTATGCTTAAATTAATTCTTTAGTTCCTCTATTCCTAAATTGTTCTCTTAAAAATTCGTCTATTCCTAAATTCCTTATTGAATTTGTATATTTCTAAAATTTTCTATTCGTAATTTTTTCTATTCCTAAATTTTTCTCTTTCTAAATTCAACTATTTCTAAATTGGACTATTCCTAAAATTGACATTTCCGAAATTTGTTTACTCTCAAGTTTGTCGGCCCTTAAATTTATCGTTATTTCGTAAATTAGCATATTCTTAAATTTGTCTCTTAATAAATTCATCTATCCCTACATTCGTGTATTCTCAATTTCATTTATCCATAAAGTCGTCTGTTCGTAAATTCGTTTATTCCTAAATCAATCTATTCTTAAATTCGAATGTTCAAAATTCACCTATTTGTAAATTCATCTATTTCAAAAATATAAGTAAATTGGTTTATTTCTGAATTCGTCTGTTTATAATTTAGCATATACTGAATTTCGTCTTTTCATATATTCGTCTATTCTTAAATTCGTTTATTTCTATATTCATCTATTCTTGTATTCGTAAATTTGTTTGTTCTTAAATCAAACCTTGTGAGATAAGCAAAATTAACAGCAGCAATGAGTTTGGGTTCGTCTCTTCTTTCAGTTGATTCGTGTCATTCACAAAAAGAATCGTTTGAATGGAAGTGTGGAATATATCATTGTGAGATGAGTAGGTAAACTGAAAGATTAAATCATTAATGGCTATCATAAAATTCGGTATTAATTATTAAAATTAAAATAAAAATGCAGTATTATAGTTCTAATTAAAAAAAGTAGTATAAATAGATCAAACAAGTGAATTCAGATGGATTTATGGTTCGTAGACTTTTAAAATGTAAATTTATTGGATACAAAGAAAAGGTGCCTGTCTATATTTCTGAGATGAGGTATTATGTACATTATTTACATTATTCGGACTATTGTCCTCATCTTTGTCGTCATATGCTAGGCTACAAAAATCTCCTGAGCCGACCAAGCATAGAAATGTATACAATATGGGAACCAGTAATAAGGAGTGCCAGAGAAAATCGATAATAACAACAAAAATTGCAATATGAACTCTGGTAAATACATGTATGGTAACAGCAAAAATTGCAGTATGAGCACTGGTAAAAAAATGGTTGCTGAAGACATTAGGTTTATAATACCCAGAAATTCATACACAGATGTCTAGGACACATGGCACAGTGGATAAAGGCGTGAGTTCAATACTCGGCTAAGAGTAGATAACTGATAACTGACATTCCATTAGTGGAACTAGAACAGTCTACTCCAGTGAACGAAATAAAGGGTTCAGTTCGACATTCCAACTACCTGAAGAAGGCCGGAGCGTACAACGGCCGAAACGTTGTAATAAATATGGTGACAAAGATGAGGACAATAGTCCGAATAATGTAAATAGTGTACATAATACATCATCTCAGAAATATAGTCAGGTACTAAATGACAGAGCTATTACGTATAATACCCCACGCCAACAGTACGACTGTCATCAGGTACCTGTCATACTTTCGATGTGGGCTATTATGCATATTTATTAATATATCCCATACCAGGGACAAAGTACAATAGTCCAAATAATGATCGTAATTTTACCTTTAAAATGAACTGGTATTTGCTTCAGAGAGTTTGTTTCTGGTGCACAAAAAAAATCAGTGCAGAACAAGAATAAAATAATATAAAATTTTTTTAAAAAATCAGTGCTGTGCGTCCATTTTCTGTATTTTCCAATTTGCTGCAAATGTTTGAGTGTGTCTGTCTCAGTAATGCCCCCCCCCCAATCAGTTGTCGTGAATCGTCGAAGCAATATGGCAACAAAGATGAGAACAATAGTCCGAATAATGTAAATAATGTAAAGAAAAGGTGTTAAATATTCAATATTTGTTTGACAAATTTAAACTCTGGGACAATCCCCCCCCCGGCAGATGATTTTAACAATCATTTTTGGACGTCAATTTCCTTGTCATCATTTCTTGGAACAACATTACATATCAGCTTCTCTGTGATACCATACTCTTAAGATTACTTTACATACAAGCCAGAGTCTGCTGTCCACCCTGAAACGCTTTTTCTTGGGGGGGCTTGCTGGTTATTGTGAAGATTATGATCACGAATAAATGTGTCGAAAGATTATGATCCTCTGTCTATTGGCATTGGTTGAAACAGTTTTTTTTTAATTTAACCTCACAAAGTCCTAAGATTTGGGAAAATCTCGTTCCAGTGGATTTTATTTCGTGGATCAAAAAATTTTAAACTATAATATATGGTGTTAACACAATTTACTGCCTCACGACATATTTCCTCTGACATATACGTGCGTCCGTTCCACAGGTATTTGGGTGGGGGATTAGCATTTCATTGCAAGTAAGGCTGCAAAAACATTAAGAATATGAGAAAAATATTAAAGGGAGGAAGAATTAAAGAACAGGTATTTAAAAAAATAAAATAACGATTGACATTGCATTTAAATATATTAACGATCAAAATCAACTGATTTAAGTTTCACTTAAAGCGATAGACAGCTAATCTGAATTTATTTTAGCATCATTTGTAATCGTACTGACATATTTGTATTATCGTATTTTCATACCTGAAGAAGAAAAATATAAAAGTGGTCTGCAAATATCTATCAGAAGACATATGAAGATACTTGTAAATGCCACCGATACAATTTAATACATCGCAAAAATGGCGACGCCGATAGGATCTTTTTTTTTTTCTCTCGATAACATGGAGTTTATGAACGTATGGATGAGACGTTCTTTGTCTAACACGAAAACGAAGCTAAGAGACAAAAAGTAGGAAAGGGGCTAATGAAATAACGGATCTGTTTTTGGTCACATATCGTTACGAAACAATGAAAGTTTCACAAATGGCTTATCCAATGCAATTGAAAGGTTTGACTTTCGAGAAAATAAACGAAATAATACAAAAGGAATATGCGACCTAAAAGAAGGTTTCACAAATGGCTTATCCAATGCAGTTGAAAGGTTTGACTTTCGAGTAAATAAACGAAATAATACAAAAGGAATATGCGACCTAAAAGATGTTTGCCGTTGCTGAAAGAAAAATATCCGTTTTTATTCGACAAGATGGTAAATTCACAATGCCGGCTTGTATTTTTTAGATGTCGAAAGTTTATAATAAATTTCTACAACGTCTAAAAAAATGCATTGTGGATTTTTAAAAAAACTCGGAAAAGAACAACTGCCTATTGAAAACGAATTGATTGAACTCAGATTGATCAAAGAATGTCGAAAGCTTTGCTGCAGAATATTAGAGTAACTGCAGTTAGTACTTAAATGCCTGCATAGATTTCATACAACCGTAGGAACTAAAGCTTTTACTAAAATAGATTTAAAAACATCGTATCACCGAATTACCGATAGATGATAAAATTCAAAGATGTAACAAAGATAAATACGCTGATAGGATTACGAAGATGGACCAGAATACAATAGATAATAAAAGCGGGAAGCGCCATATTTAAAACTGGCATTGAAGAAGTCCTGGAAGATGATATAAAAATATCGTCGTATATCAAGACCATATATACATAGCCGGTATTGATGAAAAAGATTAAAATAAATGGAACTTTTCTTGAGTGGATTGAGGAATATAAGAATAACTAATGGAACAATAAAAAATATTTACACAACTGTAGTAAAATATCCTTTCTGGGAGATTCCATTTCAAAGAAAGGATTGCCGCCAGATCAGGTATTGGTAGAAAATATTAACAATCTTGATATCCACCAATAAATAAGAACTCAAGTCTTTAGATGGAATTTGGGGAGTTTTAATGTTAAGTCAACTCCCATTATACGGACTGTTATCCTCATCTTCATTGCTATATACACGTTTCGACCGTTGTAGGCTCCGGCCTTCTTCAGGTGATTTCGAATCGAACCCTTTATTTCGTCACCGAGGTAGATTGTTCTAGTTCCATGTGCCATATCTCTTCCGGATGTCTCAGTTATTTCCCTTTAACTCAAATCTCCAAGTGTTGGTTCATCACTGCTGTGGTCTGGTATTGAACTCACAACTTTTTGGGTCAAGTCACTGGATCTAACCAACGTTTTATCCACTGGGCTATGTATCTTCAAGGACATGTGAATATGGCAATGATGATGAGGATAACATTCCGAATAATGTAAATAATGCAAGTAATTATAATACCGCATCTCAGAGATATAGACAGATATTTAAGTCAACACATTCCAATAAATCTATAATTAGTATGCTCTTAGAAATAAATTGCCGTAATCTTTTGTTTATTCATTCTTATACAGAAGATTGCACAAGATATTTTTTATCCTATCATATAATTTTTAAAGTTTTAAGAAAGGGAAAATGCAACTTAAATGTAAAAAATATCGTGGTGAAGTTTCTAGAGAAAGGTCTGCGAATAAGTGAAGGGGTCACATTTTTTTCTTGAAAACTCTGCATATTTGGGAGGAAAAGTTGAAGTTGATACCGATCATCTGAATACATTACTAGAAAATAGTCAATGTAGACAGCATAAGTATAAGCTTAGAAATGTGGCAAAAATTCAATGCAACCAAATATTGATTTACGCTGTTACTTTTTAGCTTGACCTCCCCTAAAATAAACTGTGATACGTTGACTTTCTTCTTTTTCTTCTTCTCTGTACTGTGTCCCTTCAGCTATGGCTCTCCACAACTTCTTACCCTTTCTAACTCTTGCAGTGTTTGTATTTTAGTATCCCTGTTATTGTTTCTTTTTCTGCCATCCATTTACACAAACACCTTAGGTAAGTTACTCGCTCTGTCCATGTTCCTCTTGCCTTCAGTATATCCTGTGAGTGTCAGATTCTCCAAGCATTCTTTCCTAGAAATTTTATGTGTCTCTGATTTCAATTATTTTTGGTTTATATTTCCCTTAAAGGTTTATCGTTGCTTATACGCTCCGTTCATGATATTACCAAGATCTTTGTTTAAAAACACATCTTCGTTGTTATCTTATTAGCAGAAGTTTTAAATTATAACTTGAATAACAGAGTACAGCAATAGAGTACAATACAGGCTTTTCATTTTTTATTAATAAAATAATTAGAATCCTGTATTGTACTCGATATATATGTATACCTCTGAAAACTGTATCAATAAGAAAGCGCTATTGCATTATTTTCATTAACAAATTGCTACTTTTTAGCTTGACCACCACCTCTTTCTTCTTCTTCTTCTTCTTCTTCTTCTTCTTCTTCTTCTTCTTCTTCTTCTTCTTCTTCTTCTTCTTCTTCCGTATTTTCAGTCCATTCTATTTATATCATCTTTCCTAAATTTCTTCTTGTTTTCAGTTGTTCTTCATCGTTTTCTTCCTCTCTTCCTAGATTTTCTCAATCAAATTGATTATTCTTTTTTCTTTGTTTTCTTCGGCTTTGGTTCGTCGCCTTATTTTCATTATCCTTTTTTCCACTTTCTCTTTTTTCCTCTTCTTTCACTTTGTTCCCGCCTTTTTCTTTCACACTTTTTCGTCTATTTCTTCCGCTATCAATTCTGTCATCTTCTCTCGTTTATAGTTTTTTTCATCATCATTACCTGCCTTATTAATTGCCGCTATACCTGTCTCTAAATTTCATTTCTTCTTCTTCTTCTTCTTCTTCTTCTTCTTCTTCTTCTTCTTCTTCTTCTTCTTCTCATCCTTCTTTTTTCTATTTGCCGTGTCACTTCAATCATGGCTCTTCACAATTTCCTATCCTTTGTATCCTTAAAGTTATTGTGTTTTTATTATCACCCCCATCCTCCCTTCTGCTATCATTTTTTCAAGTGTATTTACCTCGGCAGAGAGAATTAATTTAAACCATTTGCCGATTTGCAAAATGAATGCAGAATTCAAAAAGAAATAAAAGAGTGAAAATATCCAATCTAACAGTGAATGTTATTAGATTTAATTTAATTTAGTAAAATAATGAATAAGTACTCTCATGTAGCCTTTTTTTGTCTTTTCACTCCAAACAAAGCAAAAAGTTTCCATGATGCAAAGGGGTTACTGAGAGTAAATGGAGGAGGGAAATAAAAAGAGACAGAAGATGACGATTGACATTGCATTAAAATTGTTTCATATCATCTGCATGAAAGCATGTTACAGGAAAACCTCAAGATGCAAATTAATAATTGGAGATGTCAAGAGCAATCAAGTACAGATGTTTAAATACCTGGGAACAGTTTTAACAGAGGATAGAAAATGCGACACCAAAATTCGAACACACATCTGATTAGCAAAAGGTGTATACCAAAAGCTAAGTGATGAGAAACAGAAAACAGAAAAAAAATTCATTAGAAATAAAGAAAAAAGATCTGGATTGCGATATGATAGCTATTCTCGCAGGTATAAATAAATGGTGCCTCCACAGTAGTAATTGGGAGATAAATTTAAAGACCCAAATATGAAAGCCTTCTTATAATAGTAAGAACTTGACAAAATGGCTAAGCTTGTATGTTTAAATAATGGCTAAGCTAGTATGTTTAAATATTTAAAGAATAATACATGAAAATCTAATAATTTTAAGTAAAAGTATAAGACCTTCTTATAATGGTAAGGGCTTTACAAAATATGTAATCCATTTTTATTGCATGTGTATACTAGTATTAATATAGGATTCTACTGGATATAAAACGAAGGATTAAGGAATGACCTAATCATGCCAGAATTACTAAATATAATAATTATAAAGAGGTAAATGTAAAACTCAAATATAAAAACCTTCTTATAATAGCAAGGACTTGAATAAATTGCAATCATTTTTTTTGTTAATGTTAGATTCTACAGGAGATAAAATTTTCTATTTTTATAAAAAAAATAAAGTGACCCCACCAGAGATACAAATATTAATAGAATAATAGAAAGCATACATTTAAAAGTTTACATATGAAATTAATCTAATAATAGCAAAGATATAAGAAAAATATATATTTCATATGTGGCGTATTTTTTACATCATTAATAAACAAGTATATATATATATATATATATATATATATATATATATATATATATATATATATATATGGGGATTGGGATCAAATATGGATCAAATCTGATAGAATGATAAGATAAAGCACAAATAGAAAACGTTTATTAATCTAATATGTTTCACTTTATTCTCTAATGAAGCTTTAATAAATGTAAACATGTTAGATTGATAAACCATTCCTATTTGTTCTTTATTCTATCATATATATATATATATATATATATATATATATATATATATATATATATATATATATTGTCATCCACAGACAGACTGTTTCACTGTATCACTGCTCTTCAGTGTGACTAGACGTCCGACTGTTTCAAGCCGGGATCGAAACGCGACCGATCGTAACCCTAGGCTATATTCGCAGAGAAAGGGAAATTTTAACGTTTTCTATACGCCAGAAATTTCAATTTAGTTGAAGTAGGAGCCACTGTTTTTAAAATTACCCTTTTCTCAAGGTTGATTTCCAGGGAGCATATATATTGTTGACTGTTTCGGTGGATCACAGCTCTTCAGTGTGGTTAAACGTCCGACTGCTTCAAGCCGGCATCGAAATCCGACGGATTTTGCATCAATCAGAGATCTTACCCCTAGGCTATCGTCGCACGGCAGAGAAAAAGGGAAATTTTAACGTTTTCTATACAAAATACGCCAGTGACCCGTAGAGCTAAATTCAGTTGAAGAGCAATGCGTTAATTACCCTTTTCTAAAGAGAGCTCATATATATATATGGTAAATGTTATTATAGACAACAAATGTTTTGTATCGATGAATTTTATTGATCGGCTTTTCAAAATTACAAATAATCCTTCTCAGATAAAGAGGAAATTCCTTCAGAGATTGTCCAATATTCATTAAGAAATATGTTCCAAGCTTTCCACTTTCTTATGTGTCATCATCAGGATAGATCGAGATAAATGGCGAGTTTGCAGATCTCGTGAGTAGAGTGACGTGAGCAAAGAGTGTTGTGACGTAGGCGTGGTGTGATCTATGTGTGCGTTAATTTTATTTCTTTATTTTTTATATCAATTTGAGGATGTGGGTTCTTAAATTATTATTTTTATTATTTATAGATGGTTGTTTTTGTTTTATGAGCATAAATGATCCTAAGTTTTTTTTACTGTTTGATTTTGCTAGAATTTTGGTGTTGTTTTCTGTGTAGCTTTCTGATATTACTAGCATCCTTATGCTACTTAATAATATGTTGTCTGTTAACACTCTGGTTCGATAGGTGACAGGTGAGTCTGCGTGAAAGTGTGGTGGTGGTATATCCTCTGTAAAGTGTTTTGTGTTTATTATTCTGATGGAATTTACACCTTGTCTGAGAAGTTGATCAGTATAATTCTTCAAAACAAAATGTCTGTTGTCTTTAATAATATTTGCCTTAAAGAACATTTGCTGTATAAATACACACACAATATATATATATATATATATATATATATATATATATATATATATATAATTTGCAATAGATGATGAATCATTCAAGTGTAGCGTAATGATTATTGATCGTGGGTGGTCGGAAGATGTATATTTTATATTCTCGTTTAAGTACGCTTTATCTCTGATATTGAGCACTTTTACCTATAAACATAACATACATTAAAAATATATTTTTGACACATCAAATATATATATATATATATATGTATGTATGTATGTATGTATGTATGTATAGTAAAGGTAGCAAATCAGTTGCTATATAATCCAAGTGGATCCTAGTAACATAAGATATTAAAACTGATCCACAAGAAGTGCTCAATGTATTTATTATTATAGAGCAAATAATAAACAGTAAAATCCCAAATCACCTAATAGTCTTAGAGATAAGTATGACTTATGTTTAGAAGAAAAAATAGACTAATAAAATACAATAATCAAAGCCAACTATTAAATCACCCATACGAGGTGATTTTGGATTTTATTGTTTATTAATTATATATATTTATATATCATAATAAAAAGAAAGAATAGTAAGATATATAATCTGGTGTTCTTATTAATTATATTTATTTTTACAAAACAGTGCTCAATGCAAATCTACAGAGCATAGATATTATAAATTTACTAATTTAAAAATATGGTTCCATCGTTACACAGGAATTACCATGTTTCAGAAACAGAAGCTAAAAACTTCAAATTCAATTATAGAATTAAATTAAATTAAAGTCCCTTGTTCTGTTTCATTTTCAAGCGAATTTTGGTTCCAAAATTCGCTTGGAAATGAAAAAGAGCTAGGGATTTTATTTTAATTCTATAATTGGATTTATAGTTTTTAGCTTCTGTTATTGAAACATGGTAATTCCTGTGTTGTGATGGAACCATATTTTTAAATTCTTAAATTTATAATATATATATATATATATATATATATATATGGTCTCCATAAAGTCTCTTTACAATTTAAAATAATATTACAAAAGCAAATAAACTGACAAATATTTGGAAATTCTTATAAAACGAAGAGTAAATATTGAAGTTCTTTTTAACGAATTTAATGCACCTCTGTTTGGGCGCCATTAGTTGCACGAAGGACATCAAGACTATATTTGATTTCTTGCCATATTCACTGTAGTATTACCTCTCATCAATGGTAGCAATTGCAACAGTGATCTTTTGCTTTATATCGGTGATATCCAGTATCTTTGTTTGGTACACGATATCTTTAACATAACCCTATAGAAAGAAGTCCAGAGGAGTGATATCTGGTGGACGAGGTGACCAGAGAATTGGGGGAATCCTTTCCAATCCAGTCTGAAAATGTTAGGGGTTCATTTAACAGTACGTCTTTCATTAAAATAATACCTGAAATACACAAACATGGCAATTCCTCTGTGGCGATGGAACCATATTTTTTAAATTAGTAAATTTATAAATGTATATATATATATATATATATATATATATATATATATATATATATATATATATATATATATATATATATATATATACAAGTGTCCATAAATTTCGTGTGCACTTTTAAAAAGTATAACTTTATTTGTATTTGCGATAGAAATAATCTGTAGAAAATGTTATAAAGTTTAATGTACCTAGTTTTAAGTATAGCTAAAATAACTAATGTGATTTCAGGCATTACTGTATATCAGTTGGTAAATGTTTAGTTATACTTAATATAGGGGTTCATTTAACAGTACGTCTTTCATTGAAATAATACCTGAAATACACAAATGCAATAAGATTAAAAACTTTACCTACTGAGTACATAGAATAAGTCTGATTAAAATATCTCACCAACTGCCTTTATAATATATTTTTTTTAAATTGTAAAGAGACTTTATGGACATTCTGTATATATCTGTGTGTGTATTTAGAACAATAGGTTTTAATCTTGAATTTTATCTGCAGATGCATTTAATTCGCTGAAGATAAAAAAAAATTTCATTTACTGATAAGCTTTCAGAGAAAGCTTCTCTTAAACAGTTAAAATATTGAATATGCTTAATTCAAACAAACATCTTTTTTGTGGTGAGATTCAAATATGCAGGTGTGTTTGTTTCTTTTCCAAGAAACAAATATTGGAATATCTTTGAGGGTTGCAGAGCTTTGGAGATTGTTACATTACCGGAATTGAAGATCTTCTCATGCAGGTTGGTAGCAGGTGGCTTGCCTTGAATAGAGTTCGATTACCTCAAGACCTACTCTTCCGACTTTGACTTGTTGAAATCTAGGTCAACCACTTCTTAGCTTCTTGGACAACATGAAAGGTTTGGATTAAGTTTTCAGCGCGCATACCTTCTCGGTATCTTATTAATATATATTGCATCCTTTTGTAGATCTCTCCAAACCTACTTCTTCCATGTTGCATTCTAGACTATTCAATCGTAGAAAGATATTAATTTCTCAGTGTTAGCAAAGGACACGGACACACACGCATTATGTACACGTCATCTTGAAATAAAATTCGGAATAGATATTTATTGCTAACGTGAATGTCTAATTCCTGGAGTAGGAATCGATTTCGGGGCCCATTACTCTTTGTAATATTAGGCACCAATTCATCTCGATTACTAGAAAGAAAACTAGAAGATGAATACTCTTAGATATCAAGCTTTTTCCTTTCTTATATATATATATATATATATATATATATATATATATATATATATATATATATATATATAATTTTTTCTCTTATATAAAAATTATCACACACACGCACACACACATATATATATATTTGATAAATAAGAAAAATAGTATATTATCTTAATAACTATAAAGGTTCAATTTCTGCAACTTTGCTCGTGTGTTTATTACCATAAAACAGTAAAAAGCACATCATAGCACAATTTTTGATAGCGCAATACTCTGAAATTGCTTAGAGAGTAAAGTAATTTCCAGTTTAATCTGGTCATTGTGTTCGAAGTAATTTTCAATGACTTAAAAATTAATTGGAAAACTAAAATGCCTCTAAAGGAATGTAACATCTGTTTTATTAAATACTAATTACAGATTCATTTACTAGTATTTTCTTAATAAGAAAATAATAGAAATAAGCAGTTAAAAATACTTAACCTGTTTGAAATCTACTCTGTCATTCCTACGTTAACAGTAAGAGATGAAAATTAGGTTAATTGATAATTAATATTTACAGATAATTATAAAATCTATAAACAGGTCCACAGTGAAGCAGTGTTTTAGTGAATATCTCATAAAATGTTTAAAAAAAATACCATTGTTTTATGTTTTATAATTTTGGAATTTCTTTTTAAGGTGTGTTATATTTATGGGATAAGGTGATCAATATCAGAGGTAGAGCGTATGTAAATATAAATATAAAAGTGAACATTGAAGTCAACACACAGAGGCGACAGGCTGTTTCATGCTAGACGCAATCGTCAGGCCGCCTGGCATGAAACAGCCTGTCGCCTCTGAGTGTTGCAGTGTTCACTTTTATATTTATATTTACATACGCCCTATCTCTGATATTGAGCACTTTATCCCATAAATATATCACACTTAAAACTATATATATATATATATATATATATATATATATATATATATATATTCAGATGGATGGATATGAGTTTGTGACTCTGGGTCTCATGCTTTTGCGATCATCAGAAAAACTAGTTTATTTTTTTTAAATTTAATCTATTTATGCTTGTGTTTGATTATGTTTGGTGGGGGGGGGGGAAATCCACCTCTGTGTCCGTTTTGGGGTTACACTCTCACACACACAGACATACATACAAAAATGATTTTTTTAGCATTTCACCCCAAGCAAGGCGGGAAGCAACTAGCACGCAAGGGGTTACAAAGAGTTGAAGCGAGAGCAAATAGGAGTGATAGAGGAAAGGATGAAGAGAAGGATAGGGGATAGATCAAGGCATCTGGAGACGTCGATTGATATTATATTTGAATAGTTGGAGATTATAGCTATCAGGGAAACAGGAAAGCGGGGAGGGAATTCCACGGGCGAGAGGTGCGAGACATGAAGCTATTGGAGTAGAAGAGACGGATACATTTAACAGTTTCGACAGTGAAAGGGTGAGAGCAAGATGCCAGCCTAGTAGAACGCTTAAATTCATGAAGTCTGGGAACCAGCCAAAGCTTAGTGGAAAATGTCATAAGGCCATTTCTGAACTTAGGTTTGTGGTTGGGACCCAGAAGGAAATGTGTATATACCAGAAATCGAAAGAAATCATAATAATAATAATAATAATAATAATAATAATAATAATAATAATAATAAATAATAATGCACAGGACCAATGCTTGCTAGAAATTACGAAGTACACATTCTGAAAAATTGTGTTAACCCGAAATGCAGAATATGTGATAGATATCTAGAAACAATTAACCATCTTGTATCAGGTTCCAATATATTAGAACCCACTGGATATAAAACTGAGAGTAATATAAGAGTGAGCCAATTCCTTCGCTGGAAAATCTGAAACTTTTACGGGAAGGAAACTGCAAGAAACTGGTATGAACATCACCCCTGTTACGGAGATAAGACCTGTAACAATTTTATGGGACTTTACAATACACACAGACAGAACAATCAAATCTAATCGCTCAGACATCGCAATCAAAGACTAAAAAACCTGAATGTGTTTTCTTATTGACATGGCAGTCAATGCAAATTGGAATGTATCTTTGAAGAACTCCAGAAGTCTATAAAAATACAAGAACCTTGAAGTGGAAAACTAAAAAAATGTGGCACATGAGGACATCAATAATTCTAATTGTACTTAGAGCCTTCGGTTTGACTGGAAAATGTTCCGATAGACTCATTGAAAGGGTCCTTAGTAGCCCATGCCTTAACCCTTTTAGCTCTGATTACCGCTCTTTACCGGTGGTAAAGAAAAAATGGCGTAATGTCTAGCGACCGTTTGAACAGTGGTATAGAAAAATGACTTAATGCCAGCCACCGGTTGAACGATGGGTAAACACATGTAAATATTTCATATCGACTGTGAAACATTGCATACTAATTATTTGCGAATTTTGACTCAGGAGCTCAGGCAGAAGGATTAAAATTGTTCAAGAACGCAGGGTTCAAAGGGTTAAAGAAATACAAAAAATATGTACTCATAAGCACAGTACACAGCTTACGAAGGGCTTTGTCTGTGTAAAATGTGTGATCTTAGGGAGCCTAACAACAACAACAACAACAACAATAATAATAATGCAGGGTTAAAAGCTGAAACTGAAGGTTTAATCCTTGCTGCACAGGGCCAATGCTAACGAAAAATTACAAAGCATACATACTGAAAAATTGTTTTAGTCCAAAATTCAGGTTCTGTGATAAATATCCAGAAACAATTGACCATCTTGTATAGGTTTCGCGGTATTGGTACCAACTGAATAAAAAACACGGCACCACATAGTGAGCCAATATCTGCACTGGAAACTTACGGAAAGGAAACTGCAAGAAATTGGTATGAACACCACCCAGACCCGGTTACGGAGATAGAACCTGTTACAATTTTATGGGACTTTACAATACACACAGACAAAAAGAAAATCAATGGTAATCATCCAGCCATCATGATTAGACACCGCAAAGACAAAACATGCCTCCTTATTGACATAACAGTCCTTGCAGACTGCAAATGTATCTTTAAAGGTCTTCAAAAAACTATCAAACTACACGGACCTTGAAATCGAAATCTCAAAAGTGTGGCGCATGAGGACATTAACAATTGCATTTGTAGTTGGAGCCCTCGGATTGATTGGAAAAGATTTCAACAGACTCATTGAAGGAATCCCTGGTAACTCATGCCTTAAAGAAATACAAAAGATTGTACTCACAAGTACAGCCCACACCTTACGAAGTGCTTTATCCATGTAAAATATGTGCGATTTTCTTTTCAAAACTGCTCAGTGGAAAATGTCATGATGCCATTTCTGACCTTAGGTCTCTGTTTGTGACCCGGAAAGTAATGAGTATACACTAGAAACGAAAGGAAATAAAACAACAACAACAATAATAATAATAATAATAATAAACAAAATGGCTCTTCCAAAGTTTGTCAACACTAAGAGAAGAGCGTGATTCAAGAACAGAAAAAGACAAGACAGTGTTTGACAATGTTCAAGAATATTTCGACCGTAATAATAAATAAAAAAGCAAGACCAAAGTAAATAGAAGAAAGCTGAAACCAAAAAAATAGACAATTCTTTCTCCCAGACAAAATATGTAGATCAATTTACAACCCACCAGTAGCTAAGGAATTCAAGACATTAGGGTGAGATTGAAGGGTTTATTCTTACTACACAGGACCAGAACCTACTTACACTTATCTACCAAGCTAATATCTTGCATAATAGTAGGGACCAAAAATGTAGGTTTTCTGATCAATACATTGAAACTATTGATCACTTTATCTAAGGATGCTCAATATTCACACCCAATAAAAACAAGATCTCCAAAAAAAAAAAAAAAAATTATCAAAATACAGGAACCTTGCAATCGAAATCTCAAAAATGTAGCACATGTGGGGATCAATAATTTTAATTGTAAAATATGTCTGATTCTTTTTTCAAAACTGCTCAGTGGAAAATGTCATGATGCCATTTCTGACCTTAGATCTCTGGGTGGGACCCGTAAAGAAAGAAATGAGTACACACCAGAAATCAAAGGAAATAAAAGAATAATAGTAATATCAAAATCAGGATCTCTTAGAGAAGAGCCTGATTTAAGAAAATAAAAATTAAAAAAAGCCACGGTATTTGACAAGGTTCAACATTTTTTCTACAGTACGTCTGTCTTTTTCAAGTTACGTTTAAAAATCCCATATAATTTTTTTTTGATCTGCAAATGATTATAAGTTTTTATACAATCCTTCCTTGCTATCGGCTTACAGTCAAATCACATTGAAACACCAGTTCTCGTATGACCACCGAAGTTAAGCAACGTCAGTACCTAGATGGGTAACCGCTTGGGAATACCAGGTGCTGTAAGCTTGGATGGGCAGGTGGTGTAATGGATAATGGCTCGGAATTGTTAATGACAGAGTCAAGTTCCCGTACAATCACCGAAGTTAAGCAACGTCGAGCCTGGGCAGTACCTAGATGGGTAACCGCTTGGGAATATCAATTGCGATAAGCTTAGGTGTGCTGGTGGTGTAATCGATAACGACCTGAAATTGGAAATCGGAGAGCCGAGTTCCAATTTCAGTCGGGTTCGGTACATTCACTTACGCTCAAATAACATTGGGAGTGGTATGAATCCTACTCCTCTCTCCCTAGCTATAGGTTAATTAGTATGCTTTGTATCAGGAAGTCATTATTATCTAAAAAAAACCGTCTTACGATCTAAAAATATTTTCTGGCTTTACATAACCTGCAAAGGGTTGAAAGCCTTAAAATCAACTCAATGTATTGGAAATCAACGCATCAAAATGAATGAAACACAGACAGCGTAGCCGGCATGCAACTAAAACGTACGTAATAGGATGGAGACTGTGCTGATCTTTTTTTCCATTAGTTACTAAGAGGAATTAATTAAACAGAATTCGGCGTTTGAGAAGATATCAAGCCATAATAAATGCTCTTATGCTAAACCAAGCTTGGCTCTCATGGCACCCGGTCTTAATTGAACTATCGAAATCGAAGTGTTAACACGCTCATGCTTTGTCTTGGTAGATATGGATAAGGCGACAGCAAATATGTACGCCTCCATGAAAGTGTGAGAACAGATTTCAAGCGACAGAAAAAAAAATAAACAAAACAAAACTGGTACCATGTTTTCGATTGCTGTTATTTCTGATAGTTCGAAATTGCCCTTGGCTTTCATTGAAGAAGGAGTGAAAGAAAATAGCAGAATTTACCGGCAAATGTTGGGGAGAGATGTGTGGAACCCCATTAATTGTTGTAGAAAAATCCAATAGATTTAAGTAATAAAACTAAAAATCTCAAGTCTGTGCAAATAACGGCTGGCGCAGAAATCGACTCATTTTTGTGCGAAAAACAAACTCCAAATTTGAATTTCCACATTCGCATTTATTAACCAATCAGAGACGTTATCTCAAACGACCTAACAGCTTTGAAAAATCAGACAACCATATGTTTGTTGTCTACTATGAAATTTGAAAGATCACTCCAGAAAATGATTCACATTATATTCACATATGTTCCCTCCTAAAAATAGATATTAAAAATTGGAGAAATATTTATTAACTAATAAACATCTGAGTTGAGTAAATTTAACTTTAGCTTCCTTGATCCGTCTCAGTCAGTTATGTTCTATGCGTTATACACGCGTAGACGATCACGCATCTTTCGATACATGTCTGACGAGGCAGATTTTTTCCTGCAGTAGGTTGCCCTTTCTTTCTGCGGTAGTCAAGTTGCCATCCAAGATTACAGAACCTGGTTTGTCCTGCTATTTACCCGTAGCGGGGAAGGGAGAATAAGAGAATTCATATCTTTCTCAAGGATATGAAGTAAGTGAATGTAATGTTGACTGGAATTCGAACTCGGCTCTCCGATTCCTCAATGCGAGCCGCTATCCATTACTCCTTTACTCCATCTATTTTCTCATTTTCTTTTATCCCTCTATTTTCTCATAAATATTCGTTGCATAAATTCAAAAATTCAGTTTTTCGTTAAACCTTTGATCAGAGTTACTGCTGACTACTCACACCTTTCTTATAATTAATTACTCAACCTTTTGCATATTTATTGAGTAACTTGTGGCAAACAGCTTCGAGATTTTAATGTTAATTATACAACACGAAAACATAAGAATGGAGATATGTAAACAAACGGATATTAGCAGTAGTAACAACATAGTTCATTCTTTCATGGGTGACTGCTGGAAAACTATACGCGTACATAAAACAACGTGAATGCGTAACTCTCTCGTTAAGTAGGCGCATTCAGCTTTTCAATCATACTAATGCAATTATTTTTGTTGTGATGTAAAAAACAAAATATTTTTGTGGGACTTTGTTTACAAGGATCTTTGTAATTCGTTTCTTTCAACTTGAGAGAAAACAAATATTCGTAACAAAAATTTATTTAAATTTGTAAAACTGTGTTTGAAGATTATTTCTTTTATTCGCTTTATACTCTATAGATGTTCTGCAGTAGGAGTGAATTTATTTGTTAAATTCAAGTGACTTAAAAATATAATTTTGCTAAAATCCATTTTTAATGATTTCAGCCCAAGCAAAGGAATAAAACCACTAAAACGCAAGAGATTACTGAATGTAATAGAACATGTGAAAAAATATTAATAACAATAAAAATACATGAATTAAGAAGACAGAGGATGACGACTGAGATTGCATTTAAATTTTTGAAGGTCAAGGTTGACTGGAAAGCAAGAAGCTGGAAGAGATTTACCCAAGCGTGATGTGCGAAAAAGGGAACGGTTAGCATAGAACTAACGGTTACATATAGCCAATTTCACTCTAAAATGATGAAACCTTGTTGCCAAACTTATACTAAGTACAATATAGGAAAGTTCATTAGAACAATTACCAAGAAAATATTTATAGAAAAGGCACAGCAAAGCTACATTCCTGAAACGTGACTGAAGCCGAGATGCCAGATCAAGAGCAATAAAATTGCAGATTCCTCTTTGGATTTTATCAGCAATCTTTTTAAATACTTAGCAGAAACACCAGACTAAATGTAGCAGCTGTTTTCAATACATGAACGAATGGTAGACTTATAAATATGTAAGACAAAATGCGAGAAAAACTGTCTAGCAAGACACATGGATCCAACTTTCCTAGCAGTAGATTTTGAAATTGATTCAATATAATCTTCCCACTTCATCTCAGCAGAAAACAAGAGCCCAAGAAGGCACAATGAGTCACTTTTCATTGAGGTTATCATTAGCCATGCTGATGGACGATTCAAAGAGAGCAGTTTCGGTGGCGATAAAATTAACAAGCCATTCCTTGCCCCAGTTAACAACAGATTGTAGGTCATTTTTTAGATGAGCTGCTAATTTGACCATAAGGATCCGATCAGGCTTAATATTAAAACATAAGTAAATAACCATGTCATCAGCTTAGATTTTTTTATGTGCCATGCGTGATACACGCTTAGGCGAACATGTATCTTTCGATACATGACTGCCGAGGCAGATTTTTTTTCGCGCAGTAGGCTGCCATTTCTTTCTGCTGTAGACCAGTTACCATCCAAGTCTAAAGAAGCCTGTCTGTCCTGCTATTTACCCATAGCTGGGGAGGTGAGAAGAAGAGGATTCATACTTTTCCCAATGATATTAATAATAAGCGAATGTAATGAATTCGACTAGAATTCGAACTCGGCTCTCCGATTCCTCAATCCGAGTCGCTATCCATTACTCCACTGCGCCCACGAAAAAAATTTGCCTAAAAGAGCAAAACTTAATGTTATGTTCCGACAATCCTCATCGGAACTGTTATATTCCGTGCTAAGGGAATAAATACTTAACACCAGGTGGATATTAGAAGAAAGGTTTATTGTACACAACAAGTACAATATGAAATACGGTACAGTTATAAACACAGGTCAATCTAGTAGTGAGGGCCACTAATTGGCAGGTTGGACGCACTTGCGTCGTCTCTCTCTCACTCTTCACACTCTGTCCTATATAAGTGCATATAAAAAAGATAAATTGAGAAGTATAAGTAGTCAAATGCTTATACCTGCTGATGAGTAGTTGGAGTAATTCCCAAAGAACCCATCTATGAAACTCTAGAGTCGGGATGCTGAAGACAACATCGATCAGCTTTAAATTTGTATTACATCATATATATATATATATATATATATATATATATATAGTGAGAGAGAGACAGAGACAGAGATAGATAAATATGCTGTCACATCATCATTTCTGTTATGTCCGACAATCCTCGTCGCCACTGTTATATTCCATGCTAAGGGAATAAACACATAACACCAGGTGGATACTAGAAGAAAGGTTTATTGTACAAAACAAGTACAATATGAAATACGGTACAGTTATAAACACAGGTCAATCTAGTAGTGGGTGCCACTAATTGGAAGGTCGGACGTGCTTGCATCTTCTCCCCTATCTTCCGTAGACAGTTGACTTTATAGGTACTTACTACCTATAGTGTAATCATTCATGCAGGTGCCTGGTTGTTCCATTACATCAATTTCTATAGTTGCTTAGATCGAGTGAAATGAAATAACTTGCAAGTTGAGGAATTTCACAGTTCCTAGATTTTTTAGACATAAGTAACTTAACTCAGACAAGACAAAACCTTTCTAACTTAATTCCAATCAATTTTTCTATCAGTCGATTTTAAAGAAAATGTATTTAACTGAAAATATTATTTCTTTTTCTTCTTCTTCTTCATCAGTATAATTCCTTAGTTGGTCAATTTTTGAGACCTGAGGTTTGCTAATAAATACATACATCCTGTTTACTCAAATTCTGATAAATACTACATATACAGTGCTTATATTTTCATTACGTTGATAATACTCTTGTGGCTAGATGAGCAGTTCTACACAATGCAATTTTTTTTAATCACATTTAAACAGGTACTGCCAAAGATTTTGTTAATTTTCTTGTCTGCACCCTTTTGATTGTACCCTCCGATAGTTTTCAGGTACCACATTTTTTTCAATTTCAAGATTTTTATATTTACTTTTGTCATAGTTTTAACATATATTTTTATCTGATGCCATTGTCATATCTATGAGAACATCAATCAGCTTTAAATTTGTATTATGTCATATATATATATCTATATATATATATATATATAGTAAGAGAGAGAAAGACAGAGATAGATAAATATGCCGTCACATCACATTCATCAATCCTCGTCGGAACTGTTATATTCCGTGCTAAGGAAATAAATAAGTAACACCAGGTGGATATTAGAAGAAAGGTTTATTGTAGACAACAAGTACAATATGAAATGCGGTACAGTTATAAACACAGGTCAATCTAGTAGTGAGTGCCACTAATTGGAAGGTCAGACGTGCTTGCGTTGTCTCTATCACTCTTCACTCTCTGTCCTCGAGTCTCTCGTAGACAGTGGACTTTATACATACTTACTACCTATAGTGTAATCATTCATGGAGGTGCCGGGTTATTCCATTACATCACTTAAATAAAAACCTCTTCAGAAGATGTCCATAGCGTAATTTTACAGTGTCTGCCTATATTTCTGAGATGAGGCATTATGTACACATGGCACAGTGGATAAAGGCGTTAGTTAGATCCAGTGACAGGACCCAAAGAGTGTGAGTTCAATACCCGGTTAAGACAGTAAAGAACTTTCAGAGGGAAATTAGCAGGAGATAACTGATAAGTGACATCCATTAAACATGGCACTTGGAACTAGAATAGTCTACCCCAACGAGCGAAATAAAGGGTTCAGTTCGACATTCCAACCACCTGAAAAAGGCCGAAGCGTACAACGGCCGAAACGTTGTGATAAATATGGCGACAAAGATGAGGACAATAGTTCGAATAATTTAAATAGTGTACATAATACCTCATCTAAGAAACATATACAGATACTAAATGACAGAGCTATTACGTATATATTAATAAATATACATAATACCCCACGCCGACAGTAAGACTCGGATTTTTATGATTAATACAGTCATCAGGTACCTGTCATACTTTCGGCGTGGGCTATTATGCATATTTATTAATATATCCCATATCAGGCCAAAGATGAGGACAACAGTCCAAATAATATAAATAATGTTCGTAATTTTACCTTTAAAATGAACTGGTATTTTCATGCTTTAAGTGTAATTAAGGTCTTTCATTGAGTGAATGGTTCGTATTACTGTCAGTTGAAATTTATAAAATCTTTTTCAGAAAATCAAACTTATCAAATCCACTAAATATTATAACTCCTTCCAAAACGAAATGGAATTTTTCTTTCAAACCTTTTGTTTATGACTGTATGTAAATTTTTAAAAAAATGATTCTCTTTTAGTTACATTTGCTACCAAATTTGTTGTTGCTGCTTTTGAAAGTCTTCAACTGATGTGGTTTTCATTAGCTGCTAAGAATCTTTGTGAATTTTTTTTACCAATCTATAGGGTCTGATGAAGGATCTATTTTTAGAATACATTTTGAAATATTTGTTAATCATTGATCAGAGAAAAATAGTATAGTTTAGATATTTTTGAATGTGTCTGGCGCCAAACCTGACATATATAAATATAAATATTTTCATTGCAATTTTTCTAATGAGCTTTCCTCCTTAATTTAAACGGAATTTAAAGCATAATTTTCACCGTTTTACAGTTAAAATAGTTAGATTTAACCGCAAGTTCTATTCTAATAGTTATCTCTCGTACACCTTCCGTCCGTTAAGTTTCGTACTTCGCTGCCATCTACAATCTTCAAAAGTTTAAATGCAACATCACTCGCCATCTGCCTTTCTGAACACTGTTCTTTTATTCACCTTTCTTCACACTAAAGTCTTCTCATTTTCTTTCACTCTCAGTAACCCCTTGCGTCTTAGTGGCATTATCGCCATCTTCTGTCTTCCTGATACCTGTTCTTTTATTCTCCTTTAGGCTCACTAAAGTCTTTTGATTATCTTTTAATCCCAGTAGTCCATTGCATCAGAGTAGCATCATCGCCTTGATTGGGGTGAAATGATTATAGAAAAAGATTGGCTTGTATTTCTGAAAAATAAATACATTAAAAAAAATCTAGTAAAAATCTACCGTTAAATAATTTCTTAACATATACGCTTAAAATTTAGGCAAATTTTCGACGCAAATGTTTCACTTCCGGGTGCATTTAGTCGATTTCCTGGCAATATGTCACTGCTGAGAAATTTTCATCTTGATTCAAAAAGTTGTGGATATTTCACGATCACCAAAAAATAACCAAATAAAATTTCTTTTGATGCTGTTTTTGTTTGTCAAAGGTGATTTTTTTTTGTGCTTCAATTTACTTCAGAGAGTTTGCAAAATGCCGTCGCTTGTCGTCCTGAATTCATTTTTGTTACGTGTCGCAAAGCGATCCACAATTGGGTTGTTTCTGGTGCACAAAATAAAATAAAAATGTCAGTGCAAAGATCGCTAGGCGAATTTGTTTTTTTTATTCTTGTTCAGCCCATTGTGCATCCATTTTCTGTATTTTCCAATTTGCTGCAAATGTTTGAGTGTGTCTGTCTCAGTAATGGCCCCCAATCAGTTGTCGTGAATCGTCGAAGCATCTCCACCGCTCGCTCAATCTTCAAGACTCCAGTCTCCGTTTACAAATATTAGGAAGTAACGTGAAGCCGTTCGTTCATTGAGATTTCTTTGCTTGGTTGAGCTGATCAAAAAATAAGAATCTAAATTTGCATCACTCCAAAATCTTCAACTTATGTTTTAAAACTAAATGAATTTCAGTTTGCGATAAAAAGAAACTATAAAAAGATAAAATTAACTTCTTATTCTTATATGTGTCATGTCTCGTCAGAACATGAATGTTTATGGTCCTCTCAACTTCCTATCCTTTGTAGCTATAAGAAGTGTTTGTATTTAAAGATACAAACACTTCTCTCTCAGTAATTACTAGTTAAGAATTAATAATAATCTGCTAAAATAAAGATAATATTAGCAGCAATATAATATATATATAGTAATATTATATATATATATATATATTACTATATAAATATATATGTCTGTGTATATATATATATATATATATATATATATATATATATATATATTGCTGCTAATATTAGTAATATCTTTATTTTAGTAGATGAAGAATTGTTAACCATTATTATTAATTCTTAACTAGCAATTACTGATAGTAAAGATACAAATACGCATAAATTCACCTTCATCCCTACCGTGTGCCAATCCCCGATAGACGTCAATTCAGTTGGATTTCGATCCTAGCTAGAGGCAACCGGATGCCTAGCCACACTAATAAGCTGTGATACAGCGAAACACTCTGTCTGTGGATGACAATATATATGCTCCTGAAAAATTTATTTCGGTTGAGTTCTCTGGGGAGGAAATGTGGGTTTGTAAACAGTGACTATTACGGCTAATAATGCAAGACTCTTCGGTAAATCGAATCGAGTTCTCTCAGTCACTGTGTGTTTATCTAAATATAAATACGCCTGAATTCACCTTCATCCCTACTTTGGAACAACGGCTTAGTGGTGGAATCCCCGACTGATGCCAATAGAGGTAACCGGTGGTCTAGCCACAATGATGAGCTGTGATACAGCGTGGATGACAATATATATATATATATAATATTACTACGAGATTGTTGGCCGAGTCGTGCAATAGGCACTGCGACTAAAAGTAATCATTTCAAAAATAATTTTTCATATTACTAGAGTTCAAACACTCCAGATCACAAATAGCTAAATACTTTTTATTAAATTTTATATAAGTGAATAGAGGGTCCAGTTTACCACATAAATTAATTATAAATTGATCTACCTGCGAAGGCCAAACTAAAATATGCTTATACCACGTGATTTCTTAAATGTTTAAAAAGAAATATTGAAATTCATAATCTTTTTTCATTTATTATTATCGATTAAAAGCTCCAGAGTATGAGTTAAAAAAATTAAGAACTTATTCCTTATGAACATATTTGGTTTGGTTTCCATAAGGAGTGAAATTTACAATGAATTTACATAGAAAACTTGACACCCCTGTTAACTTTCGTAAAATTCAATAAAAACATGATTGAAGCTACTATAGCGTAAGGTCTACCTCAATATGTCGTATCCTTCCCCTTACGTGGCCATCATGTCAGGTGAGGTCTAACATGGATATTTATATCTGTCTCACATTTTTTAAATACGTGAAACGGGAGCTAAACCTCACGCTATATTGAGGTAGACCTCACGGTATATCGAGGTAGACATCACGCTATATTGAGGTAGACTTCATGCCATATTAAGGTAGGCATTACGCTATATTGGAGTAGACCTCACGCTATATCGAGGTAGGCATCACGCTATATTGAGGTAGACCTCACGGAATATTGAGGTAGACCTCACGCTATATTGAGGTAGGCATCACGCTATATTAAGGTAGACCTCACGATATATTAGCACCAAATAAATACATTAGATATTCTCGATGTACAGTGCTTAATATCTTGGGTAATATTTTTTTTTTATTTCTTGACAGTAAGTGTTGCGAAACACTGCCTTGTGTCGCTTCCCAAAATTCTATCAAGGATCAATTAATAATGTAGTAGGTATTATAAAAATACAAAATTGTGGCACAAGGCCGAAGGGGAAGTGGGGAAAAGGGTGGTCTTTCACTAGCTATCCTATTCCTAGTTAACCATAATCATGACCCATTCATTCATTACAATTACATATTCACCACAAGAACTCATCCATCACCTTTCAATCCTGCAAACACCACAATACCACATATTCTCAAGAGTCCTACAAAATACCTCATGAATTAAAAATTTGTAATGTTTATATATATATATATATATATATATATATATAAATTTCATGAAACATGAAATGACGGGGAGGAGATATGAACCCCGACAAGAAACTCAAAATGTCAACCAAAGACAAAACGAAAACATAATAATGTTAGTAGCAACCGTCCACCCCTTAAAATAATAAGAATGGCCGCTGTATTCTATCGCTAGATAGAATCAAGAAGCACACTCACTAATGGAATGGGAAGGGAAAAAGAAATGACGGAATGGGAAAATCAAAAGCTGACTCAGCTGAGATGAAAAAAGAGGACGGAAACAAACTGGGGAGATTGGGAATCTCGGCATGGATCATAACAGAAGAAAAAGCCGGGAACAGGCCGGGAACAAAACTTATTCACATTAACTAGGAACACAAAATAGTGTCTAACTTAACCGGAGTGTGTGTGTGTATTGGGGGGGGGTCCACAGGAAACCGTCCCGTTGCGTTAAAAAAGATTTTGACTTAAAAAAGAAAATCAAGGCTTGCCTCGTCCGTCCACACGGACCAGGCTCGTCTCAGTCACCCACCTTTCACTGAAATCCGTCGAAATCAAACGCTTTCGATCAAATCTGATTTTCACCTTAAGCTAATGCTTAAAGAAAACAATCCGATCCTGATACAAATAACGTTAATTTCGCAAGATTCCCTCCTTTTGCGATATCCTCACGTCCATTCTTGCCACGGCTATTTAATAATGTAGGAGGAGAGAGCCCGCGGAACGACTCTGTTCTCATAAAGTCCTTCTCACAAAAAAAAAGATGAAAAGGTAGGGAAGGCAGGCCTTAAGTAACCAGGTGGTAGACCTGCGCATCCCACCCCTTCAGGTAAAAAGATTACAAAAACCAGTGCAGCCTCACTATGAAAAACAAGCCATGACCGCAACCCCACACACGCAGGTAATTTCACTTATTTTTCCACAATAGCTTCTATTGTAAAACTTCACCGATTGTTGAATATCAGTTTGGTTCACAGGTTATATATGGTCTTCTGTAAAGATATTGAGTTCTTGTAGCTCAACCGGTTAGAACAGTTGGTACATTTAACCAGATCCCTGGTGTTAAAAAAAAAACCTGAGAAAAACGTGAAAGATTATTCTTTAATCCCATTCTAGGGTGTCCCTTCCGATATTGACGACCTGGGTAAAAGTTTGAGTAAAAACAAGTGGTTAAGCTATTCTGACTAGTGTCCTCATCTCGACATGTTTAGAGTCAATGTGTTTCAAATGTTGCGACTCCGATTTTTGTAAATTGTCTATCGTATTCTGCAGCTACATGAAAATTTTTAAAAATAATTATGCACTGGTATCGCAAGGATTCAATAATCGAGAAAATATATTCCTCTTTAAGTACATCTCAATGAAGAAAATTTACCGAGGTGGACTAAATAAATTTTTTTCTTGAAATTCTCAGAAGGTTATCGAAGAGGAGAGATACGTGAATAACTTAGGAGAGTGACAACCAAACTTTTGTGACTATAACAACTAAAATAAAGAATTGAGCAGTGTATAAATTCAAATTCGAAATATCTTTAAATTTTCGAATCCAAATTATCATTTTATATAGAGAAAAAGGTGGGACTGTAAACTACATCGCAAGTGAAGGCAACAAGCAGGCTTGGAAGAAATATAAACAGAGATATGACTGGGTAGGATCAATGATACAGTCTGAATTGTGCAAGAGGTTTTGGTTTGACCATCTAAACAGACGGCATCAGAAAAATAAATAGGTAGAAAATAAAAAAAAAAAAAAAAAAAAAAACTTCGTGAATGACAATTTCCTCTGGAAATGGTAAGATCTGAATGAGGGGAAAAAAAGAAAGCAGAACTTTCCAGATTACAGAATGTAAAAAAGGGGAAGAGAGAGAGAGAGAGAGAAAAAAAAGAGAGAGAAAGAGAGAGAGAGAGAGAGAGACTGAAAAATACCAGGAATTCGCTCGGTGACTGAGAAATCTTTTGGGGAGATGACAGTCAAGTCTTTAGTTGCGTCACGTCACACGGCAAATAGTCCAGATGAATGCATTCTTTGCAGCATTCCTTCATCCTCACTTAGTGACCCTCTACCTTGAATGGCTCTTGGGACCTATATTTAGGAATAAGAGTAAAAATAAATAAACGCTAACATTTCGAATGTGCGATGTTTAGATCAAGTAGAATTTCTTGATTTATTCTTCTTTAACTATACCAAGGACGATATCTTTTTGGGAAGCAAGATATCTGTCGATAGAAAATAGCGCAAGGAAAGGTAGGTTCATGCCTTTTTATACATGAGTGTATAGTAAACGAAGCGAAAACTTTCTCCGTCAGATAAAGAATATAACCGTTGCGACCTTTAGCTCCCCACCCCAAACCGCATCCTCTAAACTCCTGACTATCGGCTAATTACAGACGTTGATGCATCGAGTGGGTTTCGCTTCTTTCATGAAGAAAGCTGAAAGGTTAAGAAATGGCCTCGGCTTCACTATCGAATTAAACTTTGGCATACACAAAATGTACACATTATCTAATATCTAATTGGAGCAAAGTCGAATGTTTCTGAAGCGCTTTTGTGAAAGTCTTTGAGAAAGATCGGTAGACGTAAGTTGGAGAAAATTGCTATATTAGGAACTACAAAATATTACCAGGTCGTTTTGGCTTCTTTCTTTTTTTTTTTCGGATATTTGCTGACTTTGTTCCGCATTCTAAGATACACCGAATTCTTTGTAACATAAGAAAAAGAAAGGAAAATCTTCATGCATTTTGAAATATGCAAATGATAGCAACAACAACGAACGACTCTAATAAAACTGTAGTAATTGTAATATTGCAAAAAAATATTTTGTTATCATCTTCTGGATTTCTAATCTCGTTATGCAGAGAAAAAATCTCTAACGAATCGTTAGTCATGTATATGCGGGAATTTTTCAATTTTAATGTCAATTGATTAAAAAATAAGCACGCAATAGAAATGAAATCTGCCATTTACATATTGGTCGTAATTCAAAGGATTAAAGGAAAAAAGGAATAAAAATAGTTACTGAACCTATAATAATAATAATAATAATAATAATAATAATGGTAATAATAATAATAATATATTATCATGATGCGATTTCTCTTTGCGGGGGCCTTTGTTACTGAATCCGAGCGGAAACGACACACCATAGCGTGATTTTTGTTAGAGCAATAATGCTAAAATGACCTAACTTGAAAGATAAAGCAATTTCCAGTATAATTTTCGACTTAACAATAATAACGTGGGAGGTTTTCATTCGTGCTCACCCCGATAATATTGATCTGACTTTTTGTATATTTTTGTTTGTTATAAAAGCCGAAAAAAAAAAAAAACATCACGTCAGGATTGGAAGAGAGAAAGAATTGCAAAAATCACTTATTACTACATAAAATAATTCTACCAGTAAAATAATGATGGTTTGATTTTGAAAAAAAAAAAAAAAATACAGATAGAAAAAAAGCAATTTTTTATACTCAAATACTTTTTTGCCAAATCAACACGTGTAAAATTATTTTATGCAAAAATTACTAGTTTTTCATTTCTTTATTTTTTACGCTTTCATTCTGTATATTTCAGGACGTTGGTGATCATGGCTCTCCACAATTTCCTGTCCTTTGAAGCACTTAATAATTTTTGTCTTTTTATTATCTTTCCTAAATCTGTTCCGTCATTCATTTACTTAAATTACCTTGCGAGATTAAGTAAATGTGCTGTTTTCCTCTCTCCCCCCACCTCGCCTTCAATCTGTTCTACGAGTATCAAATTTTCCAAGCCCTCTTTCCTCATTATGTACCCTAGAAATTTTAACTCTTTCTTCCTGATGTTAAGCTTAAGTGTCCTATTTGTTTCCATTTTCTCTAAAATTTCGTCGTTGCTCACATGTTCAGTCCATGGTATACTCAGCATCCTTCTGTAGAACCACAGTTCTGATAAGTCAAGTCTCTTTTTCATCTGTGAGGAGATTCTCCAGCTTTCACTACCATATAGGAGTAAATGTTTTGTTTCTATTTTCTCCAAAATTTAGTCGTTGCACACATGTTTGGTCAAAGCAATATCTTCATCAATATTTTTATATATATATATATATATATATATATATATAAAACATTTTTTGTTTTTACGTTCTTTTTATAGATACAAATATTTAAGTAAATGCTCTGTTTATAATAAACAGTATTAACAACATTTACCGGCCTGAATGTCCTAGAAATTTTCGATTCCTGTTGTTTGTTAAGATGAAAAAAAATTTGATTTCCTCGTATGTATGCGTGAGAAAAAAAAAAGAGGCAGGGGTGAAAGTGAGGGGTAAAGTGTAATTGTTGCGTAGCTTGGTGAGGAAGAATGTAAGTGCCATGTAAATAGGCGAGGAAGACGGGTGAATGAGTAAGGGAATCTCTTTTAAGCCGCCGTTGAGAACATCGGTCTCTATCTCCTTACTGGTTTTGTCCTTCTAGATCAGTGGTTCTCCTGTTTTTGGGTTTTTTTTTTTTAGTTTTTTGTTGTTTTTTTTATGTCGGGGCGCACTTGAAATCCTACCAATAATTGTAGGCGCACTATATACAAATGTCGGGAAAATGTTATAATGAAGTCAAATATTGCAGAAAAGAAATAATGCAATAAAAAAATGAAAGATACCTTAAGTTTATTGATTCTTGTGTTTATGAGAAACATGAGTCTGATGAATTTGGGCGAATATTTGATAGGCAAACTCTCATTTCCTCCTCAATACATTGAAGAGTTCCTCTCTTTTTGCACTTAATTGTGGTGAGAGCAGAAGAGCCTAAATATGCTATTGAGTGGGTAAAATTGGAGATAGCAGGGAAGCCAATGAAGTACAAGGAAAATCTTTTTTTTTCTGATTTCTTCATTTAAATATGAATAAGAACGATACGGGTACAGCAATCTAATAAAGTAAATATATTTATTTCTTATGTCTGGACACATATTATTCTGGAATGCCAGGGCGCACCTAGACATCTTCCAGGGCGAGCTCAAGAGACTTTACTTAAATACCCTTCAAAGGGATCATGAAGCATTTTTTTTTGTCCGTGAAAACGTGACTTGTTGATTGAAAAATATTAAATATTTATTTTCAAAGGATTAATTTATTAACCGGAAGGATGCGTGGATCCTCCGACACTGAAACCATTTTTTGTTGTTGTTGTTGTTATTTTGATGATTGGCTGTCTTGGTGTTTATTCCGTCTCCGTTTTACACATGTTTAGACACGTTTTCTTTCTCTTTTTTCTTTTTTCTTTTTTTCTTTCACGCCCATTCATTCCTTCTTTTTTATTTCTTCCCTGTCTTCGTTCTTTCTTTTTTTTTTTTCTTGTTTCATGTTTTTCTTTAAAACTTTCCTCACGCTTTCCTTCTCTTTTTTGATTTTCTACACATTCATTTATTCATTCTTTCTCCGTCCTGGGTAAGACGATAAACTACATCCGCGACCTTGGTAAGACGACAACTACAGCCAACAGCAATGCCTCTGATCAGGAGGTTTTGAGGAGCGTGGAACTACCCCTTAATTACTGTTGTTCCTAGGTCCGCCTTAACCCGGGGTGGTAGTACCTGTTAGGGTCCCAGCTATGGAAAAATAGTTAACCCCTAACTGGGTTCAAAACACTATGAAAGTATAAAAGTAGGTTTTAATACTAGCAATACATTTTTGTAAACAATTATTACAAGCAGTGAATTTTTGAAGAAAAAATTATTACCTGCAGTACATTATTACCAACAATACAATTTTGAAGAAAAAAATATTGCCAACAAAATATTTTTGAAAAAAATATTACCAGCAATAAAAATCTTCTCGGTATTAAATAACCCATTTAGGTTGATATACCGTAAAGCAAAGCAAAGCAAACCATTTCATTCCATCTGTGTTTTTCTTTCTTTTTTCTTTCTTTATTTCTCTATTCCTTTTTTTTTTTCTTCTTGTGTCTTTTCTTCTTCCTCTCTTGAGGTTTTCTTTTGCAATTTATCTTTTCTTTCTTTCTTTCTCTCTCTGTTTCTTCGCGTTTTTCATTTTCTTTTTCTTTACATTGTTATTGATATTTTTTCTTTTTAACTTGTTTTCTTTCTTCACAAATTTATTTATTTTCTCGTTTTTTCTCTTTTCCACTGTCTCCTTTTGTCTACCTTTTCAAGATAGACAAATGCTTCAGATTCTTTAGAAGCCGATATAATTAAATTACTTATCGAACGCACTTAGACGCACTTATTTTAAGTAACACTATCTCAATATTCCTTCGTACCCAATACACCAGTGTTATGAAACAAGTCTCCTAACAAGTGGATGCAATCTCCGCGAAACTCAGATTAGGAGCAAGATAAGTAAACATTTACTTTTATTTATTACTATCTCATGTATCCGATAACTATAATTGGAAAACGTTCTTGCTTTTAAAATATTACCTTCCAGAAACACCCTGGTAGACATGTTATTTATTTGTGAAACACCAATGTTATCGGTGCTGACCTGGCATCTCGGCTTCAGTCACTTTCCCTCCGCAGTAACGTACCTTCCACGTGCCTTTTCTATCAATATTTGCAATTGTTAAGATGAGCTGAGCTTTCCTTTTGAATACCTCGACTTTATGAATTTAAGTATACTACTAGATGAGTAGATAGATCTCGTCATTATTTTTTTTTGTTGTTGTTGAATTAGCTAGATGTAATCGTAGGTTCTATTCTAATAGCTTATTCTCTCACACTTCTCGACTGTGTAAATCTCTTTCGGCTTTCTGCATTCCAATTAACTACGATTTTCAAAAATTTAAATGCTACGTCAATCGTCATCTTCTGTCATTTTGGGGACTATTCTTTTATTGTCCTTTTTTCTCAATAACGTTCGCTCATTACTCCTTCGTACGCATGTGACTTATCACTTAGATTAGAATTAAATGATTAATATATATATATATATATATATATATATATATATATATATATTCATGAATTATTCATACAAAAACAAATACAAAGGTTAATGATTTAATTGGCGAGAATTATATTAGCAGATCAGTTTCCAGGAAACCGACAGCCCGACACCGGCACATGAGATTTGATTATAGTGGTGAAGGCCTCGTCCAGGACCATCCACACTTTTTGAAGGGACGAATACAGAGACCTGGTGCACCGAATGCCACAAGGTTCCCGAACGACCCTCCACAGGTTTTGAATTCAGAGTTGTCCTTCTCCTAGACCAGTTGCCATTCAAGGCTATAGAACCCAGTCTGTCCTGCTATTTTACCCATAGCTGGAGGGAGAGGAAGAGAATTCATACCTTCCCCAAGGGTATTAACACATAATTGAATGTAATTCCAGTCAAAATATATATATATATATATATATATATATATATATATATATATATATATATATAATGTTGTAGGATATCTATGTACGATAATGGGCATGTCCCCATTCACATAAATACAGTAGTAAATACTGTATGTTGGTCTAAAATCGGAGATTCGTCTTCAGCTCTGCTGGTCAAACGCTCTGTCCCCGAGTAGAGTGGGTCCGCAGATGAGGTTATGTCAAAGGACAGAGTCTCAGAAAACAGCTACCCGGCCCCGTTTTATACAGGGTCTACTTGGAATTTTTGGCCAAGCCTACGGATTTTGATGCCCCACATTAAATTCGGCCTTGAACCACATCTGATCGCGTGGGGCGGTTGGTAGATATCCTGCAGTTGGAGATTCATTGTAGAATTTACTTGACTCACTTCTAGCAGTTGACTACTACTTCTACGCGCCGCTGGCGAATCTTATGTGTTGTTCTTGTCGTAAGTATTATCGTTCATTACCAACTTTCGTTTGATTATTATATTCAGTAACCTTCTCTATGTTACAACAATATATATATATATATATATATATATATATATATATATATATTGTATTTTATAAGTCCTTCTCTCTCTATCTATATATCTCTGTGATGAAGCCGGTTTTATCAATAAAAATGATGTCATAATATCGGGACATGATTTAAAGCAATTGAAACATGGACGTGATTGCAAAGAGGACATCTAGAATGATAAAATGAATTACTATTAATTTCGGGCCAGTACAGCACTAAGTTATATTAGTTATATTAATCACTTCCACTGAATTTTTGATACCTCAGGTTTAAAATGAATTTTAAAAATGAAAAAGCATTATCGAAGATTACATTTTAGCTTTAATTGAAAGCTAAATGATTAAATTTACTATTTCCAGTAAGAAAAATACTCTGGTGTATTTAAAATAAAATTATATTGATTGGAATCTCAACTTTTTAGTTGCTTTCACAAAATCAGCCATTTTTCACACATTTGTAAACAAAAGTTAATTCTTTGATTTAAAAAACTTTTAAAAATAAAATATAATTTTCTGAAAATTTATTTGAGGAGCATTACCTGATTTAAAGTAAACTTAATCTGATTCGAAAAAATATTATTTACTTTAAGATTAAAATTACAGAGAAATGTATTTTTAAAACAAACGGTAACGGTGATTACGCGCTAATCACCGTCGCTTGTCACTCGTAGATCACTTAACAAGCGACGATAAAATCTGTCAACATCTTTTCTGTTGTTCTACGGAGACATTATCTGTTAGAATATAATTTAAGAAAATGAACGGCGAAACCCTTTTTTTATATATAATTTTTAAGTACTCTTAAAAATGTTGGAAAAGATTCTTCGTAATCTAATTTTAGTAATGTTGGATTTAAATTTACTATCGTCATCGCTCTTATTTTCTGATTATATCGTATATGGTCGATCATACTTTCAAATAGGTTCAAGTTATGTAATATTTTATATCCATAAAAAATTAATTTTTTTTTTTTAAATATTGGGTATAAACGACTTTTATCAAGTTTTTCAATTTTAGATTCGCAAATATATTTTTCACTTAATAACAATATCACCTAACCGGAATTACGTAAAGCAAAATTTTAAACGATTTATAATATTATAAATCATTATAATTAAAATTAAAAAAAAAATGAAAACAATTCTTGTAAAAATCCAATATTCATCGAAAAAATAAATTTTCTTAAGGCAATAGTGTCCTTAACAGATCTTATTTATAAAAGCAATTAAAAGCTTTTCTAATTAAATAATGTCATAGTTTTATTACATATTTTTATTTTAAGATTCGGAGCAGATTTTTGGAAATAAGTAGGAGTTTGAAAAAAAATTGATTTTTTACATTCTCCAAGGAGTCCTGCTTTTAATTAATAAAATAAATTTTGAGATTGCAATTTAATTTCTCGAAATTTCATTAAATTATGTAAGCAGGGAGTAACATATGCAAAATAAATATATATATATATATATTTATACCAAGATTTTCTAAAAAAAATTTTAAAAATAATTTTATTCAATTATGAATAAGTCCTGCATGTTTCAATGTAATCCGACAATTGGTTTTTGCAAAAATTTACAAATCAAAGTTTTTCACGGGAAAAAAAACCCGAACCACTAATTGTAAAATTACGTCGACCGCTTACGTAAAAAAAATAATAAAAATAAACAAGATTTTTAAGCAAAATTACAAACGTGCTAAAAAAGCTTAAAAACATTTAATAAAATAATAAAAAAATACTTTGGTCTTTCCTCTTGATAACCACATAAACATTTTGACGATAAAACTTTGTTTTTATTAAGTTTGGGGGCTTTTTTCATCATTTTTTTTCAGCGAGCATGTGAAAGTACCTAAATTATATAACAGCCATGAAAGTCAGGACACAGTAAATTAATAAATACGAACTGCATATATATATATATATATATATATATATATATATATATATATAGAAAGAGAGAGAGAGAGAGAGAGAGATAAGAGTGTTAATCGTATAATAACCGAATGTGACATATTGATATAAAAAGGACACAGAAAGGTGAAAATGATTGGCTATGAAAGGTGATTTACTAGGAACTGTAGTAGTCGCAGTGGTTGTTGGAGGCCTAAAAACAATTCCAGAGCCTAGCAAAAAAAAAAAAAAATCCTGGAGGAATTGAATGTAGGAACTGAATGGAGGTAATTCAAACGAAAGCATCACAAAAAAAAAACAACAACGATAACCAGGAGAATGCTGAGAAAACTTGATGTCACCTGTTAATAATCCAAATAAGATTTGTAAAGAGGTTTAAAAAAAAACTGAAAATCCGGAAGAGAGTGTGCCAACTGTGACCGTCAAAACGATGGGCTTAATGAAATAAGCTTGAAGACTTGCTGTCGCTTGACCTATAGTGATAATCATTAATTGCTATTGGTATGAAAACAAAATGAATAGACGAACTTAAAGGAATACATACATGGGTAGTTTCCATTGTAATCTACTTTGTACCCTTACTGAGAGTTTGGAGGTGTTTAGGAGCGTGGAACATTTTAATTGTTGATGTTCCTAGGTCCACCCTGACCTGGGGTGGTAGCACCTGTTAGGATCTCAGCTATGAGCAGATAGTGAAACCCCAAACAAAAACTAAATGCTATGAAAATACTAGATTTTTATAGTAAAAATAGCAGCAATACATTTTTATATAAACTTACTAACAATACCTATTATAGTAAAATTACTAACTACATAAAGCAAAATGACCGGCAATACATTTCCTAGTTGTTATACTGAAACACACCTATTCTATTGTTAATAGACTCTCCCACATATAATAAGTATTAATAGTAGCAGTCGCCAGTGAGCTCAGTGAGTTGGTGAGTCAGTCGATGTCGGACATTAAAGTATCAACCACCACAACTAGATTGCCGCGTCATTAACTATTATTTCAAGTTCCTAACGTTTTGTACGTCGAACCTTTTTTTAGGGCCGACTTAGTGAAATACAAGCCTCCACTGTGAAAACTACTCTACAACACTAGTAGAATGAACAAATATACATTTTATCTGTAGTTAAAGCCATAAAATTGTGTGCAAAACATTTCGCTTTCAGTATTAAATAAACCATAGAGGTTGATATGCCGCTAAACAAAATCAACCAGCCAAGTAACCATTCCTGAGCTTGACAAAAGAACTCAGAAAACGGGACTACAAAACAAGGAAATTTGATCGAATATACTTTAATTTATTCTATTTTTCTCATCTTTAATTGCTAACGTTTCAACCAAGGATCCTCTGTTCATCATCAGGTGTCGATTACTTTTGCTGATATAGGATTTCTTGCACGTAATGATTTTTAGGTGACTTATTTGAATTATTATTCACATCTTGTTGGTTGTATGTTATTATAGACACGCTGTTTCGGCCACGTGGATTCCGACCATCTCCAAGAGTTCCTTATTTTTGCTTTGTTGACAAGGATATCTTAAATGTTTTGATAAGGATATATTAAATGAGCTAATTATTCTATTATTGTTTGTTATTTTTTAAATTTACTATTTTCCATCAAAATGAGTACATTCAATAAAATGTGAGTAAAATATGTTGAAATCCATAAAGATGACCTAGCTGTTCATCACATCAGCTCTGCTACTTATTAGTTTAAATCTCAGTGTAATACTGTCTATATAGGTAGAACATATGCTAGCCAATATTTGTAAAGCCCAATTTCAGAATTTAGTTAATGCACCAACACGTCTGGGTCTGCGATAGCAGAACACCTGATAATTAACTGACAGTGTACGTTGGTCTACGGTGAGAATATGTCCTTTGTTTTGAGTTGTTCGCCCTCAGATTGCCACCTGAAATTTTGAGGCCTGTGTTTATTAAATCTGTTTATTAAACCTTCTCTGTGTAAACAGAAAGGCTGATTGCGGGGTCTTAACGCGACGAGCTTATAACTTACATATATTAGTGTATTCTTGATATATGTTTATATCATAAGATCATTCTGATTTAATCGAGAGCAGGGTTTTATTTGTTTTGATCGTGCTCTGAAGAGCGAGGAATAATAACCGGCATTTTTATCTTCTTTCTATCTTCTTTCTTCTCTTCTTTCTATCTTCTCTCTTGTCGTCTCTCTCTCTCTCTCTCTTTCTCTCTTCTTTCTTATCTTCTTTCTTGTCTTCTACCTTAACTTCTTCCGTGTCTTCTTTCTCCCTTCTCCCTTTCCTTCCTTCTTTCCTTTTTCTTTCTTTCTCCCTTCTTTCTTCTCTTCCTTCTTCTCTTCTTTCTCGCCTCTTTCTTCTTTCTTGTTTTCTTCTCTATCTTCTTTCTTCTCTTCTTTCTATCTTCTGCCTTATCTGCTTTCTCCCTTCTTTCTTTTCTTCTTTCTCTCTTCTTTCTTCTTTTCCTTCTTCTCTTCTTTCTCTCTTCTTTCTTCTCTTCTTTCTCACTTCTTTCTTATCTTCTTTCTATCTTCTACATTAGCTTCTTCCGTGTCTTCTTTCTCGCTTCTCACTTCTCTTCTTTCTCCTTTCTTTTTCTTTTTCTCTCTCCTTTCTTCTTTTCCTTCTTCTCTTCTTTCTCTCCTCTTTCTTCTTTCTTGTCTTCTTTCTCTCTTCTTTCTATTATCTTTCTTGTCTTCTTTTCTATCTTCTCTTCGTTCTATCTTCTGCCTTATCTGCTTTCTCCCTTCTTTCTTTTCTTCTTTCTCTCTTCTTTTCCTTCTTCTCTTCTTTCTCTCTTCTTTCTTCTCTTCTTTCTCTCTTCTTTATTATCTTCTTTCCCTCTTCTACCTTAGCTTCTTCCGTGTCTTCTTTCTACCTTCTAACTTCTCTTGTTTCTTTCTTGTTTCTTTCTTTCTTCTTTTCCTTCTTCTCTTCATTCTATCTTCTTTTTCTCTTCTTTCTTTACTGCTTTCTCTCTTCTTTCTTCTCTTCTTTCTCTCCTCTTTCTTCTTTCTTGTCTTCTTTCTTCTCTTCTTTCTATCTTCTGCCTTATCTGCTTTTCATCTTTCTTTTCTTCTTTCTCTCTTCTTTTCCTTCTTCTCTTCTTCCTTATCGTCTTTCTATCTTCTACCTTAGCTTCTTCCATGTCTTCTTTATACCTTCTCACTTCTCTCCTTTCTTCTTTCTTTCTTTTTTCTTTCTCCCTTCTTTCTTTTTTCTTTCTCCCTTCTTTCTTCCTTTGCTTCTTCTCTTCTTTCTCTCTTCTTTTGCTTCTTCTCTTCTTTCTCTCTTCTTTATCTTCTTTCTCTCTTCTTTATTGTCTTCTTTCTCTCTTCTTTCTTTTCTTCTTTCTCTCTTCTTTCTTTTCTTCTTTCTATCTTCTTTCTTTGTTCTCACTATACATGTCTTTTTTGTCCTTTTATGTTTTTCTCTCATTTTAATTTTGAGCTTATGTGTTTCCATGTTAATAATTTTGCATTCTTGTCGTTCTTGCTAAAACAGAGTACATGTCGTTGTCGACTTATGGCCACGATTGGTTACGTCCAGCAGTACGTAAATTGATCTGGTTGTAAGTCGGCTTGTAATTAATTTTGCAATCTTTTTATTTTACGTTAGGCATTATCGTATTTTCTATAATCTTTACATTTTCTATACGTTTCATAACATTTGTATCATCTCTCGATACCACATTGTTTTTTTTTTCTTATTTTTACGTCCGTCGCGTTTAAGTCAAACACTGCATACTGTATTACAATTGGCTTAATATTGATTATAGATAAAAAAATACAGATGCAAAAATCTGAAATAATTTTAGCTGCAAAATACCCATGGAAATTTCCTTATTGCGTCGTTAAAAATTATTAACAAAATATTACAATAGCAATCATAATTATGCAGGCTATTATTTAAAGAAATAGCGGCTACTAGTTTTTCTATTTCTTTCTTTATTTTTTTCACTGAATCCAAACTCTGATATGTCTTTTCCGTTTGCCCTCGAGTCCATTATTTTTAGGGTATTGTCAGGCCGTAACGGTTGTGCTAAGGGACGAAAGAAGAAGCAGAATTATAGTATTATTATTTTTAGAAATATCCATGAGAATTTCACTGTTTTTCTGTTTGGACTTCATGGTGGCTCTTAATTCTTAAGTTAACGGCTGAATAAGCTCATGGTGGGTTCTACGGCAATAAAGTATCTGTAGAAATTCTCCTATTGCATCGATGAATATTTGAATTAACAACTTTGACAAAATATTGCAATAAAAATTATAAATATTAATACAAGAAGTAAGGGGCTATAATTGAAAAGATTTGAAATTGACAATATTTTCCATTTCACTAAAACACCTCTATATTCGCTTTTTTATTCCTTTCTTTTTTTTTCTTTCTTTCATTCATTTTCTCACTAAAACCAGGAAGCGTATGCTTTTTTTCGTCTTTCTGCGCGATCAGAACGGAATAGTCTATTATTTATGGGGTTTGGCGGAGCGTAACGATCGTGCTAACTAAGGGAGGAACAAAAAGAATTGTAATAAGATTATTATTATTTTATTTATTATATCTTATAGATAAGACAAAGACTGCATGATAATCCTGATAGGCTTATAGCTTATTTCTATTATTATTATTATTATTATTATTATTATTATTACTTTAGGTGTATATATCACCCACTCTTTTAGCTGAGAAAGCGAGACAATAGATTCTTTAAGATTCGCAACTATTGCTACGAACAGTAATTAGAATTATTATTATTATTATTATTATTACTATTTCTCATTCCATTTGCTTTCTTCCCCATTTCCTGTGTCGATAGAATCTCGTCCAAAGATGAAAAATCCCAGCAGATATACTAAACGCATTCTGCCAGTCATTAAATCAATAAAAGAGACAGATAAAGACGGAGCTGAAAATGTAAACGTTTTGAAACGCACCGACAAATGTGTTGCTGCACATGCATTGACGTACACGTAATTACCAAAATGCTTCTACGCCAAATCTTGTTTTCTGCGTAAAAGAAAGAGACTGCCGCAAATTAAGGGATGCATATTCGCGCATGCGCTTAAAGATACGCACACCGTTTCTCAAACAAAAAAAAAACGCGGGCTGGAGCAGTAGGCAGCGATTCGGGCGGTTAAATCGATGTACAGAGATCAAATTATGGCTGTGATTGGTAATATGGTTTCATCCTCGAGAAAGTCATGGACTCGATTCTCCCTGATCCTATTTCTTTGTTTGTCTATTTTTTTAAATCTTGTCAACGCAATACTATGAAACTAAACAAGAAGAACGAGAGTGAGAGAAAAGGAGTGAGAAGCGATACTGTCCCGGTCTTTGTAACAATGACTAAGCCTACCAATTTGAACCCCCATAAATGAGGAATGAGTTTATTATAAGCGTCTCTTGCAGGTAACCATATACAACCGTTTTCTCAAATCGATACTTAAAGGTGGTGAATTTGAGTGAATGAAGCCTGAATTCTTAATCAGGGTCATCCTTCTTCGAACCACGTGGAATGGCGCTACAGAATTATCATCAAAGAACTGTACCAAATAGTCGAAGCCACATCAGTTAAGGACTTTCAACATCAGTAACTACTAAACTGGATATCACATGTAACTCTTAGAGGAAATAGTGACATAATCAAGTTCTTTTTATCAAATAAAAGGTTAGAACGGAAGATCCCATTTATCATAGAAAGAGCGATGACAGCTTAACTTAAGAAACTATATTTTCCTGAAAAATTATTTTAAGCGAAAGATATCTTCCAAAGATGAAAAATCCCAACAGATATACTAAGCACATTCTGCCATTCACTAAGTCAATAAAACAGACAGATAAAGTTGAAATGAATTGCAACTGACAGTAGCACTGGCTGCTCGATCTACTACTGTACTGTACTGTACTGATGCGGCATTCACCCTGGGCGGATTGAGCCGGCTTCTTCCTGTTATGAGAAGAAGATTCTTGGGATAAATTACAGAAGTAGGGTACCCAGGCCTACTCGGATAACGTTCTTGCTTGCCGCGGGGTTCCCACAGACGCAGAGACAGGAATGACCAGAAGCCGCTGGTTACCGATGCAGACGCTCCTTGGATTTTCACCAGAGCCCTTATTAGCCGGCGTGTGTGTCAGACCTGTCTGCCTTGGGTGGCCCTACCAGGAACGAAGTTCCGGGCGGCATAGCTCTGACACTACCGTTTATACCCCCCCCCACCGACTCGATCAGTGAATGATGAATGTTTCCTTATAATGAAACGGGTAATATTACCATTACTATAAGCATATATTTTTAAGCATATCAACCCAACCAAGGCGGGAGTGCCACTAGCAGGCAGAGGTTACAGATAGTGAGGTCGGGAGTGCTACTAGCATGCAAAAGGTTATAGAGAGTTAGAGCAAGAGTAAAGAGGGTAGTTTGAGGAAAGGATATAGAGAAGGATAGAGATTAGGATCAAGGCGTCATAAGACATCGATTGACATTACATTTGAATATTTGAAGATTATAGCTAACAGGGAAGCGAGTAAGAGGAAGGGAGTTCCACTGTCGGGAAGTGCAAAAGAATCTGTTGGAGTAGAAGAGATGGCTACATTTAACCGTTTCGACAGTGAAATGGTGCGACCGTGATGTTAACCTAGCAGATTAAATTCATGCAGTTGTGGTACCAGTGAAAGTAGTTCGTCAGAGCAGTTGAAATGAAAATATTTATAGAAAAGACAGAGGGAAGCCACAGCACGTTTGTGAGAAAGTGACTTGTAGACGAGATGCCAGATCAGGACCGCTCACATTGCATATCTGTACGGGTATTTAAAGACATAACTATTCTTTTATCATTTCACCCAAATCAAAGCGATAATGCCACTAAGACACAGAGGCTTACAAGAGGTGAAAGTTTAAGAGAAGACTGAGAATAAGGAGGATTGAGGAACGGACAAAGGATGAACAGGATTAAAAAAACAAAAGATGGCGATTGACATTGCTGTAAAATTTTTGAAGGTTGTAGTTATCAGGGGAGCAAGAAACGAAGGGATTTCAACAGGTGGGTAGTGCGAGAGAAGAAATTGTTTGTGTAAAAGTGGCGGTTGCATTTAGCCATTTCAATATTAAAACGGTGGAACCGTGCTAGTTCATGTATTCGGGGCAGCGGGAAAAAATAGCTCATCAGAGCAGTTATCATGGAAATATTTGTAGAAAAGACAGAGGGAAGCCACGACACGTCGGTGAGAAATTGACTGAAGTCGAGATGCATGTTCAGGAGAGATTAAATTACATATTCTTTGAATTTTGTCAAGATTCTCAAGATATACAGCAAGATCACCAGACCAGATATGGCAACAGTATTCAATGTATGGACGATTGGTAGATTTGTAAACGTACAAGATGGATTATGACTAATGAATGTGACTAATTCGCAGGTTAATACGACAAAGAATGCTAGATATATGTGGCAAAAATTGAGTAAAATAATTTACATTTTCTTTACTGCGAGTCGACAAAGACGTCCATTAGATGCTACGTGTAAAATCTATTCAACTATGCATCGGTTAAATAGTTGTTTAATTCCAAGTTTTCTGTTTTATGCTTATAAGAATTTATTCTATATATTTTGGATAATTTATTGGATTATCTATAATGATAAAGCGCAGTGTACGTCTGTCCGTCTTTCCGCCTGTTTTTCGATCTTGAATCATAAACAAGATGAAGTAACAAATAGTAACTACTGCAGTTACACGCGATTAAAAATTAAATAATTAACTCATTTAAAGTTAAATTTAAATATCGAACAGAGTGAAGGGTTTAAAAAACAATTCTTTATTAAAGGTTTAACTTAAATTTCGTTTTTCCTCGCAATTGCAATTGATATCGTCTAATTAAATTGTAATTAAAACTTAATTGGGGCACGGTACGTTGCTCATATGTTTTTATTATTATTATTTTTCCTATCATGCGTACTGTGACGTATTCGAAATATTACATAGTTCGGTTTCCCGAATGTCTTTTAACACTGACTTGATATGAAGGGGTCATAAAAAATGGAGATTTTAAAAGAAAAGAAAATTTGCGTGCAAAATAAATGTAAACAAATACGGAGATTGGTTGCGTATACGAAGAAAGATTATGCCGAATTAAGGTGCCGAATAAAGATAAAATAATTTAATTATTTCTAAATTCTTATAATATTTATGTACATAGGATGCTGAAGGTAAAAAGGTCGAAGGGTCAAAAGCCCCCCCCCCCACACACACACACAGGGGGTAGCCTAAAGTCCGCCAGAAGAGCGGTTTCTAGGCTAGTATACAAATAATTTTCAACAAGAATTCAAGTAATCATCAAGCTGAAATAAAAACTGACGATGAACACGTGAGATTCTAATTTGGAATATTTCCAAGAAAATAACCCGTGTCAATTGAAGATGATATAGTTTAAGGGAAATTAAGAAAATAAAGGCTTTATATTGATTCTTCCCATCACTGCCTCAGACAAAGGGGTGCAATTAACATCAAGGATAAGGAGACCCACTAAGAAAAAGGAAAAAAAAGAAGACATTTACTCAATGATACAAGTAAATAAACATAAAATAATACTCGAAATACAAACATTCAAATACATTGATTGATTGATGTGTATTTTGCAGCGGCGGGGAGATAGATTCATACATTTTTCCAAGGATATTTTCACGTAAGTGAACGCAACGAAACTCACTCGAGTTCGAACTCGGTTCTCCGTTTTCTTATTACAAGCCGCTATCTATTGTAACTACCCGTACATCCAAATCAATTCTCAATTAAGTTAATAATGAGCGTCAAACATGGTCAAAATTGATCATCTTAAAATTTCTAAACTTTGTAGTCGAGCAACAATGATTTTTCTTGAAATAGCGGTAGAGTGGCGATAGGCTTGTAACGTTGTATCTTTGGTAAAGAAGCGGCAGGATGGAGAATACGGTTCTTTTTCCCACAAGATGCGTAGAAGATTTTGAACTCTATCAAAACTGAAAAGTGAGAATTGAGTAACTCCAGCCGAAATATGGCACCTGTGTTCCATCTTTGTCTAATCTGATTACTTATAAACATAAAGCATCGCAAATTAAATTCTTCCGCCTTCAGAATGAGCCGACCATTTTCTAGCTTCTTTAGCAATGGTTTGTATATATGAGTTCCAGTCTGGGATGAACCTTTATTTTACCAATGGACCACTTTTAATCTTAATTTTTTTGTGAAATTCCAGAAACATTCACACTATTTACATTATTCGGACTATTGTCCTCATCTTTGTCGCCATATTTATTATAACGTTTCAGGCGTTGTACGCTCCGGCCTTCTTCATGTGGTTGGAATGTCTAACTGAACCCTTTATTTCGCTCACTGGGGTAGACTGTTCTAGTTCCACGTGCCATGTTTAAAGGATGTCAGTTATCAGTTATCTCCTGTTAATTCCCTTCTCCAAGTTCTCCTTAACCGGGTATTGAACTCAAACACTTTGGGTTCTGTCAATGGATCTAACTAACGCTTTTATCCACTGTGCCATGTGTCCCGGTTAAGACAGTCACTTCGAAACAGTCTGACGCCTAAACGGCTGTGCCAAATAGTCCAATTATTTTCCTGACGCCGAATCACATCACGCCAAATTAGCCACGCCAAATGAGCTACGCCAAAACGTACCAAACTCTTTCTGGTGACCCTGACATTTCTCCCATGTAGGGATTTACTATTCCCAGTCTTAAAGCCACCCTCTTTGGCAACTGTTGCGTTGCAGTTCAGATCAGACACCAGGTTCGTTGACAGAGTGCAGTTTCTTCGGTCAGATCGTTATCCATGCGTGAAAAAACATAGCAATAAAACAGATTTTATTCTTAGTGTTGTGGTAGGATCCACCTAATTTGCATAGTGGAGTACCGACCATATAAATATGGTTGGTACCGGGAAGAGAGGGAGGAATCAAGAGATTCAACCAGAGACTCTGCCCGACTGCGACTCAGTCAACACATTCTCCAGGAACGGTCTTATCAGGAATATACAAAAGACTATATGTAAATATTGTGTACACTTTCTTGTTTCAATACATTTTGTTCTAAGTACATTTTGTGTTGCATTATTATTCCAGGCATTAGTCAAGTTTCAACACTTAGTGTTGTAACTTACAGCTATAAGCGAGCGAAGTAGAGATAAGGCATAGGTGAGCGTAGAGGTGAACAGTCTAACGGGTGTCTTCCTTGTCCGTTTTTCTCTGAGGCCCGCTTCTTTTATCTGTGTGTCTTTTCATGGGTCAGTTTGTTTTTTTAAAGCGAATATGGTTCTTTGTTCTGTAGTCTTCGTCTAAAAAGAAATTTATCTTCATTCAGCGACTAATTTTTGTCTGGACCGCCCATGAACCTATTTCATGATACTGATAAGTACCAATCGAAAATAAATGTTCCGACTCCATCTTTGCGACAAGTCCAGCTGTTTCCATTTTAACAAGACCTCAGCTGACTGATATTTGCTACACAACCGGTGCAGTCCATCTTCGCTAATAATCGTCTTCAAGAATAATCATCTCTCTATAAGAAGCGCCACTTTCACATGTAAGAATCACGAGATTACTAGTCAAGGCACCAGAAATACTTACCATCACTGTACCTTCTCTTTAGATTTAAGAAGGAATCATTGGAGAATTTCCTGATGCTTATGGTTATTCTGAGAGTGCCAGCGGAATAGTAAGTTTCCAGTTTCATGATTAATTATTTTTGAAATCCATTTTTCTTCCAGGGAAAGGATTCTTTTTCTTGAGACTGTCGTTAGAAGAGTTGAGACGATGGAAGCTGGTGTTCTTAAATGATAAAACGGCTCGTCGCAGAGTAATCGAGCTTAATTTTCTTCATGCTGATGTCGACTACAATCTCCATTTTTTTGCCATTATTTATTTCATGTTTTACTAATTTTATTTACTTACTTTTTGTTGTTGAAGGCAGAACAAAAGAAAAAAAAAACTTTCTTTTGAAAAGATAGTAAAAGAACTAAAACAGTCAATATGTTATGTTAGCTGCTTCTTCTATAGATTCACTGAAACTGAAACTTTTCTTGTTTATTTTTTAGCATTTTTAACAAACCCCAAATTTATGCCAGACATTTTTTCTTTCAACAGAACGGACAATTCATGCCAAATAAGATACGAAAGAAGGAAAAAATAGATTGAGAAAAATTCTATTGTGAAATGAGAATAGAGTAATAGCTTGTTAGGTGATTTATATTGACTTTAGACTCAATGTAAGAAGACATAAAACAGGAATATATATATATATATATATATATATATATATATATATATACGTGAACACATACGCACACACAAATACAAACAAAAGAACCAACTCGCATGAAATAAAATATATTTCACTACAGGAGACGGTATTTTAATATGCGTATAAAATGATAATATCTGTAAACATTATATGCATTCAATTTCAGTGGAGTCGAGCTCTGTAAAACCGTTTTACACATGACGTCACTTCTACTATACGCGTATATTTTAATTAATTTGAATTATAGCGTTCCCAGTGAATGCCATGGAATTGCCAAGAAAATCTTGAATTCCATACTGACAACACCCAGGTTTTGATAATGACTGAAACAGTCGAAAGTACAAAAACAGAGCAAAACATGACGTTCGGACTGTATATCCATAAATTAGCTTTTGATGTACAACTTATGATAAAGTATATCAGAAAACTAGACAGACGTATTCGATTAAAACTAATTACAAATCTTGTTCATATAGGTATGAGGTCTGTCGACGTGTTAAACGAGTATGATCCTGACTCTGATCCATGATTTTAGATATCGTAAGTCAATGACTTGCAATACTCATAGCAGAGACGGCAAACTAAGTTGTCTTGTACAGGACCTGATCTGTTTTGTAAATTCTGTTCAGGTTTCTTAAGAGTTTTCATGTGACATGGGAGAATGGACTGGTTTCTACAGGTCTTCTGAGACACACTACATGTTAAGGCATTCCCAGCGCCGTAATTTGTCAAACTTCTAACAATGGGACACTTCTTTTCCATTGGAAAATATATGTCGCGTAAAATCTTTGGTATACCAATGTACTGTCTCCTCCATTGAGTCCTAATACTAATATGATATACATTGGGTCTACGAAGAATGAATTTAAAACCAGGTGGAGACAACATAAAAGCTCCTTCAACAATACTAATAAAAGACATCAGACATCTCTAAATATTTTTGGCATTTGAAGGAAATAAATAAAACACCAAAAGTAAAATGGAAAATTATAAACAAAACTAGAACTTGTAAAACTTGGGATAACCCATGCCCTTTATGCCTACATGAAAAACTACACATTATTAAGTTTCTAAATAATGAAAATTTATTAAACGATAGACATGAGTTAATGGTTTTTGCTGACATCATCAAATTTTCGCATTGAATAATTAGCATAGAAAACAAAGAAACAATTAAATAATAAATACAAATTTTAAACTGCATAGTCTAAATAAAATGTTTAAACGCCCTACCCAATAATAATAATAATAATAAAAAAACAAAAAAAAATTATGAAGTCGTAAAAAAAAAAAAAAAAAAAAAACAAATGTTAGCTAATTATGACAGTTTTTATTTACACAAAACCCTTTCAGGAAAGAAAATAAAATAAACTAAATAAATATATCTCCATAGACACTTAACCAGACTAGATGATGTCATCTTCCGCTTTGAATTTAGTCACCCCAACCTTACCCTGACTTGACCCCTTTGAATGTAACTGAGATATTGATACAAATTATTAACCCTTACGCCACTTTTTTTTAAATAATTGCTCTAGCCGTTACCAGAGTAATTTTAATTTTAATAATGAATATGCTTATAAAACGCGTAAATTTCAAGAATTAGTTATTCAAAAAATTTCGCTTGAAGATGGAACAGAGCTTGGTATTTTAATTCAATTTAATTCAAATATTTATATTGAAGTTTTCGGCTCTTGTTTTGAAACATGAGAACTCTTATGTAGCGATGGAATCATATTTTTAAATAATTATATATATATATATATATATATATATATATATATACACGTTTCATTAAATAATATAGACAAGTGTTGTCTATTTATTTTATGTAAAATTTTTTCGTATCTTCTGATAAGTTTGGTAACATTATCATTAACCGAAATTCACAATATTTATCCATTATTTTTTAATAAAATCTAAGCTTTCGGCTTACTCAAGCCATTATCAAAGGTGTAATTACAAACATATCAAACAATATACGGACACGACAGTGATGATAGTCTGCCATTGTTTTGTTTACATAGTGGATCACTAAGCAACGATGAACACGCGCATATAAGACGCTAGAAGCGAAAATCGCACCGCATCTCATGACGTCACACATGACTACACGAGAGTGAATTGTAGAATGAAATAAGGAAAGCCGTTGGTATAAACCAATGGCTTCTGTTACCAATTATAGAAATTATAGACATTTAAGAATATTTGTAGAGATTCCATAGTTGATTTTGTTTAGGTTGGGTTTTAACTGTTTGATGTATAATGCTTCAAGTATTTTTAGTTTTGTCTATTGTTTTCATGTCGAAGTATAGTTGTGTTTTCGACAAGTATTTTACGGAATTTGTGTGCGGGCAGGCATGTTGTTTTAAATGCCTAAAAATGTTAGAGTTTTCATTAAAATGTAGTGTCAAGCGTCGTGAAAGCGAGTTTGTGGTGTGACCAACATAAATATTATTTAATTCGTTGGAATACACTCTCCCAAAAGCATTTGAATTTATAAACTATGTTGGTTTTTTGCAAATCGCTAACCGGGGAGAAGAATCATTGCAGAAGTATTAAGTTGGATATACTAGATTTAGTGTAGTATATGATTAATTTAATTTTTTTTGCTAGGATCTGTAGTTGATATATTAGAATTTACTAAATTTTTAGTATGTGTTCATCTTGTTTATAATTAGTATGCATTTGATTACGATATGGGAGATTAATATATTTGAGATCAGTAGAAGCAGTATTATGTACAATTTGCTTATTATTGAGATTTCTAAGAAAGCATCTTATTTGTTCATCAACTATATAGTTTGGAAAGCTATTATTAATAAGTGTCTGTTTTATATTCTTTAGTTCACTGTAAAAAATCTGTTTGGTGGATCAATTAGTTTCTGCACGATGTATTAGATTCTTTATAATTGCTATTTTGTAGTAATATGGGCATTCGCTCTTGTAGTAAAGTGTACATGAATTTATGCTTGTAGTTTTTTGTATGGCGAAATAGTAAATTTGTTATATATATATATATATATATATATATATATATATATATATATATATATATATATATATATGATAAAAATATAGTTTTAGAGCATGATATATTACTGGATAAAAGCGATTAACAACAAAGAGCATATGTAAATGGAAAATTGGACACTAAACTCAACACCAAGCGGCGGTCGTCTGTTTCTTGCTTAAGTAATTGTACATAGGAACTGACTGCATGGTACCAACTTAGAAATAATCTTCTATGCGCCTTGTTCCTTAAAGACGTGGGAGATCATGGCTATCCACAATTTCTTATTAATTTTTGATTGATTGATTCGTTTTCAAACAGCTTATCAAACTTTAGCGGGTTATTTAAAGCCGAAAAAATATTTTCAGATTGAAAGATGTTTTTTTTTAGTGATACAAGTCTTACTAATTAACCAATAGCTAGGGGTACAAGAGGTGGATTCATACCTTTTCCCCAAAGCGTATTTACGCGTAAGGGAATATAACAAGCCCAACGGGAATTGGAACTTGGCTCTACAATTAACAATTCCAAGCGATTATCACTAATCGCTCTTCCTAGCTTACAGCACCTGGTATTCCCAAGCGGTCACCCATCTAGGTACTGAACAATCTCAATGTTGCTTAACTTTAGTGATCGTACGGGAGTCAGTCTGTCAATGTGTTCGTAAGCCTCTTATTAATTGTAACTATTAATAACGTTTGTCTCTTTGCCATCCGTCGCAACCCCCGTTCAACATCCGTCCACACGAACTCGTCAGTTAGGTGGCCCTCTGCCTTCTACTCTTCTTTTTGCCCTGAACAACAGTAATATATGTAATGATCGCAGGACTTGGAATAGTTAGAAAATAAAAGATACTTTTTATAAAATCGAAAATTTTATCGCCCTGGGTAAGACGATAAACTACGTCGAACAGCAAGGCCTCGGATCAGGAGGTTTTGAGGAGCATGGAACCACCTCTTAATTACTGGTGTTCCCAGGTCCACCCTTACCCGGGGTGGTAGCACCTGTTAGGGGGGGGGGTCAACTATGATAAATAGTTACCCCATCACCGTGGTCAAAACACTATGAAAGTGTAAAAATAGATTTTAATACCAAAATAAATTTGTAAAAAAAAAAATATTACCAGCAATAAATTTTTGGAAAAAATATTAGCAGCAATACATTTTTGGAAAAAAATATTAGTAGCAATACATTTTTGGAAAAAATATTACTAGCAATACATTTTTGGAAAAAAATATTACCAGCAATACATTTATGAAAAAATATTAGCAGCAATACATTTTTGGAAAAAAATATTAGTAGCAATACATTTTTTAAAAAAATTTTAGCAGCAATGCGTTTTTGAAGAAAAAATGTTACCAACAATAAAAATCTTGTCAGTATTAAATAACCCATTGAGTTCATTGTATTAAACATTCACAATTAATTTTTATAACTTTCTCCGTTCTTTCTTATTAGAAATTGCACACAGATTTTAATAATAACATTTTCGGTTTAGTTTGGTTTGTTCATATGCCGTAAAACAAACCAGACTAAACTAAACCAAACCGAAAATATTATTATTAAAATCTGTGTTCTATTTCTAATAAGAAAGAACGGAGAAAGTTATAAAAAATATTTGTGAGCGTTCAATACAAAATATAATATGCTCTCCAAACATGCAAAAATGGCCCGAAACGTTCTGCTCCCATCCAAATAACATACTTTTGAAAAGTACGATTTTCGACAATATGTAACATGAAAAGCAAGACTGAGCTCGTTTCCACGGGGCCCAAGACTTGCAGCTTGAATTTTCAAAAAAAAACTCCAAGCATTAAGAGTTGTTAAAAAACATACTCGACTCATTAGCTTGATCTCTAACGCATTCGTAATTAGTTTTCTAACTTCTAGGCATTTACTTTGTAATTAAAGAATATATACAATGTAATACAGTAGTAGATCTAGTGGAATTACTTTGTTTCATGAGCAATTAGATAGAGTAGTTCAATTTTGTACATTGTGTAATCAGCAACATGAATAGAACAGTTGTGAGTTCAATCCTTATATCAGTTATGGAAAATCATATAGTCTAGTTCATTGGAAGAAACGGGTAAGTGACACAAAGATGAATAAAACGAATGAGTATTAAGTGGTTCGAGTTATCTCCCTTAAGTTTAGAATGTGGAATAAAAACAATGCATTCTCATAGATTGTAGACCTCATGAACAATGTAAACTTGTGGCATATACATCAGCATGTATGTTGATATATATGTCACAAGTTTACACTGTACTGTGTGTATAAATTCTAGTTGCAGACTGGATGAAAAAAAGCAGGATGTTGCGACTGTTGTCGCATGTAAGCAAACTATCGCTAAGCATTATTCTTTAATATTGTATACTCGAAATAAATAAGCGAAAGATGTGAGTAATTAATTGTGAGAATTGCTCTTCCTTTCTGTGACAAACGACCGAACAAACATCCTGGTCAATATTCACTGAAAGACTGATTCGCGAACAAGAATTTATCATATTTATAATAAGTAGGTAGGCCCCGGAAAAAGCTTCAATTTAGATTTTTTTAATCGTAAGCTTATTGGCTGATATATATATTTAAATATTCGTTTAAGGAAGAAACATATTGTTGAACATATTCTGAAGCTGAGTCTCCAAAATTTCATTTTAAGATATTTTATCGTCTGTTAATTCAAATAATACCGCGCGTTTCGTACGACGTCGCTGATTGGTTAATATATATGAATACAAAAGTTCAAGTAATTGAAGCCGGTTTATGCACGAAAATTTATACACATTAGACCTGTCACATAAATCTACTAGACTTGTCACTTACATCTACACACATATAGACGCATTTATCGATGGCACCTCGATGTGGTGTAATGGTTAGAAAGGTTGTCTTGCTAGATCAATTACGACTGAGTAGTGAATTCGATCCTCACTGGGTGCCCCATACTTTAGGCCTTGTGCCACATCTAAGCCGGGCTTAGAAAATCACTATAGACGCATTTATCGTTTAACCTATACTAACGCAATTCATTCAGTTGTAATGTAAATCACTTGTGTCTCAAAGCAATTTTCCCCATTGAAATTAATATAAATATTTCCAATCAGTTCCAGGCCTTTAAAAACCACACTTATTTTCCCCAAATATTTTTATATTTGTGGGTTTTTTCAAGCAAAAATATGTGAATAAACAAGAAATATAGTTTACATACAATAAAATAAAAGAGAAAAAACAAATTGTAAAGAAAAAGACTGTACTAAACCATTAATTTCAGAGGAGACATGGGTCAACTGGCGGAGTAGAGAGAAAGAGTGACAACAACAGTTAGCCTAGCAACCACTAACCTAGCCTAGCAACGGCTAGCCGAGTCTACGATACTGAAGATTAACTTTATCACTAATTTAAAAAAAAAAAATCAAAAACATTTACATTTTATCCATTATTGTAACTAATCTTTTTTAAAATTTTATAATTTTTTATTTATCGCCGATGAAGAACGCTCATACTGTCTCGCCAAATCCATTGCTCGTACGTCTTCCACATGCTTGTTTTATAATTTCCCGCTTTACTTCAAGCGAAATCATACGTTTCGGTTTTTCACCATTGCTCTTTACACTTACCGTCTTCGGACCCATTGTGTCACTAAAGGAATTTTGCAAAATAACTATAAAAAAAAGACACAACGCAACACAACAGAGATCCTTCTAGAGCGAGCTGAACACGTGTATTGCGAGTGGAAATGCTCTCGAAGCTTATCGATCGCTTCACAAATTAACGGATGCTTGACTGAAACTCGCTCATGTCTCAAAACTCAGCTCGTATCTCAAGGCAAAAGTCGCCGAACTCCGGCTCGTATCTCAAAAAATTCGTATATCGCGACACTACTGTCTCAAGACATTGAACGAATACAGTAGCGGCCATAATATAAGAAACGGAAACAACAAAGACATAAATATGTGTATTACTTAAAAAGTAATGCATGATTAGCAATGAAATTTTTACCCAATAAAGATTAGGGTGTAATGTATAAATATTATACAAAGTTACAAAAATTTACATAATAGTTTCTTTTAAAATAAAGATTAAATGGAATTATATATCAGCGATGAAGCGGATACTCGCTTGTATGTAATGTCATATAATAATTGCAATGTCAATATTATGAAAACCATTAAAGGATATAAAATATTAGTGGTTGGGTGATTTTGTTTAGCAGCATATCAACACCTCTATGGGTTATGCTATATTTCTAGAGACACTTGACAAAATCCAAAGAAGATTCTGTAATTCTATCAGTCCTGTCCTGGCATCTTGGCTTCAGTCACTTACCCAACGCCGTAACGTAGCTTCCCAATGCCTTTTCTATAAATATTTTCATGGCTATTGTTCTGATGAGTTCTCTTCTCTGATACCTCATGAATTTAAGCACAGTACTAGATTGTCGGGAGTAATGGATAGCGGCTCAGATTGATGAATTGGAGAGCCGAGTTCGAATTCCAGTCGAATCCATTACATTCATTTACGTGCTGATACCCCTGGGAAAGATATGTATCCTCTTCTTCTCCCCCCACCAGCTATGGGTAAATAGCAGAGCAGACTGTGTTCTATAGATGATAACCGGTCTACCGCAGAAAGAAATGGCAACCTATTGCGGGAAAAAATCTGCCTCGTCAGTCATGTATCGAAAGGTACATGATCGCCTAAGCGTGTATCACGCATGGCACATAACTGACTAGATTGTCAGATCTGATAATTTTACTGTTGAAATTCTTAGAAGTAACCGTAAGTTCTATGCTGATAGTTTCTTCTCCCGCACTTCTCCCTTGTAGAACTTTCTTCCATCTTCTTTCCTTTCCATCTTCTTTCATCTTCCGTCTTCCTTCCTTTCAACTACGATCATCAAATACTTAGATGTCACGTCAATTGCCATCTTCGGTCTCCTTTTGCTGCGTATTTAGAAGTTTTTAATAAAATCCCAAGAAGAATCTGCAACATTATTATCAGTCCTGACTTGGCATCTCGGCTTCAGTCACTTTCCAACCGCCGTAATGTGGTTTCCCTGGGCCTTTTCTATAAATATTTTCATGGCTATTGTTCTGATTACCTCTCCTCCTTGGTATCTCGACTTCATGAAAGCGTAGTGCCAGATTGGCAGTTAGGGCTCAATAATTTACAATTGAAATTGCTAAGTGTAACCCTACGTTCTATTCTAATATTCTATTCCCTCGCACTTCTCGCTTGTGGAACTCTCTTCCGGGTTCTTGCTTTTTTTCTGTCAACTACGAACTTCAAAAATTTAAATGCAACGTTAATCGTCATATGCCTTCTTGCACCTTGTATTGTCCTCTCGTAATACGTCCTGGGTAACATGTCCTGGGTAACATGTCCTGGGTAATACGTCCTGGGTAATACGTCCTGGGTAATACGTCCTGGGTAACATGTCCTGGGTAATACGTCCTGGGTAATACGTCCTGTGTAATACGTCCTGGGTAATATGTCCTGGGTAATACGTCCTGGGTAACATGTCCTGGGTAATACCTCCTGGGTAACATGTCCTGGGTAATACGTCCTGGGTAATATGTCCTGGGTAATATGTCCTGGGTAACATGTCCTGGGTAAGATGTCCTGGGTAATACGTCCTGGGTAATACGTCCTGGGTAATACGTCCTGGGTAATATGTCCTGGGTAATATGTCATGGGTAATACGTCCTGGGTAACATGTCCTGGGTAATACGTCCTGAGTAATACGTCCTGGGTAATACGTCCTGGGTAATACGTCCTGGGTAACATGTCCTGGTTAATATGTCCTGGGTAATACGTCCTGGGTAATACGTCCTGGGTAACATGTCCTGGGTAATACGTCCTGGGTAATACGTCCTGGGTAATATGTCCTGGGTAATACGTCCTGGGTAAGATGTCCTGGGTAATACGTCCTGAGTAATACGTCCTGGGTAATACGTCCTGGGTAATATGTCCTGGGTAATATGTCCTGGGTAATACGTCCTGGGTAACATGTCCTGGGTAATACGTCCTGAGTAATACGACCTGGGTAATACGTCCTGAGTAATACGTCCTGGGTAATATGTCCTGGGTAATACGTCCTGGGTAACATGTCCTGGGTAATACGTCCTGGGTAATATGTCCTGGGTAATATGTCCTGGGTAACATGTCCTGGGTAATACGTCCTGAGTAATACGTCCTGGGTAATACGTCCTGGGTAATACGTCCTGGGTAATACGTCTTGGGTAACATGTCCTGGGTAATACGTCCTGGGTAACATGTCCTGGGTAATACGTCCTGAGTAATACGTCCTGGGTAATACGTCCTGGGTAATATGTCCTGGGTAATACGTCCTGGGTAATACGTCCTGGGTAATATGTCCTGGGTAATACGTCCTGGGTAATATGTCCTGGGTAATACGTCCTGGGTAATACGTCCTGGGTAATACGTCCTGGGTAATACGTCCTGGGTAGTACGTCCTGGGTAACATGTCCTGGGTAATACGTCGTGGGTAATACGTCCTGGGTAACATGTCCTGGGTAATACGTCCTGAGTAATACGTCCTGGGTAATACGTCCAGGGTAATATGTCCTGGGTAATACGTCCTGGGTAATACGTCCTGAGTAATACGTCCTGGGTAATACGTCCTGGGTAATACGTCCTGAGTAATACGTCCTGGGTAATATGTCCTGGGTAATACGTCCGTAATACGTCCTGGGTAATACGTCCTGGGTAACATGTCCTGGGTAATACGTCCTGGGTAATACGTCCTGGGTAATATGTCCTGGGTAATACGTCCTGGGTAACATGGTAATACGTCCTGGTAATACGTCCTGGGTAATATGTCCTGGGTAATATGTCCTGGGTAATACGTCCTGGGTAATACGTCCTGGGTAATACGTCCTGGGTAATACGTCCTGGGTAACATGTCCTGGGTAATACGTCCTGAGTAATACGTCCTGGGTAATACATTCTGGGTAATATGTCCTGGGTAATACGTCCTGGGTAACATGTCCTGGGTAATACGTCCTGAGTAATACGTCCTGGGTAATACGTCCTGGGTAATATGTCCTGGGTAATACGTCCTGGGTAATACGTCCTGGGTAATATGTCCTCTCTCCTCAGTACAGTTTTCTCGGTGTCTTTATTGCCATGTATTGATTAAAAATAAAGAGATAGATGGAACTGAACGAATATAACAACGATAAATAGGATACCCGCCTGTATGTAATGTCATATAATAATTGCAATCTTGATGTTATGAAAACTATCAAAGAATATAAATATAAAATATTGGTTGGTTGAGTGATATTGTTTAGCGTCATACCAATACCTAAATGGGTTATTTAATGCCGAAATCTAAATATTTTGAACACAATTTTATGGCTTCAACTAAAACATAATTTGAAAGCGATTGTATACTGTCAACTGCCGATAAAATGTGCTGTTGGCCATTTCACTATAAAATGTGCTGTTGGCCATTTCGCTGTAAAATGTATTGTTGGCCATTTCGCTATAAAATGTATTGTTGGTAATTTCTTCATGTAAAAATGTACTTCTGGTATTTTTACTATAAAAATGTACTTTATACCTTCATAGTATTTTGTTTTTAAGTGAGGGTTCACTATTTTCCCATAGGTGGGACCCTAACAGGTGTTACCAACAAGTGTCAGGGACCTCTGGAAAGAACAACTATTAAGAGGTGGTTTCAATCTCCTTAAAATCTACAATCTCCCGATCTTGCTGTCGGATGCTCTTTATCGTCATGAAGAGGATTAATGTAAAATATATTTATTAAACTGAGAAGTTCTTGATCGGGTTTGATAAAAAGTTGAAGAACTTTTGACATGCGTATACACACACACACAGACTCACGCGAAAATGTAGTTGTGCATGTGTTGTAGTATTCAGTATTTACTAATTAAATATTTACTAATTACAATGGAGAATTAGTGGACACAATCTTACCGACATAAGATAGGCAAATGAAACAGTGTTGCTCTCAGACATAGAAAGAAAACTACAGGAACTCCTAAGCAAAGTAGTAAAGGAAAGTGTGAATAAAGAACTATCTAAAAATTGTAATTATTCAGAATATATGCTTTGTGATGTCAACGAATACTCGTTGTCACTTTCGTAATGCTCGTTGTAGTAGAGACTTTGTAAAAATGTCGTTTTCTCACATATGTTACTTTTATATATGATTTCTGAATTAATTCATTGATATATATATATCCCTGTTATATATCATTTTGAAGTGCATTTTTCGTTCTATCGAATCGTGTTATTCGTTACCGTTCTCAATCTCTTCATTCATTTTTTTTGCAGGCTTTTCGACAGCATGGACAAAATTCAAATCCGCACGATTTTCTTGTTCCAGTTCAAACTAGGCCGAAAAGCTGCCAAGACAGCTCGTGATATCAATGATGCGTTTGGCCCAGGAACCACTAACGAACGTGTGGCACAACGGTGGTTCAAGAAATTTCGCAATGGTGACGAGAGCCTCGAAGATGAAGACGATCGCGGCCGGCCGACTGCGGTTGATAACGAACATTTGAAGCCGATCCTCGCAAAACCACACGAGAAGTTGCTGTTGAACTCGAGGTCGACCACTCAACAGTCGTTCGCCATTTAAAGCAAATAGAGAATTCAAAAAAGTTGGATAAATGGGTGCCGCATGAATTGAATGTTAATAAAAAAAATCGTCGTTTTGAGGTGTCTTCTACGCTCCTTCTGCGCAACAAAAACGACCCATTTCTCGAGCGGATTGTGACGTGTGATGAGAAGTGGATCCTCTACGACAACCGGCGACGTTCGGCACAGTGGTTGGATGCCGGAGAAGCTCTACAACACTTCCCGAAGCCGAAATTGCACCAAAAAAGGTTATGGTGACTGTTTGGTGGTCTCATCCATCACAGCTTCTTGAATCCGGGCGAAACGATTACGGCGGAGAAGTACTGCCGACAAATTGACGAAATGCACCAGAAGCTCCAACGTATGTGCCCGAGGTTGGTCAATATGAAGGGACCAGTTCTCCTCCATGACAACGCTCGCCCGCATGTTGCTCAACTGACCCTGCAGGAAGCTGAACGAATTGGGCTACGAGACTCTGCCTCATCCGCCATATTCACCGGACCTCTCGCCCACCGATTATCACTTTTTCAAGCATCTCGACAACTTCCTGCGCGAAAAATGCTTCAAAAGCCGAGATGATGACGAATCGGCCTTCAATGACTTCATCGCTTCCAGAACTCCGGATTTCTATGCTAATGGGATAAATAAGCTTGTTTCTCGTCGGCAAAAATGTGTCGATTCTAATGGTTCTTATTTCGATTAATAAAGTTTATTATGAAAGGAGTTATGATCTTTTGAAGTTGAACGTCAAAAAACGACATTATTTTTGCACCAACATAATAGTTATAGAGGATAGAGTAGAAATAGCGATCCGAATGGTAATAGAGGATAGAGTAGAAATAGTGATCGTTTAGACGCCACGCTAATTCCCATATATATATATATATATATATATATATATATATATATATATATATATTTCCTTTACTATCACGTGATCTACTTATTCAAAATTCAGGGATCGCCTGTGTTTGCTCTCTGGTGGTCTGTGGTCAAGCTCCAATATCGGCAGCGACACTTTATTCCTATATATGAGTATGGTTATAAACATAGGGGAAAGCCCAAGATGCTAATTACGAATTCACGATATCAAAATTCAGTAAGTACAGAAATTTAAATATCTGGGAAATGTTTTAACAAACAGTGGGAAATGCTATACCGAACTCGGAAAGTGCATTGACATCAGGAATAAAATGATGAACTGCTATGCAATTATTCTCCTAGACGGCAGTGACTTCTGGACTATTTCATCAGAGATGAAAAGGAGACTTAAAGCAGCAGAGATGTCATTCTACAGATGGATGGAAACAAAAAGTATAACCAGGATATTTCAGGGACAAATAATGAGGAAAGAGGGACTGGAGAATTTGACACTCACAGAACAATAATGAACACAACCGAAACAGAGGGAAACAACGAGTAACCTACTCAACAAACTATTCGAACGGATGGCAAAACAGGGATTAGGAGAGACAGTAAGGGGCAAATATTACTTAAATATACAATGGATAGGATGTTGAGGAGAACTATGATCGCCCACGTCCTAAAGAGACGCGTAAAATAGAAGAAGAATAAATTGCAATTAATTTAGAGGCATGTCAAAAAGCCACACAAAAAGAAGCGGAACATAAACAGGTTCTAGAAAAAAAAGCAACCAAAAAAGAAAATTTTAAAAAATGCGGTTTCCAAAAAAAAAAAAAAAATCAGAGGGAGTAAAAAATTTCAACACCTTGCTTTTGGTTTGAGTAAATTCAGAAGTCTTTCTGTTTATATTTCCTGAAAACAGATAAATACGAGCTTTTGCAACAGGTTTTCGTCAGTGAAGTGTTACGTGTTGATAATTGTAACAAAGGAAAAAAAATGATTTACCACAACACAGAGCTAAATCACAAACAAATATTTAATTTACTAAAACACAACATAAAATATATACAAGATAAACAATTGTGGCCTACAAAACAGAAAACACAGAGTTACTGGCGGAAGTGTTACGAGGGAGAAGTAAAGAGAGTCAAATATATTTATCACTTTAGGGCTAGCGAAGTAATTTATGTGCTATATTTGGAAATCCACAAAGGTGTGTAAATAAATATTAATTTTTAGTTTGGTCAATGAAAATTAGTCAAAATTCTATTTACCAAATTTGTTCCATGAAATTCTCTTATGGGTTTTTGTTGGTCGGCAACTTTTTATAGAGATTCTTTCGGCTGGATATAAAAGTCCTCGAATCAAAAGCCGGAGTTGATAACAGCAGAAATTCCCCTTCATCAACTGACAACCCTTTTTCAAAATCCCATTTTTATAGGGGCTAACACCTAATTTGCATATTTCTAGATGTTTCTCGAATCATCTACATTTTTCTCGAATATACTAGAATGATCTAGAATCTTCCAAACATTCTATTTCTAATTTCTCTATTTTACAACTACTTCATGAATGAAAACTTTTTTGTAATAACAAGTAGAACTCAGTGGAATCCCTTATTATAGAAATGCATCCTCGTAACACAAGTAAAAAAAGAATGTCAACTCTTCAATACAAATTGTGTAATTTTCGTTTACCCAGGTTTTACGGGAAAAAAATAAGTATCAAAATACAAGTGATACAATTAAGAAAATATAAATAAACACATACATGTTAAGACAGATAACTGGAAAGCAGAATGTAAATCAAACATGACATTTTATAAACAAATTTATTTTCAATACATAAAGTCGAGTTCTCGTAGGATATAAATATTATAGCTGGTATGACAGAAAATGGAATAAGTAGAATTCTTAAAGAGTTGACTATAGCAGAAACCTGAAAGCTGAAAGCCTTCTCTACGTGAGAAATTTAACTGTCTAGGTATTTGTCCGTTGTAACTGTCCCTATGGACAAGAAGAGATATATACTGTGTTGCTTCATTTTTTTTGTTCATTTAATTTCAAATGGGATTCTATGTCCTTGACACTTGCCTGAACTGCATGCCAACTGCTGTGTAATATTCGTCAGTCTGTCTGGAGCTTCCAAATCTCTGGTTTATATGCTCATTGCTTACATACAAATGAGTTCCCAGAATAAGGTATATATTTTGTATGCGATGTGTCCAAAAATTAGTACGATTTTCTTTGTCTTGTGTGATTTATTTGTTGTATTTATATTTTGTAGGTCTGGACTAGTGTCTTTTTTTCTTTCGTCTATACGACATAAATGAATTCCGTTAAAATTAGGGATAATATTCCTATAATATATCCGTCAGGTAAATCCCTTTCTCTAAAGATGGAAGCAGGTACAAATCAAAGAAATCACTGACAGCTGAAACTATACGCTACTGTCTCTAAGTCAATATAATATCCCAGCCTTTTGTTCAGCTACAAAAGCAAAAAAATTTAAAAAGTCACTCTCTGACCTGGGGATCCGAGCATCACATCCAGATCACAAAACAAATCCTCTCCCCAAAAATATAAAATACAATATAAAAGAAGTCAATCACGAACGTTACAAAAAACGCTGAGTCGTGATCTTGCCTGTCTACTCTTAAATACGCCGCTCACAACATTGAAGGCAGCCGCAGAACTGAGAGCAAGCTGTCAGCTCCCCGCCAATGACCTCGGTTAACCGACCCGACACACGCATTAATTCGAGGCCCTACCGACTCTCCTCATCCTCTAGGTCGCTTGCCTCATCCACACAGTGATATTCCGCCTTGATGTTCTATATCGGCAATACAAATAATTTTATCTTAACAATTTTTGTTTTCTTTGTTTCCGACCCACCGGCAGTACATTGTTATTTTGTTTCTTCTCTCGTGCAACCATACGCGTCTATAACAACTGATGTCAAGAGCTGAGATTCGAAACCACGCCCACGTTACTATAAACTGCGAATAAAGATATTTTACTGAAATGTATAAACTTTCTCTCTATCAGACGTATATAAATTTCTACGAACTTTTCAGATGATAGTATTTATTATGAAAAGAAACTTACGCCTTTACATAAAATATATTCTTGTAAAAATATTAATAAATTACAATTGGAAAATTTACAACAGTTATTGGAAATTTATTTATTATATAAATTGTGTAATTATCATCGATTCTATATACGTATGTAAGTATAGCTACAAAGAAATAACGACGGAGTTCTGTAAAAAAAAATATAAGTGTATTATTATTTATATTATTTATCATTATTTATATTAATTTTTTCTAAAAACATTAACGTGTATTTAAGAAAAAAGAAATCTATATTCGTTTTATTAGCGTAAAGAGGCATATAGATACGGCTATTCGTACGCATGCGCATCAGTTTATGTAGATGGGCGCACGACCAAACGCTCTATTGATTGATTAGTTTTCTTTTTCTTTTTATTTATTTTTTGTCATTCGGGATATTAATTTCTCACCCGCTTCTCAGCCCTCCGCCTTCCCAAATCACCTTTAGACTAATATTTCAAGCCTGTCTGTTTAAGACACTGAGCCGCTTATAAAAATAACTTTGTCGAAGAAGCATAAGAAAGATGGAAGTGAGAAACTAGAAAGAAAATAGGGGTGGCAAAAAAAAGAACAAAAAAAAAAAAAAATAGACATAGCATTTCCTATGTGTTCAGTAACGAATTTAATATCTTTTTCGAGCGAACTTTTATCAAATGGAAAACGTGACACAACAAAAGGAGAAAATACACTAAGGCAAGAAACAAATATTTCTTTTTAGTGGGACGTCAGGGTAGAAGGAAAAAAGAGTGGAGGAGGTAAAGTCTGTCGGCGCAAAATCTTTATGAGGTACACGTGCGTCTTCGTCAGTTTATATATCAATACAAATACATACATACATTATCTATCTATCACAAACTGTTCATATCGATCTGTCATGCACTGTTCATATTTATCTATGAATCTATCTGTTTATCTATCAGAACTGTCATATCTATATATCTATCACAGGCTGTTCATATCTATCTATCTATCAGACTGTTAATATCGATCTATCATAGATTATTCATGTCTATGAATGTATCTGTCTATCAGACTGTTCCTATTTATGTATCACAGGCTGTTTGTATCTATCTATCTATCTATCTATCTATCTATCTATCTATCTACATAGATCAATCTGTTCATATCTATCTATCTATCTATCTATCTATCTATCTATATATATATATATATATATATATATATTTATATATCTATATATCTTTATCTATCTATCTATCTATCTATCTATCTATCTATTTATCTATCTATCTATCTATCTATCTATATATATATATATATATATATATATATATATATATATATCTAAAAAGTTTAAATTAAAAATTATAAAAATTTTATGAAATTAAATTTATTTAATGTTTTATTTTATATATATATATTTATATATATATATATATATTATATATATATATATATATATATATATATATATATATATATAGTAATATGTTCATATCAATCTATATTTTGAAATCTGCCTACCTCAGCTAAAAAGCCTGGAGCCAGACTGGGTTTAGGTACTTCATAAGCATTAACAATACCTCACGGAAACATACAGGTGTTGCCAGGGGAAGATGAGATGATGAACTCTGAACTGACAGATAACTCCGGTATTCCCCCCACCCCCGAGGATGACTATATATTGGTAAAAAGTGCTAAAACATTAATATGAAAACATGATAAGCGACATAGAAAAATTAACAAACTATTTCTTGCCTGTCGCAGTTAATAAAACTTACACACACACACACACACACACAAACAAACGCAAAC
>CAHIKZ030001491.1:400000-535000 GCA_903632075.3 Acanthosepion pharaonis
GTCTGATAAGCTTATTACCATTATAATTGAAAGACGAAAGAAAATCACCATATTGATACATGTTTTTAATCCTATCTAAGCTTTCGGCTTACATAAGCTATCATCAAAGATGACAATAACATTACAATATATTAAACAATGCACGGACATGGCAATAATTTTCGATTTTCGCTGCCAGCGTCCCGTATGCACGAGTTTGTCGTTGCTTGGAAATCTTCCATGCAAACAAAAACAGACTATCATTATTTCCATTAATATCAGTTGTAAACAGCTGCAAGGGGTTATCGGACTTTGTTTAAACTGTTCGGATCAGTGAGTACATGAATAGAGTTTCCCTCAAGAAAATGACGAAAATGTCGGACGGCGCTGTCGATGGCCAATAACTCTCGTCAAAAGTTGCTGTGTTTCAAGTAGCAGTTTCCAACATTTTCTTCAATCGCCATGCTCTGTATGCTGTTGGAAAACGTGTCCCCTCTGGATGTGTACGATCATGGATCTCCACAACTTCCGGCCTTTTGTGCTCTTAATAAATGTTGTCTTTCTCTGATTTCTCCTAAACCCTGTCCCGCCATCCATTTACCCAAACTCACTATGTTTTGCGTTGTTTTCCTCTGTCTCTTTTGCCTTCAATCAGTCCTGTGAGTATCAGATTTTCTAATCCCTCTTTCCTCATTGCTTTAACCAGATTAAAAACTGACAGCGCAGTTACAGTTGTACATCATAATTTTTCTTTGTTTGTCTTTGAAGTACATCGGTTAATGGATAAATCAGTTTAGCTAAGGATAAAAATTTAGCATAATGAGAATTTGGTGTAATGCTTTCAAAGTTTTCGGAACCAGGAATGAACAAATAACTTCAGTTCTTTCTGGTAAAAGATCTGATACCATTTGAATTTGATTTCGTATAAACCGAATTGGCATATTATAGGATTCACAATAATGATATGTTTACAAAATCTCATAAGAATCACTTGTAATTATGTTTATGTACTGTTCCTAGTGTGCTGGCAATTAAGATCCATCACTATGACAACAAAAAGATTGAATCCAGGCCTTGGAGGACACGATTCATAAACCTTTGAAATCACTATGCGGCATTTCTTAGTTCAAACGGAATTCGAGCAGCCTGAAAAAAATGTGATCGCTTTTTTATAATGTCTAACTTTTCTTCTTAAAATTTGAGGATAGACTCAAATTAGATCAATTTTTGAGTAAACAATAGCACTGCATGCGTTTGCTTGTAAAATCTTGGATATTCGAAATCGGAGACTGATCAAGGATCGTAATGGAATGAAATATTCGATAATCACTGCAAGGTCACGACGCAGAGGATTTTGTTTGGGGATCAGGTGTCGTGGTGAATACTAACTGCTTGTTCCAAGGTTCATTAAATTTTCACATTCCTATTTTGCAATTTTGAGCTCATCAGGGGACAAAAGATGAGGGTGAGGTAAAATAACGGTATATTTAGTCGTCTCTATTCAATGAATAACTATAAAAATTTTAAATAAAATGTAAAATTATATAAAAATAATTAAAGGCTGAATATAAAAAAAAAAAAACATTATGATACAATAGACTGGATTTGTTTATTGCACTTTCTTTTCAGATGAGTCTATAAAAATAATTATAAAATGAAAGCCAGGCGGTTAATCAATAAAAAAAGAAATTGGTTTGAATAAACTTTGGTAATCTAATGTTGTAAATAGCGCCAAAATGAAGTATGACAGTCTATGAAAAAAAAGATACACGTGTAAAATTTGGTTTTGAATTTATAAACGTCTTACAGTTTCAAAACCTGCCTAAATACAGTTTGCAAAAAGGCTTGGTTTAAGAGGTACATTTTTGTGATTTTATAATCAACGCAGAAAGTAAATTACGAACTGAAGGTATCAAATTTTTAATCCAATAGGAAGCGGTTTCGTGGCTATTTAAAAAGTCTGGCCAGGCAGACTGTCACAAGGGTTTTAGCTTTTACGTGCCAGCTGCTGGATGATAGAAAGCAAACGGGTTTCACGAGCGTAGGTTACTAAAAGACTCTAGGAGAGCAAGAAGCGGAAAGGTTTCGGGATTCACAAGGACGACGACGAAAAGGAAGAACAAAGAAAAACTAAAAGTCGACAACATCACTGTCGACAATGAAAAGGAAGTAACAGAAGAATAAAGAAAAAAATTAAAAAACGTCCACACCGGCGCCGCCAACGAAAAGGACGCTGAGAAGAAAAAGAAAAGAAGCTGAAATAAAATTGAAAAAAGATTCACGAATTAACGGTATTAACCCTAATTTGAAAAGAAAAAGAGATTTATCTTAATATTGAAGTTCAGTTTAAAAACTGAACTATTGTTTAAATTGCCCAGCAACGCTTGTGAATTTGCCATCCTTCTGAAAGATTTTCGATTGTTGAATGTATGAAAGCAAGTGAATACATTTGGAAAAAAAAAACTATAATTGTGTTTACCTTTTATGAGCCTAACAAATTATAGTATTAGAACTTGTTATCTTGCCTAATTGTAAGGTGCAGGAAGGAACATTTTATTTATCATAATAGATTAATAAAAAAAATAAATATAAAAAATAATGATACGATAGACTAGGTTTGTTTATAACAAATCTTTTTTTAGAGGAGCGTTTAAGAAATTATTATAAAAAACAACAGATGTTTACTTAATAAAAATGATTTGAATAAATTCAATATGTAAAACTTTGTATATGTGATGCTCAGATCTGATCATGTAAATAGCACTAAAATGAAGTTTGCCCGTTTATGAAAAAGATACACGTGTAAAAATTGGTTTTCAAATATGTAATAAAAAGTGCTCAAGTCCTTGAGTTTCAAAACTAACTTAGATAAAGTTTGCAAAGAAGCGCGGTTTAAGTGGTACATTTTGCTATTTTTTAACCAATGGGGAAATTGAATTACCAATCCAAGGTATCAACTTCCTGTTTCAACTGATAGTCGATTCATAGCTATTTAAGATATCCGGCTTGCCAGACCAACAAAAGGAGAGGTGACGTTTTCTCTTCTCCTCGCTACATATAAAAATTCTTCAATGACGTCATGTTTATTACGTGCCTATTTTATTTTGATTCGTATATATCTGGAAAGTCGGATAATACCTGTAAAAATTCCGAGTTTTGTTCTATCACCTCGAGTCCAGGACTAAGGGATCACGTGTTTTGAACCCACAGACTTGATGTGGGTTTTTTGTTGGTTGTAGCTTAAAATAACGTCTATTAGCAGATCAGAGGTGCGCTGGTGGTGTAACGGAAAGAGAAATCGGCGGGGCGAGTTCGAATTCCGGCCGAGTTCGTTGCGTCAATTTTTTGCTATTTAGAAAATAAAAGCTAACTTTCACTATTTAGTTCACGTTTAGAAATACATATTTTCTCTCCTCGGCTATAGGTTAAACAGCATGGGCTTTCTTGCCTTCAAATAAATTTAATTAGGACATCTGAATTCAAAAAATAGTTTGAAGATAAAAGCGCTGCACCAGATTATCTTGGAAGACATATGGATCCCTTACAACCCTAATGCGTTTAGGGGATAAGTAAAATGGCGGACATTCACAATAATGGAAGAAATAAGCCCTTAATATTGGCGTGATTATATCGGCTATGATGAATGCCCGGGGAAAAAACCTCATCAGAATCCTAAATTTAATGCAAGATATTTTTGTCCATAAGCATGAATTATGGAGCCGTTAATGGCGCGCAACCTGAACTTCTCAGGCTATTTGATTTGTTACCTGAGGAAGCTAGGATTAAAGAGATTGCAGCTTCGCTATCGATTAACAATTGGAGTTTAGCGTTACTGTTTGTCATGTGAAAAATTCGACTCGGATTAGAAAGGCCATCATGCCCCGTCGACGAAAACTGCTGGTTTAACCCCTTCTCTAGGATTTATATTTTCTGAGAGTGAGGCATTTTGACGCTTTCTCAACGAATTCCTTGCGATACCAACGAATGTTATTGCATATTTTTGGTTTATTTCTAAACTGTTTTCTGCCTCTGGAAGAAATGCGTTGAAATGTTGTTTTTTTTTTTTAGTAGATTTATCGCTGCTGTAAGATCTTTCATCTGTAGAGCCATTTTTTTTCTATTTAGCAACCAACTAAATCTTAACATCATTTTTTGAACAGTAAACACTCAAAATGAATTGCATCTGTAGCGATACATCCATTAGTCGATCCGCTATTTCGCATAATTTAGTCATAAGTCGTTTTTTCTCCCATAGTTATCAAATAAATCTATAGCTCTCGCGGAAGATTTTTTTTAATGAAGATGTGGCGTAAGACGCCATCTTCGAATTTAGTTCGATAAGTTTTGGAGATAATGGTAAAGGTAATATTAGCCGCTTCTTTATAAGGAAACATTCGGCATTCATTGATCGAGCAGTCAGTGCTGCTATCGGTTGAAATTTATAAAATCTTTCTCTTGAAACAAATTTTCAGAAAAATACGTTTCTCGGGTCCAGTGGCTGTTATCGCTCTTTTCAGTATTGACGGAGGTTTCCTGCCTAAACTTTTATTTGAAGTAGTGTAGAACGTCAATATCTTCTTTATGTCATTATTTTGTCTTTGAGTTATATGTGCTATCCATTTTAGTTGTTGCTGCTGTTGAAAGTCCTAATGGTAAAAAAGGTTGCTTTTATTGTCTAATTACGCTGTTTCCAAAAGTCGTCGAAGCTTCCTGCTTTCGGGAAGTAAGACATGAAATATAATTTGTTGCTTTAGTTTTTAATACAGATTATTTTAAGGTGGTGTTGTAAAATAACACCGACCGCTGATTATTTCCATAGGTTTGAAGCCGTGGGTCATTCGAACAAAAGGCAGCCATTTTGTTGAAAGTTAATGTGATGGTCGCGTTCTGTATCTCTGTACTTTTTGTTCCTTTTTTGGACTTGTTTAAAACAAATACGCAAAAAAATATTCGTGCTAAAGGATTCCAAGCCACGAATCCTGTACAATTAAAAAGAAACAATTTTAAGAATCTGGCAGTTAGAATTTAGAGAAATCACTTTTTTATGCGTTCAAACTAGATCAGACTGTCGGATGTCATATGCCCTAGTCGACGAATGGGTTTATAAGGCGATCACACGCCGACCAGAAGATATATGCATTATCACACCTGTGGAGAGATACAGACTATCTCTCTCAGATCATGACAATAGACAATTAGTAAACAAAAAAAATATTTTAAAGAACGCTGTTCGATTAGGATAATCGAACAGTAATCTTTTCCCAGGTTCGCTTCGGTTTCAACACGAATACTGATCCACAATTCAAGGATGAACGATAAGGCGTAGTGAATTTTGATATAAAAACTTTAATATGTACAGATATACAAAATATTAAAATAAAAGAAAATATAAGCATGAGTAAAACATCCGACGACCAGATCTCAAGACTTATGTTGGGATATCAAAATATGCCTAACTCCAAATGGATTCGACTGAACCCGAACGGATAAAAAAATATAAGTATGAATAACTACGAATGCAGAAATCAATCACATAACCAAAAGAGATAGGATAGAAGTTACATATTATTATTTTGACATGTGGAAAGATGTTTGTAAGAACATAATATTTATGGATGCATATGTATCTTTCTAACACGAGTCCAAAATATATGATTACTTATCTTTATATTCAGTTCTATTTTTTTATCATTGTCCTTTCTTTTCTCTTTCACGTTTCCTCTTTTCTTTCCCTTTTTTTCTTGAAACAAATACGATTTCACACACTGTCCGTCTGTAACAGAGATATACACTTTCTTCCTCTCTCTGGTTTTCTTTTGTGCTTTCCTTCTTTCTTCTTCTGTATACAGTTCAGTTTCAAACACGATTCAACTGCAACAGGTATATACACTTTCTTCCTCTCTCTGTTTTTCTTCTTTCTTTCTTCTTTACACAATTCAGCTTGTAACAGAGATATATACTTTCTTCCTCTCTGGTTTTCTCTTTTCTTCAAACGCAGTTTGTATTCTCAGCGTAGAAATTCCTTTGCGTCTTCTGTGATAAATAACGAGAGTTATCGTCTTCAATTTGGGGTTATCGAACAGAAATACATGTTCTTATATTTCTTGTCCGGAGTTGCCTGGGATGAATTGGACAAGTTCCATCATTATCAAATGAGTCTCATCTTTCCGTTCATAAGTTATCAGCGCTTCGATTTCGACTCTTGCTCCTTCAAAGACAAGACAGCAACTGACTCCCAAGTAATTTTCTAACTCTCACGTGTCCTGCGTTTTGGCGCGAATTCCAGCTTACATCAGTCCCCTGTCTAACTTCTGTCTAGACATCTGTTGCTACGGGTAATTGGGTCAATCAACCTCTTGACTTGCTTTCCCAAAATGTCTCAAGACTTCCAGTTGACCTCTTCTGTTGTCAGGCGGAAATTAACCTTAATATATGCGTGTATGCGTGTTTCGGCTATCTGCGTCCGTCACATCTCCCAACATAAACGAAAAAAAAGAAAAAAGAAACCTTTTTTTCTTTTTTTTTCAACAATATATCCCAACATCATCTGAACAAACAATGGGTCGTCTTCTCTTTTCTTTTTTTCTGATTGCAACATCAATAGATACATACTCTTTATATCATTATACATTTTTTTCAAATATACACAAGAACAAAAAAAAATTTACAGCTTTGTCAAAATATACACACATTTTTTTCTTCCAGTTTTAATAACATACACACTCAATACTATTAAAACATATTCATTTTTTTTTCTTTCAGTTTCCAGCTCCATCAAAACATACATATTTTATATTTTCTCAATTCCACTAAGGTATACCTTCTTTTATTTAATCCTTTCCAAATTATGGTTAACATCTGCACTCATTTTCAATATCTCGACAAGGTATCCGCTACTTTATTTGCTGTTCCAGCAATATGCTTTATTTGAAGATTGAACTCCTGCAATATAAGACTCCAACTTTGTAATCTTTGGTTTTTATTTCTAATGCGATCTATAAACGTTAATGGATCAGTATATACAACTGTGGGAGAAAGAGAATTGGTTATATAAACCTCAAAATGGAGAACAGCTAATATTAACGCTAAGGCTTCTTTTTCTATTGTTGAATAGGACTTCTGGAACTTATTCAATTTCTTTGAATAGAAGCTTACTGAATGTAACTCTTTATCTTCATCTTCTTGCATTAATACAGCTCCGATTCCCACATCGATGGCATCTACATACATCTGAAACGGCTTGTTGAAATCTGGGGCCTTTAACACAGGATTTGATTTTAACTTACTTTTAATGGTTTCCAATGCGACCTCATATTCCGTGGTTCACAAAAAGTTATGCCCCTTTCCTAACAAGTTTGTTAGCGGTGTAGCGATTTCGGCCAAATTCCTACAATACCTCCTATAGTAATTAGCCATCCCTAAGAACCTTCTTAGACTTCGGATATTAGTGGGACGAGGAAATTCTGCGATGGCTGCAGTCTTTGCCTCTATTGGTTTAATCCTTCCTTGCCCAATTACATGTCCTAGATATTTCACTTTGGCATTACAAAATTCACTTTTGCCAAGATTTACTGTCAACTTTGCCTCTTTTAATCTTTCAAAGACCTTCTGCATCGTATCCAGATGCTCACTCTCTGTGTCACTGTAAATTATGACATCATCGATATATGCATCGACTCCTGGAATATCGGACAAATATCTATTCATTAGACGTACGAACGTAGCTTGCGCGTTCCTCATACCAAAGGGTATAACTCGATATTGATAAGCTCCTTCTGTGGTTACAAACGCTGATATCGTTTTCGCTTTGTCAGTTAACGGTACGGCCCAATATCCTTTCAGCATATCTAGCTTGGTGATATATTTAGCCTGACCAATCCGGTCGATACAATCCTCCATCCTGGGGATTGTATAAGCATCTGCCTTCGTGATGCTATTCACTTTTCTATAGTCCATACAAAACCGTACAGTGCCATCCGGCTTGTCTACTAACACACAGGGTGATGCCCATTCACTTTGACTAGGCTCAATAACTCCGTGTTCCATCATATATTTAATTTCTTTTCTCATAACTTTCAACCTTCTGGGGTTTAAACGATATGGATGCTGTTTGATCGGTTGTTCCGACGTCAATATTATATCATGTACTGCGGCATTGGTCTGCTGGGGTGTATCCGAGAATATATCCCGATATGTATTTATTAAAGTTCCCAGGTTCTGCTTTACATCATCAGTAAGATGAGCCAACTTTTTCTCCAGATTTTCCGATATTCTGGAATTTTCCAATTTAAGAGGTTGGTCCTTTTCTATCCAGTTTTTATCTTCCTTATATCTTTCTACCTTCTCTTTCTCTTGTTCATTCACTAGCATTATTGCTTATTCTTCCTCTCTTTTACAAAACATTTTCAGCATATTTACATGGCATTTCATTCTACTTTTCCTTCGGCTGGGCATATGTACCAAATAATTCAAACTGTTCAGTTTTTTCAGTACTTTGAACGGTCCCTGGTACTTTGCCTCAAATGGCCAACTGTTCGAAGGTAACATTAGGAGTACTTCATCAGCTTCTTTGAATTGCCTATTAACGGCCTTTCTATCATATTTCTCCTTCATATTCATCTGATTATTTCGCAGATGTTTCCTTGCCAGTTCTTGCGCAGCTTTCAACTTCTGTCTCATATTCGCCACATACTCCTTCATATTGCCACGTCTAGGCTGATCTACCATCCATTTTTCTTGTAATAACTGGAGTGGTCTCCTCACTCTATGTCCAAAAATTAACTCGAATGGGCTGAATCCTGTGGATTCATGAATTGCTTCACGCATTGCGAATAACACAAAGGGTACTCCCTTATCCCAATCTTCTCCATGCAGTACGTCCTCAACATGGTCTTTAACGCAGCATGAAATCGCTCCAACGCTCCCTGAGATTGTGGATGATATGCACTCGGTTTCACATGCGTAACTCCCAATTGACTTGTGACCTCCTTGAATAAACTTGATGTAAAATTGGATCCCTGATCCGTCTGTATAATTTTAGGCAAGTCCATTCTCGTGAAAATGTTTACTAAGGCGTCTACTAACTTCTTTGCCGACATGTTCCTCAACGGAATTGCTTCAGGGTACCTAGTTGAAGAGCACATTATGGTTAACAGATATTTGTACGAATTTTTGGTCCTCGGTAAAGGTCCAACACAATCAACTATAATTCTGTTGAATGGTTCTTCCGTGGCTGGTATTGGTTGTAAGGGCGCTTTTGGAATCGCCTGGTTAGGTTTGCCCGCAACTTGGCATGTTTTACATGTCCGACAAAATGACCTTACATCTCTCCTTATTCCCGGCCAGTAGAAATATTTAGTAACTCTGCCCAAATGTCCAGCCCACTGGCTATCATGTGCTATAGATAATATCTCCTTACGGTACCTTGTAGGAACTATTATTTGCTCATATCCATCATATTTATCCGTTCCGGCATGGACCTGCGGTTTCCACCGCCTCATTAAGATACCATTTCTGATATAGTAGCGTCCCGACTTGTTTTCTTCTTCTCTACTTCTCCCAACTTTCAAAGACAAGACAGCAACTGACTCCCAAGTAATTTTCTAACTCTCACGTGTCCTGCGTTTTGGCGCGAATTCCAGCTTACATCAATCCACCTGTCTAGCTTCTGTCTAGACATCTGTTGCTACAGGTAATTGGGTCAGTCAAACTCTTGACTTGCTTTCCCAAAATGTCTCAAGAATTCCACGTGACCTCTTCTGTTGTCAGCCGGAAATTAACCTTAATATATGCGTGTATGAGTGTTTGGGCTATCTGCGTCCGTCACACGGATAGCCTCGTTATCAAGAAGAAGCGGGAAAACCTCTGATTGGTTAGAAATTAAGTTTTATTTAAAACTCTAATGTATTCTTGCTGGTTTTAAATAATAGTTTAGCAGACGATTAGTTTTAGGGGAAGTGTATCTCTGCTCTAACTTCCTCGGGTTGAACTTAGAGATCACATGCAGGACAAAACAAGGATGTTGATTTTGATTGGCTGAGTCAGCATGAGAACTTTACACAAAGAAAGGGATTTCAGGGAGTTGATTCTTACACGTCAAACAATGTAGACGTGTTGACTTTCGTGTCTGGAAACTTAGAGATCACATAAAAGACAAAAAAAGGACGTCGATTTTGATTGGCTGAGTCAGCATGAGAACGATAGATAGAGAAAGGGATTTCAGGGAGTTGATTCTTACACGTCAAACAATGTAGACGTGTTGACTTTCGTGTCTGGAAACTTCTCCCCAGTGGAAGGAGAGAGTGACTCTACTGGCTAGTTAGAAAATGTATATCTCGACGTTAATAAACTAGCTAAGTTAAAATTCCCTGTGTTGACGTTCTTTCATCTCTGAACTTAAAACTGACTAGAAATTACCGACCGGAAGAAGACGAACGGGAAAAGAATTCAACTTTATTATCGAATGGAAACTGTTACCGAAGAACTCCCAGCATATGGGAACGATGCAACAACTGGGTAATGTGCATCAATCCCTATTTGCAGAGACCAAATTCTATAAGTTTGATTTCTGTCTTTTCAGAACTGGCTGCTGTCTCAGCCCGCCGCTCGTATGTATGTATGTATATATGTATTTATGCAAGCATGTATGTATTTATCGACACTAGTGGTTAGAACGTTTGCATCCTGACCCTGAAATACGGGTTCGAATCTCACCAGAGTAGATTTGTCAGGAACATGACTTCCTGATGTTATCGGTCTGGAGGAGACGATGGAAAAGTGCCTGAAAGCCATACTGAATGGCCTTGTTAGAGAAATCGGGTAGACGGAACCCTTGGGGCCGTTGATGGTTATGCTAGCACGAAGTCACGAGTCATCGTGACCGAGTGTTTGATCGTTCAGACTGCTGATCACACTAGATAATGCGCTCTATTCCAGAAACTCTAAGCATAGATGCAGTATAAACCACAATTGGCCTCTGTGAACGTTGAACAAACACAAAATATGCCCAGGCGGGATTAGCTAGCCGCCCTAGTCGACGAGCATCTACAAATACGAGTGGCTAGCCATTATGTATGCAAGTATGTATGTACGTATGCTAGTATGTATGTATGTATACAAGTATTATGTATGTATATCATGGCAGAGGTCACATCATTGTGATACAATTCAGGTATGAATGACCCTCACACAGGTCGAATCGTATGTGGAACAGACAGTTGCTATTATCTTGACGGGTTTCCCATCATTGAATCAAGATGAAAGTTCACATTGTGTTATACAAGCTATGAATGACGATGAACAATCGTGCTGGTAGCATCGGATGCTGGGGCGGGAACGAGCTCACCCACCGCCGCATATTTGGTGGCCGCGTCATCTTTCAGCGAGTGGCCAGCATGTATGAGTTTATCTATATTGAGGTAATTCAACACAAGACCAAGCCATTACATTTAAAAAAAAAAAAGAAGAAAAAATCGGATTTATTTAAAGAACACTTTTTTATGTATATTGTCTGGGAACTATATTATTTTTATACTGCATAACGGTCAAAACATTCGCCATTTCTATCAAAGTAAATCTGTCACAATCTTGCAATGATGGCATTAATTTTTTCCTGTTATTTTTTCTTGCTAGAAATCGACGGTCTTTCAACAATTGGGTTACAATTCTTATGGGATTTCTTAAATTTCTGAATAAAAAACAAAAAATACAAAATATCGCTTTATGAAAGGCATTCAATTAAAAAAATGTGTTTTCTTTCTACGAGCCAATCTTAAATATATATATATATATATATATATATATATATATATATATATATATATATATATATAATTATTCATTGTATGATATTAAAACAAAATCATGTTAAAAATTGCTACACAATAATATAATAAATAATATTAAGCTATACCCTGTATTGAGCACTTTAAAAAAAAAAAAAAAAATTACATGCTACAAACAGTGGAAATATACTCCGTTTGTTCTTATCCCATACCTGGATATATATATAGTCGACACTCCCGTCGAGAGGGTCAAGCAGATCAGTTTCCAGGAAACCGACAGCCCGACAGGGGCACATGAGATTTGATTATAGTGGTGAAGGCTTCGTGCAGGACCATCCACACTTGTTGAAGGGACGAATTCAGAGACCTGGTGCACTAAGTGCCACAAGGTTCCCAAACGACCCTCCGCAGGTTTTGAATTCAGAGTTGACCTTCTCCTAGACCAGTTGCTATCCAAGGCTATAGAACCCAGCCTGTTATTTTACCCATAGCTGGAGAGAGAGGAAGAGGATTCATACCTTTCCCAAGGGTATTAGCACGTAAGTGAATGTAATGGACTCGAATGGAATTCGAACTCGGCTCTGTGATTCCTTAATCCAAGCTGCTATCCATTACTCTCACTCTCTGTCTGTCTGTCTGTCTGTCTGTCTCTCTCTCTCTCTCTCTCTCTCTCTCTATATATATATATATATATATATATATATATATATATGCGTGTGTGTGCGTATGTGAGTGTATGCGCTCGCGCAGTTGGGGGGGGAATAGACTGAAAAAAAAGAATAACAGACCAAAAAAGTAGGTAACTACCTAAACAGTAACCAATTGTGCTCAGTGACTAGGTTATTAGAACAGAACAAAAAACTCTTCACAGTGTCACACCTCGGAAGAGACAAAGTCAGACCGCTGCTTCAGTTTCACGCCTCCTCAAGTAGATCGTTTATATATATATATATATATATATATATATATATATATATATATATATATATATATATATATATATATATATATATAGCTAATGTTAGTGGTAAATATACATATATATTCAAAATATATAAATATATATATATACATACATACATACACATACATGTATAATTTTAGAATAAAAATCCCAAGAAGATAGAATCCAGGTAGAACTCAATATCCACGACAGAGTAAGGATATAATAAAAAGGCTTAAACACTAATATTCCATGGTCATAATTTATTCCATTGGAATCGTAAATACGATCCAATTCATCAGACCTACAAATTCAAAAAGAAAACAGAAAAACAACTCCGGAAATAAAATAGAATTTAGAGAGAGTAAGTATGAGAGTGTGGGATGAATGTTAGAGCTAAAGAGAGGGTAACAGACGAGAGAAGGTGGGAGATTAAAACTTAACAGAGAGAAGTTTAGGAGAGGTGAGTGGAAGGGGGGAAATATGAATGCTGTCGGATGTCTAATACATTAAAGATACATTTCGTGGTGAGATGCACACACCATAGACGATCTAATGTTAAAGATCAGAATAAGAGGGAGGAGAAAAAAAAAAAAAGAAAAAGGGGTGGGGAGAGAGAGATGGTGGGGGAAACTAAAACTGAAGGGCATCTACTGAAAGGGCTGCTGTGTAATTAAGAAAATTTGACAAAATTAATATCGACTACACTTTACAAATCAAATATAAACATATAAAAAATAAATATAACGATTATCTAATCTAGCAAGGACCTATATTTTTATGTTCAAAAACACATGCGAATACACACACACACACACACACACACACACACACACACGCACATATATATATATATATATATAAAAAGAAAGAACAGTAAGATATAAAATCCGGTGTTCTTATAGATATTTTTATTTTTACAAAATAGTGCTCAATGTAAATTTACAGAGCATTAATTTAATTGCAAAATTAAATTCGGGGTTTTTAGCTTCATTAATTTAATTGCAAAATTAAATTCGGGGTTTTTAGCTTCTATTTTTGAAACATGGTTGGAAGTGTGTAGCGAAAAAAACCATATTTTAAATCAATTAATTTATAATATATATATACATATATATTTGTGTATTTGTGTATTTGGCCAGCAATCCATCTTTTATACAAGTTTAATTAAAACGACTAACAAGGTACTGCGGTTAAGTTTTTTTTATTTTATTTATCTTGTGTTCTTAAAATTTTCTTCTTTTATGGACATAAATCATGCAGAAATTGTCCAAATGTTTTGTATGTACGATCGTTTTCGGCTATGCTTTTAGCCATTATCAAGGATGACTTTTACTTTTAACTGGATACATGGATTCTTTTATGTACGTATGTACAGTTATATGAATGTTTTATTTTCCAAACACGGTCAGCACATTGTGGCCGTGTTCATAGTCGATGTTTAGTGTTGGCTTTTGCTTTTTTTTTATTAATAATGCTGCCATTAGCATTATGATGCTATTATATTTGTATTATAAACGAGTACGTTACGGAGCTTCGATGGGTTGCCATGTGTATTTAAATGAGACCTAACTGAGCTATGGTCAGAGCGATGCAACGTGTGTCTTCTTGTTAAGCATGTTGTAGTATATCCAATATAATTACTTACGAATTTGGTTTGACCAAGGTTCTCTATAATTTGGATCTTGCAGTTGAGTTATTGTAGTTGACGATGAAGTTTGCAGTTTTAAATCTTTTATAGTAGATCATTAATCTAATGTTCTTGTTTTTATCGACTGGAGTTGTATATATCTTTATAATTTTTCTAAAGGAAGATTCATCCTGTTTCTACTCACCATGCATTTGATTTTTTAGAGAAAATGTTTATGTTATTGTCTTCATCTTTATGTTCAGTGTTGCTATTGGTTACAATAGAAAGAAAAAATCAAATATGGTGATTTATGTCCAGAAAGGAAGGAAATTACGAGAACACAAGAAAAATTGAATAAAAGAGCTTAACCGCAGTATATATATATATATATATATATATATATATATATATATATATATATATATATAGAGAGAGAGAGAGAGAGAGACATACATCTACACATATAAAGATACACACACACAGATGTATGTGTGTATGATATATATATATATATCAATTACCAACTAACCAAAATCGGAATTTTTAATATATTTTTGGAAGGATTCTTCGTTGAATCGAGAATTTTTAATCACTCTCCTCTCTCTCTTTCGCTCCCTCTCTCTCTCTCTATATATATATATATATATATATATATAGAGAGAGAGAGAGAGAGAGAGAGAAGAGAAATAAATATACGCATATATATATATATATATATATATATATATATATAGATACACATATGTATCACATATACACATATATATGTGTGTAAGTGATACTTTATATATATATATATATATATATATATATTACCAAATAACCAAAAAGCGGAAATTTTAATTTCTTTTTGAAAGGATTCTTCGTTGAATCGAGAATTTAACACCACCCTCCACCCTTCTCTATTTCTCTCTCTCTCTCTCTCTCTCTCTCTCTATCTATCTATCTATCTATCTATCTATCCAACCAAATATATATATATATATATATATATATATATATGCACTCACACAGGTCCATACATACAGTCGCATAAACAGAAAGATGTCTTATCCTCTGAAACTGCATTTGGGCCAAAATTGATGGAAATATGTTGCAAGAAATAAACAAATAAAAAAACACCCCCCCCACAAAAGAATTATCGCTGGTTTTCTCATTATTGCTTTGACGAATTTCGTTTTTATATTTTTAATGGCCTCTGAAAATGCATTTGTCTTCAAAACGAATAAATCATCGAGCCTAAATTTTGCGTGAGATGACGCCATAAACTGCGCCTCATGAGAAACTGCTAATAGTTAAAAACTTTTTAGAGTGACGACAAAAACCTGGCGGGATTTCTGGCTCTGATGTGAAAGAAAAAGGGAAACTTGCCAAAATGTTTGAAGTTTTATTCCAAATCCGCATTGGTTGTCTATGTTACTTTCTTCTTCTCCAATGTGTCGCGTCTCTCTTTGCTAAGGATCCCGCCCCTCCATTACGACATCCATTGGCACAAATTCCTTTGTGACTCACTGCCTTCCTCTTCCCCGCTTGCTCTCAGTATGTCCCGTGGGGGTGAAGTTTTCCAAACCCTCCTTCTTTATTAGCTATCCAAGGAATTTCAGCTCTCTCTTTTCTTGATTTTGAGAAGAAGTATTCTTTCTGTTGCCATTTTCTTTAAGACTTCCTTGTTGCTTACTCGCTCCGTCCATGCAATTCTCAGTATCCTTCTGTAGATCCACATCCCTGCTGCTTCCAGTTTTCGTTAGTCAATGAACGCATTTTGATTATTATATTTTTTACTGGTATTTTGGCGAGGCACAAACTTGCGTCACTTAGATAACATATCTTCATGCGACAGCTGCCTTACAGATTAGGTTACGAAAACATTGCGGTGATTGGCTTATAAATTCAAACCAAACTGGTCAATATCATTTCCCCAATACGCCTATATCTTTGTAGAATTTAACTGTTTTATTTATGTAGAGAACAATATTAAGGCTTGCAATGGAGTAAGATTGAGAATTATTCGAAATAAATAATTCATCACGCGGCGAACTTTTATATGTATTTATATAAAGAACCACATAGCTTTTAAAAATGACAGACGATTACATTTACATTTCTACAGAAAGCTGCAAAAAGAAAAGAGAAACATTAATTGCCCAAGAGCCAGTCAAAGTAGAGGGTTACTGAATGAGGTTGTTGTATGAATGCAAAATGAAAAGGTAACTGCAGATTATAAGTATATGTAGAATGGATAGCGCTTGAACTGAGACGTGATTATTAGTGATCGGGGAAGCATCCTCTCAGGAGCATGTTCCACAAAGTAGTGGTCCTCGGGAAGAAGCTGTCCAAATGGAACATTCCTTTTTTACCAATGGAATACGAAGGGAAATGAGGATGATTCGACCCTGTGGATAAGGCATGCCGGTTCTTAACTGTAAAAGTGTGAACTGAGGGAACAAAGGAATGTCCCTACACGGTTGGCCTCTAGCAGTACGCCAGTGGTAACATTGCCGAGACGAACACACCGGTGGTCCGACAACGGACCACCAGCGGTAAACACTAGTGGCATGGCATCCAGTAGCAGATTGGTGGCTTGCGTGTGAGAGTCGCTCATCAGAACATGGAAATAGTAATGGAGAAGCGATAGGCTTTCGTATGTGGGAAAGTGGTTGTAGGGTTGAAAATAATTTGTCACCCACGAGGCTGCGTAAACGCTTTTGAAATATGTCAAGGCTGGAAAGTGATGATCGAGCAGTGCCAGCCCATATATGACTGCAGCAATAATCCATTTTGATTTGATCTGATTTTTGTAAAGATAGAGCATGGCAGGAGGAGTCGGGTACTATTTGGATCAATACAAGGAAGGCACCATTTCCCCCAACGTCCGTTGCAAAGGATCGTACATACAGTAGAATCTCTGACAACCGGACGAAGAAGGCCTTCCGTATATGAAGAATTGGTTACAAAGTCCGGATATGAGGGACACTAAAACTAACAAGCTGATCGCTGTTATTCATATTTCTTTATACAGTAGAATCCCCGAGAACCGGACTAAGAAGGCCTTCCGCATATGAGGAATTGGTTACAAAGTCCGGATATGAGGGATTCCGGATAGGAGGGATTCCGGATATGAGGGATTCCGGATATGAGAGACACTAAAACTAATAAGCTGATCGCTGATATTTCTTTATACAATAGAATCCCCGACAACCGGGCTAAGAAGGCCCTCTGGATATGAGGAACTGGTTACAAAGTCCGCATATAAGGGTTATATTTAGATTAGAATAAAAGAACTGAAATCAGGTTTAACATTTATTTTCAATGTTTTATAGTAAACAAAATAAGCTAATGCTGAGTTATGAACGAAGAAAATAGTACAATTTCAATGCCATATCTATACTTCTATATGACAGTGAATGCTAAACAACCACCTCAAAGTTTACGAAGAGACTTGAAGCGACAGATATTGATTACCGTCTCGTCACAGACATATCATTCAGACCCTGAAAGATGTTTTGTTTTGTTTTTTTATATCTGACAGCATCATTTCTAGCAAGTAGCGGGAAGAAGAACTTCAAGGGAACGCATGCATATTAGTTGCCTTAGCATTCCACCACGTGCGGCCTTAGCTTCCCTAAGGAATTTGAGCGCCGACGCTTCAAAATTATTGCAGCCCGAAGTCGATTTCGTGACGTTTTGGCCTTATAGCCAAAACTTAAACAAAGGTAATCAATTATTGTCGGAATTTCACGCCCAAGAGATATTCTGACCAATCGCGCGCTGAAGCGATATGGAACACAGAAGAAGTAGTCCGCTGCTATATATCATGCTAATGCACCATCTCTCACTTTTCGTCAACCAACCAGCTCCCTTACCGGCCGTGTAGTCGACTTACCATTCTATTTTTCTCTCGCCCTTGATCTACGTGCAAAAACTAAAAGGTACATATATATATTATATTTGTGACGTCTTCGCCGCGGCGTCAGCTGTTCGCTCCTCGCTGCTCCGTCCGGGTGTCGCTGCTCCAAACGTGACGTTCTAACCCTTTGGTTAGATTGATACCAGCCTCGCCGTTCCCAACTTGCTTCCAACGCCTGGTTTCCAGGGTAACTGCACTGATCTACAGTCTGCCTACCCACGTTGTGAATTGATCTTAGACAGACGAGATCAAACAGGGGTTGGGGCCGTAATGCAAGCTGAGTTCAACGTGGGTGATAACACACAATTATGTATAAAAGAAAATAAAATAAAAACTCGCAAAATCCAAAGTATCAAGGAAAAGGGTAACAAACTTTTTATGTCTATTTGCTCGGTACATAGGACTATGTCTACTTCCCGACCCGTTCTGTGGATTGTGGCACGACGCTTTCACTAGGCAACTTTAAGGCTTCAAGTTGTCTGCTCTCTAAGAAATTTGTGTTCCGGTGTGTCTTTGGATGAAAGTCGAAAAACTTATTTCTGTGGTCTGATTCTAAGTCGCTCTTCAAACTACTTGTTCTTGGTTGAAGAAGAGTCCAGAAGTGTGCGTGAATCTTGGTCAGCTATCTTGACGCGGTTTCAACACTGGGCGCTCATCTCTGCTTGTCGTCCAAGGTTCAAAACTTCTCGCCAGGGTCCGCGGCTCAACTCAAACTTCTTCTCTCCGGCTTGGGTCGACGAACTTCTTCTCTCCAGAGTCCGAATTACTGGTCACTCATCTCCGCCGTCGGTGCGCGAACTAACTTCTTCTCGTCAGCTTGGGTCGAACGAATTTCTTCACTTAGGCCAAACGAACTGGCTTCTCCTGCCCGCTTGGGGCGAACGAACTGATTTCTGTCGGTTGGGGTTTCGCTTTTATTGACGCCGTCAAAACTGGGGTGGGTCTGTCGGCGCCAGAGGTTCTTCGATAATTCTAAATACGTATCCACCCTTCTTATTTCTGGTTAGGGACTTTTCATTCTTTCCCATTTTCGGTAACTCATTCTCACTCCCTTACTGTGCCTCCGAGGGGCGTGTACCCACTTCCCCACTGCTTCGTATCGGCTCCTCACACTTACACTTCTGATAGGGGCGTCGACCGATTTTCCTCGTGCGTCACGTGACCGCTCTCGGCCAATGAGGTCCTGGTCGGGTATCTTTCCTCCTCCTTCGTATGTCATGTGATCTATTTAACCAATGACGTCTTAGTCGGGCGTGGAAAATCTGTGGCTTTGTTTTGGGACAGAAATACCTTGCTTAAAAAACAAAAATATTAATTAAATCGCCCTTATCATGAGCGACTGAGATGACACTCTCGGCTTTTTAACACGTGGTATTTGTCAAGCAGTTTATCGCTAATTGGATATGATTTAAGAAAGGAATTTCTCAGACTAGTTGGCATTTCTGAAGCGAAATAAAAATATTTCATTTTCCTTTTCGCTCGAAGGTTTGATAACAAAAATCTTTATTATCGCAGGGCGGGCATTTATTCTGTCAAAAGAAAAAATTTTGCCAGTGACAACATCTTGGGTGGGCTTTTTCTAATTCTGAAGACTGTCTGTGTTTTCGTATTAATGGTTCGTCTTCATATCCTTAGACACAATTCCCCACCCACTTAGACCTCTACTATCATTCCAATGACACACTTTCCCACTTGTTACTTATCAATATTTTCATTGTCCCTAAACTTCGTTTCTTCTTTTCCTCCTTTCTTTCTTTTCCCTTGGGTGACATCCAATTGATAACAAACTTCCATTTTTCATGGACACGCGGAAATCGGTCAAATGCTTGTTCCTCAGGTGACCTGAATATTTTCGACACCTGCTATCTATCAGTTCTAGCCGTGTGTGTGCGCGCTCGCCTCTGACCTGTTTTCGTATTATTTTTTCTTTCTTTCTTCTTTGTTTTCCCTTTCTTTCTCCCAGATCGCTTGAATGTAAAGAAAGAATTATTCTTAAAAAACAAAATATTTTTCGGCCTTAAATAATTATTAAATGGTTGATAAAAAACAAATCATATATCTATGAATATTTCTTCCAACTCGTCAGGTATGCATGGTGCCACATATTTCTTTGTTGCGTGTCGTCGATGGGTGTTTTCAATTCTACGAGTCAACGAAAAAAATGTAAGATGGTCTTTGATATAATGGAATATGCATACACCTGAGTTTCCCCTCACTGGAATATGATTGGCTTGTGTCCGTCATAATTACAGACGGACGTGTAGGTATGACAGAGTTTATGACAACGCCCATTGGTCTACGCCATTGGCTATCCTATTGGTCTACACCTATTACCTGCGACTACGACGAGCACCGGTCGATTACTGCTACCGTGTACTACTTGATTACAGTAGCCAAAACCCACTTAGCTATTTCGATCAAATATATCCCTTTCCGGGACATATCAGTCTTCTAACAAGGAGATTGATTTTTTATGTTTGAACTGAAAAAACAGTTGCGCCTCTGCCTCTAGCTCAATCGCCTTTGTTCATATACTTGCATGAGTCGACGTTCAAAAATCCATGCGATCGAGCGATTTTCTTCCCCCAGGCAGCTAATCACGATTCATTTGAACTCCAAGAATTCTTATATTACAAATCTTGATAAAAGTAATAAATCTCCTACCCTGAGAAAATCTCGAGGATTCGACGTGTTTTCCTGTTCCCCGGATCATTTGCCATCCAATTATCTTTTATGACAACCTGATATAGATACTCTTTCCGATTGTATTAAAAAGTTGGTCGACCAATATTTTTTACTCGACCTGACTCCAAAACATCCTACCAATCTCTTTATATCTATTATCTCGACGGTTCACCTGTTTCGTGTCATTGTTTCTTGGTGTTTTCACGTCTGTTTTATTTTACCAGCCTCTTGTTTGATCAATTTTATCACGCATCCTACAAAGCAAGAAATACTGAATGTCCCGGTAATTATCACTTTGTTTTATTTATATTACTTTGAGTTTAATTTCTGTTGTTTCAAACATTGATCGAAAAATCTTTCGTTTCTAACATTTTTACCCAACCGACTTTATCTCGGTATAAACATTTCTCGAGGATAGGGACGAGGCGGTGTTGGTTCATACTGTTTTATTTTTAATTAAATATCTGAACATAAATGGTTTTCTATTGCTTGCTTGTAAAATCCTAGCTAGCAAAGCGGGCATTTCTTTTGTGTTATATGGTTAGATTTAGATACCTTCACTTTGCACGCTGAAAAAACAGCATGATGAAAAAAGGCCCCAAAACTTAATAAAAACAGTTTTATCGTCAAAATGTTTATGTTATTATTAAGAGGAAAGACCAAAGTATTTTTTTTATTATTTTAAATTTTTTTTAATCCTTTCTAGCACGTTGGAAATTTTGGTTAAAAATCTTTTTTTTTTACGTCAGCGATTGACGTAATATTTACGTGTTTTTGCGTTTTTTTCCAGTGAAAAACATTGATTTGTAAATTCTTGCAAATATGAAATAATTGTCACATTTTAATGAAACTTTCAGGACATATTCACAAATTAAGTTATTTTTCAATTTTTTGTTTTAGAAAATCTTGGTAAAAATATTTTTTTTTTACATATGTTACCCTCACCCCACTAACTTAATTTCATGAAATTTCGAAAAATTAAATTTCCTTTCCCAAATTTTTTTATTAATTAAAAGTAGGACTCCTTGGAGAATGTAAATCTTTCAATTTTCATCAAACTACTATTTTTTTCAGAAAATCTGCTCCGAATTGTAAAGTAAAAATGAAGTAAAACTATGACATTATTTAATTAGAGAAGCTTTTTCGCATTTATAAATAAGATTTATTAAGGGCACTATTGTCTTAACGAAAAAAAAAATTCGATGAATAATGTATTTTTACAAGAATTGTTTTTATTTTTAAAATTTTAATTATAATAAATTATAATAAGTTAAAAATCGTTTAAAATTCTGCATTACTTCCTTTCTTTTAGGTGATATTGTAATAAAGTAGAAACTATATTTACGAATCAAAACTTGAAATCTTAAGTCGTTTTAAAATACATTTTATTTTTATTTTTTTAGTTTAAACGTTTCCATTTTTCTATGTATGGTGGTCTATACATGGCATTATTGTTAAAAGGTCACTTGTAAGAGTGGTCCTAACTTTACTGAGAAATTCGCTTTTGTGCAATTCATTTTGTGTTTACGTCTTAACAGGCTATGCACATCATCCTTTCAGTTTTAAAACTTTAGAATAAGTTACATTTTAATTTTTATTTCACTAAATATTTTTTTATTTTATGTATTTATTTTAGTGCGGGTCATACTTTAATTAAGTGACTTTTTATTTTTTTTAGGAAGAAACAACCGAGAAGAAATGATTTTTTTGTTAGTAGGTTTTTACTTTTTCAATTGATTCTTTTTTATAGTATTTAATTATTTTTTTTCAGAAAGCATCTTCAAAAATAAGGCTATAACACTATAGTAACTAAAAGTCAATAAAATATAAGATAATTACTGAAAATATTATGTTACTTTATAAAAATTACTAGGTAGTTAAAAACCAAAATATGCGTTCACTTAGATTTCATAAATTTATATCAATTCTGGTCTTCCGTACTTATCTGTAATCATATTAACTCGTCAATTACATCACTCAACACTTCAGAAAAAAAAACAGGGCCCGTGGTTAAGAAATGCTTGTATACTACATTTTCTATGCTATAAGTAAGTTATATTTGTTTCAAATCGGAATAATTTAATTTTAAATTTGCTAATTTTCCTCAAAGTGTCACAAATAGATATTTTATTTTGGGAAGACTTTTAAAAGCGATAATTAAATTTTGTTTCAAATGTGGAAAATGGCCGTTGCAAAGAATTTTGTGAGAGCGAGCAAACAATTGACATTCCAATCTATATAATTTCTATTTGAAATACACCACAGTATTTTGCTTACTGGAAATAGTAATTTTAATCATTTAGCTTTCAATAAAGCTAAAATGAAATCCTTAAGAATGCTTTTTCATTTTTAAAAATTCATTTTAAACCTTAGGTATCGAAAATTTATACCGAATTAGTGAAGATGCCTTGTTAGATTTGTCGCATGTCAGGATTTTATTAAAATTTTAACAATTATTTGGTTATTTAAAATTGATTTCTTTCCCTAGACAGCTGATGGCGGCTAATTTAAGCTTCGGAGCTCACCAGCAACACTTTTAGAAAATATACAAATATTTAACTTATCAGTCACCAACTTGAAAACGTAAGAAAAACTATTTTAAAGTGTTCACATGTATAGCAGATTTAATCAATAGATCGATGATTAGTAAGATATTCTTCCATAAAGATCATTAAAGTAGTGAATTCAACCCTCATTGGGAACTCTCGTTCTTGTAGCTCTTTGCTAGACTAAACTGAATAAGTGTCTATTTGTATAGCCTGAGTGGTAATTAAGACCTTCACCTCCAACATCAAGAATCAATGTTTGCACTTAAGTAAAAAATAAAAATTTTAAATGCTGGTTTCATGACAAGTAGACCCCTCAAAAATTGTAAAGCTGGCGCAACACAGTCTTCTGACTCCGCATCGCCCAATGTATATTTATTTTAGTAAATAACTACTCTTTATAAGTAAAACAGATAGTTATAAAATGAATGTCATGAGAAATAATGGTTATAGCAGCCATTAATATTACTGCTTTACACTTACAAATAGATTACTGAAGGCTCCTAGCAGCTCACTAAATGAAATAAGGCATATTTTTTGACATGGTAACTTGCAAATGATTTAACTTAATCAAAGGTTTTGATTCAAGACAAATTTCATTGATAGATTTATTCATTTTTACGGCTTATCAATCCTCTGCATGTTATTGAAAGCCAGAAAATTTTCATACCGAGAAAATTGTTTGAAAACAATTATTCGAAAAACAGTTATTCGAATTGTAAATTGTTTAAATGAAAATTAATCGAAAGAACATTTATACTAAATGTTAATTATTCATAATACCTCTGTTTGAAATACGTATATGGTCTTGATTTGAGGGAGTCAATGCGGATTTACCTAGAACTAATAACGCTCTTGAAGACTGGCATAGGGCTTTTTACAGCAGGTGCCATATGAAATCATCTCAAAATATGAAAATGCTTAGACGCTCTTAAAAGTGAACAGGACTTGCAAGAAATTTATTTTGCAAAAGTAAGAGCAGGTTGACAAAATATCACCAAGAAACACCGCGACATAAATTGAAAACTTAAGTGGCATCTTTTAACAAGTACTCTTCACTAGTTGACTATTTGCGTGCAGTATCATATAACTTAAGGTTATAAGGATTTTTTTCGTATTAAATTGTTTTATGAACGATATTTGTATTTCGAATAATTACCATTTGTGTATTTCCTCTTTTAATCATTATATTTTTATTGCAATAAAAGATTTTGTATTTCAAATAATTATCATTTTGTACAATTGTCTGTTCGATTCATTTTCATTCAATCAATTCGAATAAATGTTTTTCGGATAATTATTTTCAAACATATTTTTAAATTGTAAGAAATTTTTGGTGTGTGATAATGATTTAGTGATACAAGTCTTACTAATTAACCCATAGCTTGTGGAGAAGTGGTAGATTAATACCTTTCCTAATGTAAGTGAATATAACGAACACAACTGGAATTGAACCTCAGCTCTCCGATTAACAATTCCGAGCCATTATTCTTTACACCATCCGCACCTCCAAGCTTACAGCATTTGATATTCCCAAGTGGTAACCCATCTATATACTGACCAGGCTTGAAGTTGCTTAACTTCTGTGATCGTAAGGGAACCGATCTTTCAACATGATGTGGCCGTAAGCCAGTGAGAATCTTCAGTTGCATTGAGAATATGGCAAGTATTGATGAGGAAATATTGATTTTATTTTTATTGATCTTGCCATATGAAGTAATGGATTGGTCAAAGGGGTTTGTTTTGGTTTTAAATTAAGAGCTGAGATTATAATCCCGATTATCTTTTATCTCAAGAGTTGCTATTCTGCAACTCTTCATAAAGAAGTAATGTCTTTCATGAGAATCTTGAAAAGGATAATGCTGAGTGTTTTTAGATAATAACCCCTATCCTATCGATAAGCCATTTACATTGATTAATAGCACCATTCTCTCAGTAACACTTGCATTGACCACTAACAACTTTCTTCAATATTTTTTATGCATTTCTATAGCAAAACCATTAACGATATATTTATATTATTACTGAAATGTTATTTTTAGTGGATGCCCGTATATGAGTAGACGCTCTGTTTATTTATTAAACTGTATATTTATTTATTTTCATCTACCGGCCTGAATATTCGAGAAATCTTATTAAAGAAAAATATGTGCTCTCTCACAGGATTCGAACCTGGATCCTTCTTGACAGAAGAAACCTTCGTTAGATCCGACCTACTTTAGATCGTCTCAGCTACGAAGTTCGTCGATGATCGAGCGAAGTTGAATAGTGTCTTATAAACGCCAATCAATTCTCCGACTCTCCTATCAACGGGGTGCAGGTTCGAATCCTGCCGAAGAGAAATTTTCACATATTTGCTGGATTTGGTTTGTTTAGTTCTACGGCATATCAACCTCAATGGGTTATTTAATGCCATCAAAATTTTTATTGTTGGTAATTTTTTTTTTTTTTCAAAAATCTATTTCTGGTAATATTTTTCCTTCAAAAAATCTATTTTTGGTAATATTGTTTCTACAACAAATCTATTTCTGGTAATATTTTTTTTCTTCAAAAATCTACTTCTGGTAATAATTTTCTTTCAAATATGTATCGCTGATAATATTTTTTTATAAAGTATTTCTGGTATCAAAAAACCTATTTTTACTCTTTCATAGTGTTTTGACCCCGAGTTTAGGGGTTAACTGTTTGCCCATAGCTGGGACCCTAACAGGTGACACTACCCCGCGTCAGAGTGAATCTGGGCACAGTAGAAATTAAGAGGTGGTTCCACGCTCCTCAAAACCTCATGATCAGAGGCCTTGCTGTTGGACGTAGTTTATCGTCTTACTCTGGATCTGGACATAGTTTATCGTCATACCCAGGACGACATATCTGCTGGGTGTACGTTTTAAACGGACAAGCAATTCTAGTGTGTCTCCAACACAATGCCACTGATAAGCTCGTCTGTATTTCTTGAGAAAAATTCCTCGCAAGATATGTTCTCTTCCAAATGACTAGTGAGACTAGAGGGATATGGCCGTAGAATTGCTTTCTTTTTTGCTGGCTGCTGATTCCCGGATGGATTCAGTTCAACACACGGCATCCTGGTATAAATAATATGTAGTTTCTTTCCCAATCATTCTTTCAATGTTTATGTAATGTTTTCAAAGAGCCAGACATACGAATATGGCTTCGAAGAAATTTTGTTTCTTTTTATCCAATAAAGCAGATCTCTGGACTATTAACTGCTTATTGATCACAATCCAAACTTTGCCAAATGGAAATGTTCACATTTCTTTTCTGATCTTACGATAACACTTGTATAAATTCCTGACCGCTGACAATACCTTTGGTTTGATTTTCAAGCCACAAACAAGATACAGGTTGCCTAAAACGAAATCAAATTGTAGGTAAAAAAAAAATAGAAAAAAACAACATTAAATATTTAACCGTCAATTCTTTCCCTCTCTTGCCATAAATACTAAATTTGTTGGTGCGAACAAGAGAGTGATAGAGTAGTGGTAAAGTCAGTGGGTACTAATAAGAGGAGTGAAAAAAAAACTTGCCTATAGCAAACTGAAATGAAATGTAACAGAGATTATCATTTCATTTTTCCCCTTTTTCTATCTCCAGAATTGGCTGTTTCAAATTAGAAAAGATATTAGTTGTTTCATTATTAGAAAGATATTTTTTTACATATTTCACAACAAGTAAGGAAATAAAGCCACTAAGACACCAAGGGTTACTGGGAGTGGAAGAGAATGAGAAGACTTTAATGTGGTAAAAGAACAATAAAAGAACAGGGTTCAGAGAGAAAATGGTGATTGACGTCATTTTTTTTTTAAAGATTGCAGGTAGCAGAGAAGCAAGAAACCGGAAGAAAGTTCCACAGGCGAGAAGTGCGAGTGAAGAAACTATTAGAATAGAACTTACGGCTACATCAAACTATTTCAATAGTAAAACGATGACACCTAGCTATTCATGAGGTCGAGGTGCCAAGGAGGAGAGCGATATTTATTTGTATGAGAATACAAAACGTGGCACAAGTCCAAAAAAGGGGGATAGAAAAAAAAAGGACGGCCTTCTCCTGCCTTAACGTTAAACTTAGCTAGCCACAAACACTGACCCAAACATACAACAATATGCTTTATACCAAAACAACACATTCTTGCTCAAGTTTCTTACTACAATCACCATTATACCTCATTGTCTCTATGAAAGTTCTTACTAATCCCCATATGTACAATTTATTGTCTGTGGGAAGGGGGAGAATAAAACAACAAATTTAACACAGAGGAAAACTCATTAGAACAATTGTCATAAAAATATTTATAGAAAAAACACAGGGAGGGTACGTCATGGAATCGGGAAAGTGACTGAAGCCGAGATGCCAGGTCAGGACCGATAACATTTTACTGACAACCATGCATCCTGTCTTCTTGCAGTTTCTTCTTCTTCTTCTGTTCAATGATTGAATCAGTTACGATCATGATTCAGTTTGATTCATCCAGAAGGAAAGCGATATTTATTTTTTATGAGAATACCAAATCTGACACAAGGCCAAAAAAGAGGAATGGGGAAATAAGACGGCCTTCTACTGTCTCAACGTTAAACTTAGCTAGCCACAAACACTGACCCAATAATGTTCCTTACACCAAAACACTGACTCAACAATATTCCTTCAACCAAAACAACGCATTCTTACTTCCCTTTCTTACTTACATCCACCATAATACCTCATTGTCTCTATGAAAGTCCTAAAACTAATCCCCATATGTACAATTCCTTGTCTGCGTTGGGGGGGGGGAGGGGGAAAAATAACAATTTAAAAATCTAAACCACAATGAATATTTACAAAAATGAACAATATACAAGAAACTAAACAAAAATATGCCAAAGAGGAGAGCTCATCAGAACAACTGACATGAAAATATTTATAGAAAAGGCAGAGAGAATCTATGTTATGGTGGTGTGAAAGTGAGTAAAGTCGAGATGCCAGGTCAGAGCCGATAACATTACAGACCCTACTTTGGATTTTGTTAAGAATTTCCAGTCTTATAACAAGAGCACCTGATATGGCGGCAATATTCAATGCACGGAAGACTGATAAATTTATGAATGTGCAATTGGATTCGACACAGGGTACTAACCTTCTAAGCAGCAAACCTCGCAGGCTCTCCATTTTATGTCATGAGACCAAGAAGGTACAACGAGTTTCTTTCCTGGAAGCTAGCATCAGTTATGCTGATGGAGGGCGAAAATAGTTTCCTATAATGATTAAAAGATATCATTTTGATTTTGGAGATGTTTAAATTTACAAGCCATTTCTTGCCCCAGGTAACAACTGATTGGCAATAGCGGATACCAATTTTACTTTGTCCAACCTGTCAAACTTACTATTAAGACAGGTGTAAATAGATGTGTCATCAGCATAGATACCTAGTTGCGAACTGATGACATCGGGGTGGGGAGGGTCGTTGATGATGTTATGAGAGTTTGTTTCTTTTTAAATCCTACCTATGATATCATAAAACTAATTATTATATTAAAATGGATAAGTTACTATTTAAAGTTTTAACCTTACTGATATACGAATTTAAAAACGTTGCCATTAATTTTTTTAAATTTCTGTTTATTAACATTAAATAGAAGTTTTTGATATGAAAGGATATAAAATAAGGTTTGCTTTGTGGTGGGGATAGTTGCCCATAGTTTCTTTTGAAAATTGGAGCAACACAATCTTCCTTATTCTCATTAAGTGGTTCTACTATACTAAGTTTAGGAAATATCAATGATATAAAATTTAAAGCAAATGGACACCTCGCGGCGATGTAATGATTAGCAAGCTTGTCTCGCTAGAACAATTACGATTGAGTGGTGAGTTCGATCATCACTGGGTGCCCCATATTTTCGGCCTTGTGCCACATTTAAACTACGCTTGGAAAATCACTATAAGATTTAAAGCAAATTTCTTTTTGCCTCTCTTCTGCAGTTGTCTGTTTATCTGTGTAACTTTCAGCAAATTTCAAACTGAACCCTATATTTAATCTATTGACGGTAGATTGTTCTCATTTTTAAACACGGTTCAGTTATCTAAAAAAAAAAAAGACAGGATATCCCGAGACATAGGCAGCAGGACAAGAACAATCTATCCTAACACGTGTAGATTAAATAAATGGTTCAAATTGAGATTCCTTGAAGCCTACATGGATCAATAAACGCCTGAAGAATGTCAAAGAACTCAATGGCTGAAACATTGTAATAATAACAACAAAGATGAGGACCTGGCTATATCTCTGAGATGAAGTATTACGATTATTTACATTATTTGCACTATTATCTTCATCGCCATATTCATAAAGACGTTGGTTAGATTCGGGACTAAACCCAAAGAGTTGTGAGTTCAATACCAGGCTACAGCAGTGGTGAATCAAAAAAAAAAAAACTTGGAGAGTTAAGTTACAAGGAAATAACTGAGACACCCAGAAGAGGCATGGCATGTGGAACTAGAACAATCTACCCCGGTGGACGAAATAAAGGGTTTACTTCGAAATTCCAATCACCTGAAGAAGGCCGGAGAGTACAACGGCCAAAACGTAGTGAATATGGCAATGAAGATGAAGATAACAGACCCGAATAATGTAAACAATGTAAAATTAATTCCTCATCCCTGAAACTGAGGCAGAAACGTGCACAAAAATGAAGTTGCTTTTCATGGTGCATGACAAGAGACAATGATTTTGGTCTACTTTCTCAAAAGAAGCCATGAAGGCCCAATCATTATTTGTAGCAATTTCTAACAAGTTGGGATCAGGATGATAACCAGTATCAAGTTTGAATTGCAATATACAAGTCATTACATATGGTAATAGACAATATCTTACACTAGTCAGGAGACTGATGGATACCTTTATCGTTGCTGTCCTGGGTAAGGCGATAAACTACATTCGCGTCCCGGGTATGACGATAAACTACATTCGCGTCCCGGGTATGACGATTAACTACATTCGCGTCCCGGGTATGACGATTAACTACATTCGCGTCCTGGGTATGACGGTAAACTACATTCGCGTTCTGAATAATTACATCCAAGAGCAAGACCTTTGATCAGGAGGTTTTGAGGGACGTGGAACCACCTCTTAATTGCTGGTGTTCCCAGGTCCACCCTGACCCGGAGTGGTAGCACCTGTTAGGGTCCCAACTATTGGCAAATAGTTGACCCCCAAACTGGGTTGAAACACTATGAAAGTGTAAAAATAACAGCAATACATTTTGGAATGAAAAATATTACCAGCAATAAAAATTTTGTCGGCATTAAATTGGCCATTGAGGTTGATATGCTGTAAAGCAAACCAAACCAAACCTATATCGTTGTCATGGCGGTAAAATCTGAATGTTACAAGCCCCAATTGAAAAAAGTGTTTCCAAAAAAGACAAATTCTACTGATGTTTAACTAAGCTTTGTGTAGTAGAAAAAGAAAATGCCAGAAAACTGTGCATTATGAGAATTTTAATGGTACTTCTAGTATATGTGACTGCCACTGTTCCTTTCATGGAAAGAAGACGTCAGAGTTTGAAACAGAAGCCTGAAGCTGTAATGGAAAATTCTTGATAAATTGTTGTTATTCAAAAAAAAAGATATTCCATCTTGAAGCTTGACCATCCTTTAAAACATCAGATCACATGGAATAACCCAGATAAAGTAACCAATAACAATTATTGACTTCCGCATGGCTTAACCCTTTAGCTTTCAATGAATCCAATAAATATTGGCTCTCAATGTTCAACCCTCCATAAATCGCCCCATATATACTCTGCCATAATATATGATGACATGCAAATATAATGCAGGAAGTCATTCAAACTGAAATTTTGACCACAGTGAAACTTTGAGAGCTGATATTTAAGGGGCGGGTTTGAGTGTATTGAATACTAAAGTTTTAAACAAATTGTGGCAGAATATTTGGATGTGTAACAAAACTGACATCACTAGCCAGCAAATTAGCTCGCATCTGCTCGCATAAGCTACATTGAATCAAATACCGTAATCATATCTTCTTTAACTAAAGGATGTGAGATCATTTCAAAAGTATCTAAACAGAAAAAGATCCTCTTGTAGGATTGAAAAGATTTATACAAGAAATAAACAGAAGTGAAATTATTTAACAACAAAGAAAAAACCACCTAGTTATTGCACAGAGAAAATAAATATCTTTGGAAAATTGGAAACAAAATTAATGGCGCCAAGCAGCATAGATTATGTGTTGAAATATACACGATATCTTACAATTAAAATCAAAACAGAAAAAATATTCTGGTCGCAAAAAAAGAAAAGAAAAAAACACGAAAAAGCAAACACTTTCAACCCTGACCACATTAAAGCGAGAGGAAAGGGTGCGATGGATAAATTGTCGTCCAAATTACGCAAAAATGAAAATAACACTGATATCTCATTTTAATAGATATATTACACGAAAATATCTAGAAATACTAAAGAGTAAATTTATTGGATTCAATCACAGCCTCCAGACGACTTCGGAATCTCCTGCCACTCTTCTGAACTTTTGTTTAAGTTCGTGAATGCTGCCCAAATCCTTGCCTTTAGTTCATCTTTGGTGTTACCAGGAGTTTTGTTTGGTCTCTCGCTCAACAGCGCGTCACACATAATAAACAAGGGGGTGCAGTTTGGGGAGTTAGGTGGTCAGATGCAAAGGGTGATGTGGTCGCAGAAAATTGTTTCACAGCTATGACTGGGTTTTCCTGCTTGTGTGGGGTCTTTCAGCAGCCACCTTCTTGATTCAGGGCAGCACTACCTGCTCAAGGTACTTGATGTAGGCCTCCGTGTTGAGTTTGCGGCCCTGTATGAATGCAGGCATAATGTTGCCATCACTAGTGATCACTCCAAACACTTTCGTAATCACCATTAGACTCATCCAACTCCTTCCGAATCCTCTGCAATGTCCTCAGATTGACACCCAAACACGCTGAAATGTTCGTATTGGAGCTTCCGGCGTGAATGCCAAGCATTACAACATACAGTTTCCAAATTCTTGGCGGAGTGAATTGCCTCATGCTGTTCTTTTTTTTCTCACGGACGGTGCCCAACTAACCCTACTATACCGTGTAGTAGACAAAATTAAAAAATTAAAAAATATAAAATGGCGACACCCATTGCACCGTGTACACCAGTATACATACCGTACAAGCATTACAAAGTATGTCTCCTTGACATAAACAGCAATACTAAACTTAGGGATGAAGAAGTCAAGAAAGCAATTAAAAACAAATAAAGAATAATAGAGCATCACTTGATATTGAAATTGAACTTCAATTCAATTCTAGCCTGTAAACTATAACAAAGTTTCATTTGAGACAACATTGATATGAAAAGATTATATAAGTAATATATAATTTTCCATAAGCGAACTATGGAATAAATATGGCTACCACCCAAATTCTTCATTCTTCCCAATCACAACGTACTTTAAAATTATTTTTATGAATTCATAAATCCTACAATATCGTGGTTGTTATTTTTGAAGATAAAATTTAAAGAGTGAATTAAACTGGCTTTTTAGATTAAACATACATACAAATATCACTTCTAGCCTAAGACATGTATCACTGGGTTAAATCTCACTTCATGTAATTTGTGTTGGACTTCATTGCTAAACCTTGATGTAAACGACGTACAGGAATAAAGCAATGTAATGTTTTTTGTTGTTATTTTCTTTTTTGTCCTTTTAACTTTCTCTATGCCGTTCTATTTCCCAATGTTATTCTATAATGTTATTTTCTTTCTTCATTGTTTTTTGCTCTTAATACTTGCATCAGAAGGTGTATATATATATATATATATATATATATATATATATATATGTGTGTGTGTGTGTGTGTGTGTGTGTGTGTGTGTGTGTGCAAATATGTGGATATGATGACAGTATGAAGAAAAATATATGGATATATGCTGTATTATGTTTAATGAATATTTCCGGTCTATGATGACCATCATCAGGACATATTCATTAAACATAAGACCGAAACAGATCCGAACGTTGATCTTTTATTTCATTAACATTAATATGGATTCCACCCATAATTGCTTTCACGTTTGGCTAGATTAAGTAAATTTTTGTTTGCTGGCTTTTTTTCTGTATATTTTCATTTCTCATACTGTCAACTTTTGCTTTTCAAGTTAGTCTATATTTTCCATATATTTGCCCTGACCCTTACATACTGTCTACTGGAAATCAAACAACAAAAAACCTCCGTTTTTCTACTAGAGAACGTTAGAGTCTACGACACTGTTTCATACTAACATGCGAACAAATGTTTGAACCTTCCTCCATTTTCTACCAGAGTCTACGACACTGTCGTCATCAAACTTTTAAGACTAATTCTCGTCTTGATGCGAACAATTGTTCGAACCTTCCTCCATTTTCTACCCAGAGTCTACGACACGGTCGTCATCACACTTTTCAAGACTAAACGAACTGTTTAAACCTTCCTCCATTTTTTGTTCCACGGTCGTGCACTTTTCAAGACTAATTTCCTCGTCTTGATGCGAACAACTCAGAGTTTTTTATTTTGATGAACTTTCATTTTTGAAACTCTAACCTTTACGAACCAGTTTTAAAAATGATAACGTACAGTACACACACATTATTAAACCTCGCAGTGAGTATTTTCCTTGTTGTGTACACATGAAGACAGAATGAAGAAGCCTTTTATTGCCATATTGATTTTGTTTTTCGCGGAACAATAACATTCTACTATACTACACAACGGAACAGCCTTTGGATGGTCCCCACTTGAGACAAATATTTGTTTTAAAATAAAAAATTTGTTTTCCACCAACTCGTTTTGTCGTTTTTTATCTATATTTTACTATTTTTTAACGTGTTAAATGACCTTTTTTTTCCTCACTAAAATCATTTATTATTTTCGAATAGTCGTAAGTTTTGGCACAAGGCCATCGTAGGCCAGCACGGCATGACGATCGTCTTTTCATGTTGAATTTTATATATTGTTAATTAAACGGATATGCTGATGATGGTCTAAAATATATAAAACGTCCGACGTTATCTATATTAACATTTACAGCATAATTTATTAAGATTTTTTTTTTTTTTCTGTATATTTTTCTTCATACTGTCGGATCTATATCCATATATTTGCTTACATACTGTCTACTGGAAATACAAACCTGAATTTACTTTATAACATGGAAGACTTCAAGCTTGTACGAAAATTCTATTGATCTCCGCCTATTCCTGTAAATAAGGAAAGGATTTATTAACTGTTTTAAAATTGTTCCATCGTGCCTGTCTAATATTTTGAAATCATTTTTGATTTGCTTTGTGACGTGGAGGACTTGGTCTGAAAATAGAACCTATTGATCTCTGCGTAAATCGTTTCTTGAACTGTTTTATAAAATAGTTCAATCGAGTTTTTTTATTTTAATAATTTGAAATCATCTTCGAATACGTTTCACAAATCGCCCACGTGACGACGACGTGATCATATTTTAAACGGAACGCTGATCTTATATAAAATTTAGTTATCTGTTTGGATTTTTGCTCTTTGTCTATTTTTCAAAGTTGAATTTTATATGTTATATATATATGTTTATATATATATATAAAATAGACCAGGAAACGTCCGACGTTACTTTATATATATATATATATATATTTTATATATTCTTCATATATATATATATATATATATATATATATATATATAATATATATATATATATATATATATACATATATATATATAAATACATATAAATATACATATATATACATACATATATATATATATATATATATATACATATATATATATATATACATATATATATATATACATATATATATATATACATATACATATATACATACATATATATATATATACATATATAAACATATATACATACACACATATATATATATATATACATATACATATATATATACATATATAAATATAAAAGTGAACATTGAAATCAACACTTAGAGGCGATATATATATATATATATATATATATATATATATATATATATATATATATATATACGCTTGCGCGCATGTGGGCACGTCTGCATAAAATGCGTTTTTACATTAATTTAGTGCCAATTCCCAATATTATAGTTTAATGGCTGTCTTTCATGTATGGTAAACCGGATGAGAATGTTTGGCTTGACCTTTTCCAACGAAGTGAATAAGTGTCACAAGCATTTAAAATGTAGAAATGTAAAAACAGGTTAAAAAATATAAAAAGGTAAAAAAATGAACAATTTGAATATGGCGATCCCATCATCTCCCTTGCCCAAAACCTGTGCGGCTTCAGTTAAATATACCCACTCCTATTTGAAATATACCCACTCCTATTTGAAATATACCCACTCCTATTTGAATTTAGAGTAAATACCAAATTACTATAAAATAGATTTGGCGCTTTTAACCCCAGATTTCGTTACTTGCGCTCCAATTTCGCATTTATTCATATAGATTCCATAATATAGGTTTTACTTAATTAGCTATTATGTTACTTTAACTCTTCAAGTGTTGAATGTATAATTAATTCTAATTTCTATTTTCCCATCTTAACACTATATTAATTTTATCTTATAAACTGTCCCCTGTTCTGTTACCCATGAAATAAAAATAATTGTTTCTACGGAAAATAAGGATCTATGCACATCAAATCGTTTTTAAATTAAATGGCAGCAGAAAAATTATCGTTGAACTTTTACAAGCTAAGCTTAAATATTAATTCAATACTTAAATGCAGCGATCAATTTTGAGTTCTTCTGTAGTTTATTGATGCCTATCACATCTAGTCATTCCTAGCTATTGTGATGATGACCAAACCAAGAGTCCTCCACAGGAGATAGTTTAAATGCTGCCTGATGGAGTCGCTTCTAAGCTAGTTTATAATAAAACGTGCACTGCAATTTGGGATAAAAAAGGAAAATAAGAGTTACTTTCCTTGAACCATGAAAGCAATGATAATGGCTAGTATAATATATTAATATATATTTTTAACCTCGCATAATTTGGCAACTCTGAATCTGAGCTCAACAAAAATCGTTCCCTGGACTTAACTTATTTAGGGCTGTTGAATGAGCTATGAATCACTGAAATCGGACAGGTGGGAGCGGAGGAGTTGCTTGGACACGCACACATGCACAAACACACATGTACTGTACTTTATATGTAAGATGCATGTTATAACATCACTACAAAAATTGCAATTTTGTGTCAACACTACTGGTGTCTTATCAAGTGATGGTTTTGTAGTCATGTTATGCATGTAATTTTGAATAAATATTATTTGCTCTATTCGGTATAAAGGTCTTTTTTATGAATAGTGTTTTTGGTTATCGGAATTTTATTTCTTATTTCATCTGTATCAACCCTTCTACACACACACACACACATATATATATATATATATATATATATATATATATATATATATATATATATGGTTGGATAGATGTGAGTTTGTGACCCTGGGTTTCACGCTTTAGCGATCGTCAGACAAACCCTTTGGTCCCAGGGTCACAAACTCACATCTATCCAACCAAATATGTTAGCTCTATCTCTGATATTGAGCGCTTTCTAATAAGTACCGCGCATATAATATATAAATAATTATACATATATATATATTTATTTTATATACTCTTTTCACATATATATGTGTGTGTGTGTGTGTGTGTGTGTGTGTGTGTGTGTGTGTGTGAGAAAAGTGTATATAAATATAAATAAATATATATATGTATGATTATTTATATATTATATGCGCGGTACTTATTAGAAAGCGCTCAATATCAGGGATAGAGCTAACATATTTGGTTGGTTAGAAAAAAAAATAATATGACATGTATACATTCACGAGACATTTCCGCCACACTTCCAATCTTTAAATTTCAACATACAAATGCGTATGTATAGACACAACACCACCCGTATACATACATATGTCATATCCGAAACTGCCCACATATGTTTATATATGTATGAGTCCCGACGGACGACCAAGTATGTATATGTGTCTGCATACATCGATGTTTGCGTTAGTACGATGACATAAGCGACGAAGTTTCCCCCACCACTTCCACACTAACACTAATACACGCAATCTACATAAACCCAAATTTTTTAAAAAATTAATCAGTCTGTCTGACGATCGCTAAAGCGTGAAACCCAGGGTCACAAACTCACATCTATCCAAATAAATATATATATATATATATATATATATATATATATATATATATATATATATATATATATTTACGGGACATTAATTCAGCTCTCCCCGTTAACCAGTTCAATTTAGAATATGCTTACCCACTGTTATTTATCAATGCTGAAAAATTAACCCCAATTTTTTAGTTGATAGTAGACATCAGAATTTATACTAAGTCATCACTTAATATGAATTTTTGACAGGAGTAGAGGTTCATCCCTTGTTCCGTGTTCAGGGTATGGTTTACCGGTTCTCTTTATTTCTCCTACCAGGACCTCAATGATTTAACTGTCTTAACTCTTTGGTGATCAGACTAACCAATGACTGTGACTTTCCATTATGAGGGTTCCTGGTTGGCATTTTGTTGACTGCTGCTTTCCACTGGTCGTTAGGAGCTTGAACTCTTTGGTAGCGCTTAGAGAGGCTGCTCCGATCAACAATCGCATAATAACAGAGTACTTGTAGTGTCACGTCACACATGAGTAGGTGTCCCTGCCTGTATTTCTGATGGGAAACCCTGGGGCCACATTAAGATCTGTTCTCAGCTACACACTGGCTGGATTATATTGACGATAGATAGTAACAATTATGGTGTCTTTTCCCCACCTCAAAACATATCTCATAAATCACAACAAAAAGAAATAAAACTAAACCAGCTAACAAAAATCAGCTACCCCGACCCTCAATCTTTCTTTCTCCAATATTCATGATATCCGTTCCAACTTCTGCAGCGTAGAATCTTTTCTCCAAGAAAAGTCGCCAGATATCTTTGCCCTCTATGAAACCAACTTGAATTCCTCTATTACTACCAATTAAGTTTTGGTTCCAGGGTATCTTCCTTTTTGCCGAAAAGATTTCAGTATTCACATGCATGGCATTGGTGTTTACATCCGGGATAATCTTCCGAAGGCCAGGAAATTATCTCTCGAGGCCGCTGACTACTATTTTATGTGCTTTTGTCTTTCGCTACTAAACTCTGTCAGTTATCTCTTTTTCTTCTATAGCTCCTCCTCTTCCCAAGACTGCAGTAAATTAGACTCAATAGCTGACAGTATAGAAAAGGCACTTTCTCTTCATCCATCTGCGAACATGTTTGTCTTCGGTGAATTTAATGCTCACCGTCACACGTGGCTTACACATTCTAAAGGTACTGATGTTACAGGTAAACAGACATTAAATTTTTCCATTGTCCAATTTCTCATTCAAATCGTGGACTTTCTTAATCGTTTCCCTAGCCAAACCGAACAATGGGCTTCTCTATTGGATCTATTTCTTACCTCCTCTCTTCGCTCTTGTCGACTTTCGTAATACTGGGCTCTTGGTAACTCAGACCCCTCTGCGGTAGCTATTGATATCTCCTTCCAAACATCCATTATCTAAATATTTTGAACGCAAGTGTATGCCTTCAACTACCGATAAAATGTATTTTACGACCGTTCATTGTAACTGGAGGAAACTCAGGGTCTGTTCTGTGGTGGTGAACCGTTCCCAACTTGTTTTTGGAGGCATCGAATTATACAAGCCAGACTTTCCTCCATTGAGCTGTGAGAGTTAGGTCAGACGATAGATCAGTTGCCAGGTTTTGATCATCTAGATTTTTGGAGGAGCTCCCATAAAAAGGGTCATCATCATAGATATTAACTAATGATCTGAGGATGTTTTTAAGCATATCATTAATATAAAAACAGAAAGAGGGTAGGCCTGATGAGAAACTTGGGGGATGCCTGCATTGATTTCAGGGGCTTCAAAGAACTGATTATTAACAACGGTGTTATGGTATTATTAATCTGAACGACTATCAACTCTAGTGTAAGATCATCTTCGACATTTGCTGTAAATGGACAAGTTAGTAAATTAAATTGATATACTAGAAATTCTTCTATTACTACCAATGAATTCTTGGTTCCAGGCTATCTTCCCCTTTGCCGAAAAGATTTCAGCATTCATATGCATGGCCTTGGTGATTATATCCGGGATAATATTTCCTTGGCCAGGGAATTGTCTCTCGAGGCTATTGACTACTCTTTCTTGTGTTTCCGTCTTTCGCTACTAAATTCTGTCAGCTATCTCTTTTTCCTTTATCGCTCCCCAAGGCTACAGTATATTAGATGCAATAACTGATATTATAGAAAAGATACTTTCTCTCCATCCATCTGCGAACATCTTTGTCTTCAGTGACTTTAATGCTCACCATGACACGTAACTGAAACATTCCAAAGGTACTGATGTTGCCGGTACACAGACATTAAATTTTTCCATTGTCCAATTCCTCACTCAAATCGTTGAATTCCCTTCTCGTTTCCTAAGCCAAACTGAGCAACATGCGTTTCTATTGGATCTATTTCTTACTGCCTCTCCCCAATACTGCCCTCTTAGTAACCCGGACCACTGTGGTAGCTATTGATATCTCCATCCAAGCATCCATTAAACAGGAGCCCCCTATCCATAAGACATCTTTCCGTTACCAGCATGCTGATTGAGACTCATCCCGAGATTTTCTTAGTGATGCCTCTTGGACTGACATCCCAATTGAAAATCGTGCCACTGAAGTTTCTTCTTTGGTCAAAGCCAGAATAGACGTTTTCATCTCTTCTCGAAAATATCAGGTGAAACCACAATCCATTCCATGGTTCACACCAGCATGGTCGGACGCCATATCACCAGGAAACGCTATTTCCGACTATACCAGCGGAACAGCTCTCGTCATAACAGGTATCTATTTGCTAGTCCCTGTTTGCTGAGAGAATGAGGCACCGCATAGCCTCTAAAAAACTTTGGCTCTCGTGACTACTGACATCTCCGTAATAGGATACTAAATAAATACAAGGGCTCTTTCCCCCTCTCTTCAATTGATTTGAGGTGTTGTCATTCTCTGCTGATAAAGTTGAATGCTTTGCTCATAAATTCCCCTCAAACTCTACTCTTGATTCACCTGGGGTATCCCTGCCTAACTTCCCACTTAGAAATTATTCTCTGTTGAGTGATATGCATATGACCCCTTCCATGGCTTATGCTATCATCTCTAACCTTGATCCCAGCATGTGGACCCGATGGCATCCCTGTAATAGTTATTAAGAAGTATGCTCCTGCATTAGCTCCTGTTCTCTCTAAACTTTATAATAAATGCCTCGCAGCCTCCTGCATTTTCCAGTTTATAAGAACTCTGGTGAACCATCTGACCCACCCAAACTATTGGCCTATTAGCCTTTTGCTTCTTTTGGGGCAACTCCAAGAGGCCCTAATTGGTTCATCATCTTTCATCACAGGGCCTTTTCTCATGCAAGCAATACACCTGAAGAAGGCCAGAGCATACAACAGCCGAAACGTTGTCATAAACATAGTGACAAAGATGAGGACAATAATCTGAATAATGTAAATAGTGTACATAATACCTCATCTCAGAAATAAAGACAGATACTGAAATGCCGAAACGTAATAAATATGGCAACAAAGATGAGGACAATAGTCCGAATTATGTAAATAATGTACATAATACTGAAGGGCCGAAACATTGTAATAAATATGACGACAAAGATGGGGACAATAGTTCGAATAATGTAAATAGCGTACATAATACTTCATCTCAGAAATATAGACAGATATCTAAGTCTTTTGCAAAATCTTGTCTCCAAACATAAACAGCAAGAAGTTAATGACAAGGAAGTAAAGAATGCTATAAATAAAATAATAAATATTAAACCATTACTTGATATCGATATCAAGTAATGGTTTAAGGCTGAACTTTTGGAAATATCATATCCTCTCCCAGAATTTAAAAACAACTTTCTAAATTTCATGAAAAAAGTCTGGAATCAGAAACGCATACCAAAAATGTGATGTATATCAACGCTTTAATGCATTATGGAAACAAAAAGTGAGTTCTTAAGACACACATGCAGATATCTCAATTGGATCCATTATAGGGAATGTACTAATGAACATTACATTCACTTGGCTCTCCCTGTTCCATGCAAGTCAACTCCTAAGAATCCAATTTGCATTTTCATTCTGGTAAAGTGTGTAATGATGGCGCATATATATATATATATATATATATATCTCAATCATCAAACAACTCAGAGAAATACTGCTTCAATAAAATAATTGTATACCTACTATGTTAACCTCAGAACAGAATATAACCACATCGATAGTGACTTCCTTTTTTCATTCATGAAAAACTATCTTCTAGGCTTTGATTTCACTGATTGCCTCGATCTAATAGAGGAACTAAATTGGTCCACAAAGTTGTACATCTCTGGTGAAAACCCTAATGCTGAAATATTCCAAACTGTATCAGGAATATGGCAAGGAGGAAGTTGAGATCACCATTCTATTTAATCATTTCCTATGCTATGCCCTGCACAACTACAAGCACAGGTATGAAGAGATGGGCGTTGATCATTTAAGCATTATATACCACACCCCAAACTATTCTACTAATAGAAAAAAAAAATCATTCTTGTTTTCCCTTCTGAGGACAATGTACTGATGATGAGAGAGTGGGGGTGGGGAGGGGTGTCTATGTCAATGACATAAGGATTCAGAGTTGGAACATGAATGATCTTGAGAAAAAAAAAATTAACACCTATCAAGTGTTCCAAGAAACAGAACTCAAGATAAACCTTACCAAAAGAGAAACTACAATCTGGAATTGGAATGAAAGTGACGGCACCGACCCTGGATCCATAAAAATTCATATATGTTGAATATATACTAAACCCTTCAAATACCTCAGCGTATGAATCCAGTTGTATTTGGCAAATGGATAACAAATTTAGTAGAGGTGATAAGGAAATTGGACCTAAAATAAACTGAGCTAGGGTTAGTTTCACCCAAAACCATATATGAAAATTTGGGTCATGTTCTGGATGTCATGCATAATGCCAAACCCATTTAGAAATAACTGTCAGCTGTATACAACTGCTTTCTCAGATCAATGATTAAAAATGGCTTTGAATGAATGAATGAATCCTGTAGGTCTTAGTGAGGACCATACTTCTTCAAAACTTGTGAACTGGCACTACACAATCAAAAACAAAGGACTATCAGATAACAGAAACCACATCAGTTGAGGACTTTCAACAGAAGCAACAACTAAAATGGATAGCAAGTAATTGATGAGAGATTAGTGACATAACCAAGAGGCTGATGTTCAAATAAAAGGTTAGATGAAAAGCCCCCATCAATCAAGAAAAGAGCTATCACAGTGAACTTGAGAAACCTATTTTCTTGAAAAACTGCTTTGATAGAAAGATCTTATAAATTTCAACTGTAAGTAGCACTAGTTCTTTGGTCAATGAATGCAAAATGTATCCTTCTAAGGAAATGGTTACTATTACCAAGTTGAACACTGCCTAACCAACCTAACCTAGTATTTATTCAGTGATAGGAGTAGGGAGAAATGGATTCTTTTTTTTTTTAAATTAAATGTTCACCCAAAACAAGGCCCAAGAGCCACTCAAGATAGGGTGGTTACTCAATAAGGTTATTATATATCTGTTGGAGATGGAAGTAAATGCAGATGATATGGATATGTAGGACTGATAACAGTTGACACTAGACTTGAAGAGATTAAGATTATAATAATGCAAGGAAGCATCCTCTCAGGAATTAGCAGCTCTCAAAAAGTGGGACTTCATTCTTACCAATCGAATGGGAAAGGGATGTGAATGAATTGCGGCCATTAATGCTCATGGTCCCATTTTAGGGGTTAGGAGTAGATACTAATTGGTTAATCACTAACAAGAGTCTAGGAGTCAAGTCAGCATAGTCCCAGTAAAAAGCATGTACTGCAGTTTTAGAATCTGTAAAAGATCTTGAAGCATAGAGTCATATAAATAGGGTACATCTAAAGGCTTCACTTTGTGATTCTGTGAAATGGACAGATATCTGGATTTGACAAATGTCAATGAATGTGTGCGTCTATGTTTCTAGTTTCAGAAATTCTGTCAAGTTATTCTCTCAAATGTCCTCAGCCAAGATGTTTTCTTCGTCATTACATTTCAAATGGTTGCCGTTCTTTCTCCCTTACAGAAGAAACAAGAATGCTGGTTGGAATAAATTGCCAAATAGCCTCACCACTACTTATACACTTGAGACAAACTGGAGATAACAGGATTTATCAAAAAATTTTAAAATGTCAGAAGAGATGTGGAAAACAGAATTGGCAAGTCATGTTCAAATGTCACTCTAATGCAATTGGGCAATGCATGAATCCATCTCTTGTAGCTAAGAGTGAAATAGTAGGGTTGACTGCGATTTTAGCCTTGACAGGACTATCTACATGAAGGACAACTTTTTTTTTTTATTGAAAATCAGCTTAGAAAAGTCTGTCTGCTTACCTTGATTAAGACACTCAGTTGCTGTAGATGCAGTACTGCGATGACTCAATAATGAATGGATTATGGGATTAAAATTAAAAAAAAAAAAAAAAAAAAATTAAATATTAAAAAAATTTTAAATTAAAAAATAAAATTGTAGGCAAAAAATGAAAACATGAGATGGTATTTAGAAATCATTTTATTAATTGGATTTGATTGGTTTTTACAAAACTTTTTAGGCTAAAAATTTAATAAAAACAATAAAGAAGATGATGAGAACAATAAAGATCTTGATTAATAGCCAACGATTGGACGAGACGTATTGAAAATATTTCAATAGTTCACTGTGTGCAGCTTCTATGTTCAGATCAGCGTCATTTATGTTAGAATCTATCCTGAAAAGAAAGAAAAAAAAAAAACAGAAAAATCAGAAGGCTGTTTACCATAGAGCAGTAAACTGAGGTAAGTCAAACTGGAAACCAGGTTATTTTATTGGCTAAGAAAAATATCCCAGCATGCATTTGTGGACTTCTGCCTATAAAATGGGAGATGCAAATATTTTGCAGTCATTCCTATCCAGATTGAAAATCTGGAGTAGAGTGGCACAGAGTAAGGATTTTGTGGAGAAATAAGATGATGATAGACAGATAATGAACCTTAAACTTGAAGATCTTAAGACTACAGTGATTGGAGAAACAGCTTTTTGGGAGTTTGTTCCACAAACTAACAGTTCTGGGGAAGATTGGAAATACCTTCTTATCAATGATGATTATTTGTTCTTGTGTACATTGCATGATGTGTTTTAGCTGTAAAGGTCTGAACTAGTGGAACATAGATAGTAATGATTGATAAAACACATCTCACTGACCATGGATAGTGTTATCAGTTCATATTTCATTGTAAACTCTACTTCTGTGAGCTTATATTTAAACTTTAATCTATCTACAATGACACTTAGGAGTTTCTATGATAGAAGAATTAACGAGCTCCACTACTTGAGCAATGTGCTAGATTAAAGAGTCTAATCTTCATTGAGTGCTCTCTATTAGAGGCCTTGAACCAGACTCATTAATGGCAACTGACCTGTGAACCTGTTCCTCCTGTTCTTTCACTATTGTTGCCAGCCGTTGGAAGACAGACCCAAGTTCTACAATTGTTGTCTCAATGCTTTGCATCGTGTCCGCTCGTTCTTGATAATGAGACCTCTGTAATAGAAGAAAAAAAACAAAAAAACAAAAATCAGTCTATATTTCTGAGATTTCCAAAGGGCACATGGCCCAGTAGATAAAAGTGTTGTGAGTTCAATACCTGGCTATGGCAGTGATCAAGAAAAAATTTGAGAGTTGAGTTGAATGGAGATAACCGAGATACCCAAAAGAGGCATGGCAAGTGGAATTAGAACAATCTACCCCGGTGGACAAAATAAAGGGTTCAATTTGAAATTCCAGTCATCTGAAGAAAGCCGGAGCATCCAATGGCTGAAACATTGTGAATATGGCTATAAAGATGAGGTCAACACTCCGAAAAATGAAAATAATGTAAATAAAAAAAAAATATTTCATGATTTTGCTTGAAAGCTTTATTTGACCAGAAAGCGAATTGGTGGTTGGAGTGAAGGTAACAAAAATCATCCATGCAAAATATATCCTCCCATCAGTGTTACTGAAGGCAAGCAACCAACTGAATGTTTTGAGGATGGAATGTGGTACTTTAGATTTTGTTCTTGCGGGTGGGTTGGTTCTCTCATGCAAACACAAGAGGAGATATCAAAATGGCGTAAGCATAAAGGAAAGAAAAGGAATTTAGACTAAGAAAAACAACATTGATATATTTTGTCTGAAGAGAGATTTTTATTCCATCTGAGATTAAAGTTTGAAGAACATATCAGTTCTTATTTGTCATTAATGACAATGAATAAAGCAGCTGATATCCCTTACCAGAGAATATAAGATTGGCTAAGTTGTTTTCTGAAGCATTTATATGCCAGTAACATGCCTAACAAAATCTCATATTTATAGCTTTTATTATTATTATACCAAATAATGGGGGGGGGGGTTACAAAAAAAAAAAAAAAAAAAAAATTTCCTCCTTCTCTGGCATTCCATTATGATGTAAAAGGATTGGACAATTTTTAAATGATAGTAAATGAACCTTTAGACATACCTGTTCTTCAAGTAACACCTGATTTTGTTGTTTTCGAGGCTCTGAAGAATCCATATTGATGACAAGTTCTTGTTGGTCATCTTGTACGTAGAAATCTGAAAACATGAAAGAAAATTAATTACTGTTAGTCAGTAAAATTGGTTTTTGTTTTTTTAATAAAACAGCCCTGATCAGTCAATAATGCTTTTCCATGTTGAACATGCAGATTGAATTTCTGGGATGAGAAGTTATCAGTATTGACACACTCTTTACATGCAAACTATTGCCATCATCTTTGTTGTTATCACAATGTTTTAGTCATTGTGCTTTCCAGCCTTCATCAGGTTTATGTTGCTCTGGGTAGCCTTCAAGGAATTTGGAACTAAACCTTTTTTCAATCTATGGATTAAAGTTTTGGTTTGTAAATTTAGGTGACAAAGTAATGGTGAGTTCAATCCCTGGGCTGGACAATGTGTACTTGAACCCAGTGGAAACAGGGCAAGCAATAACAGAGCAGTACTAAAAATAAGAATTAGACAAGATACCCTGAGACATGGGCAGTATAGCAAGAACAATTCACCCCCGTAAATTAAATAAAAAATTAAAGGGTTCAGTTCGGGATTGGTTAACTGGATTGACATATACATGATTAAGGATGGAGAGTACTATGGCTGAAACATTGTGAGAACAAAAACAAAGACAAGGATAATAGTCTGCATGTAAATAGTGTAAATAATACAGATTGAATGTGGAAACAAATTTAAAAAAAAAAAAAAAAAATCGTTTAATATTTCTATTCTGGGGTGATTCTGAGACAATTAGAAATCCTACCAGGATATATTATTTCAGCCACAATCTTAAAAACACAAGATATTATTTCAGCCACAATCTTAAAAACACAAGATATTATTTCAGCCACAATCTTAAAAACACAAGATATTATTTCAGCCACAATCTTAAAAAACACAAGATATTATTTCAGCCACAATCTTAAAAACACAAGATATTATTTCAGCCACAATCTTAAAACACAAGATATTATTTCAGCCACAATCTTAAAAACACAAGATATTATTTCAGCCACAATCTTAAAAAACACAAGATATTATTTCAGCCACAATCTTAAAAAAACACAAGATATTATTTCAGCCACAATCTTAAAAACACAAGATATTATTTCAGCCACAAAAAAACACAAGATATTATTTCAGCCACAATCTTAAAAACACAAGATATTATTTCAGCCACAATCTTAAAAACACAAGATATTATTTCAGCCACAATCTTAAAAACACAAGATATTATTTCAGCCACAATCTTAAAAACACAAGATATTATTTCAGCCACAATCTTAAAAACACAAGATATTATTTCAGCCACAATCTTAAAAACACAAGATATTATTTCAGCCACAATCTTAAAAACACAAGATATGCAGATGACACAGTGTTGATAGTGGAAATAGAAAGAAAAATATAAAAACGCCTACAGAAGGCAGGGAAGGAAATCAAGAAGAAAAAGACTAAATATCAATTGCAAGAAGACAGAATGTGTGGTTGTTAGCAAAAGAGACAGCCCAACCTGCAAATTACAAATGAGAGATAGCAAAATCAAGTACAACAATTTAAATATCTGAGAAGTGTTTTTCACAAAGGATGGCAAGTGTGACACCAAAATCCAAAGGTATATTGGGACAGCAAAAGATACCTTCCAAAAGCTAAGCAAAGTATTAAGAAACAGAAAAATTTTTGTTAGAAACAAAGAAAAGATTACCAAACTATTACATAATATCAGACCTCTTATATGACAGTGAATGCTGGACAATTTCCTCACAGATAAAGAAGAGAAATGTGGTTCAGAATTAGAAATCGGAGAGTTGAATTCAAATTCCATTCGGACTCGATGTATTCACTTTCACACAGACTTGAGAAAGTTATGAATTCATCTATTCTCACCCCAGCTGTAGGTTTAATAGGAGGACAGACTGGGTTCTATAGCCTTGGTTGCCAACCAGTTTACTGCAAAAAGAAATGGCAGCCTGGTGCGAGAAAACTTCTCAAAATGTAAACATGTTAGAAAAAATTTGTCAGAAACAAAGAAAAGAGTATGGAATATTTATGCGATGTCTGTCCTCCTGTAAGGAAGTAAATGTTGAACAATCTCCTCAAAACTGAAGAAGTAAATAAAGTAGCAGAAATGTGGTTCTACGGAAGGATGCTAAGAATTTCATGGACTGAACATGTGAGCAACGATGAAGTTTTACAGAAAATGGAATTAAAAAGGAAACTTATACTTAACATGAGGAAAGAGACAGATGAAATTTCTAGGTCACATAATGAGGAAAGAGGGCTTGGAAAATTTGATACTCACAGAGCAGATTGAAGGCAACAGGAACAAAGGCAAACAATGCAACCTACCTGGAAAGCTTGAGTAAATGAATAGCAGATCAAGGTTTAGGGGAAATAACAAAACAATAAAATTTATCAAGAGCTACAAATGATAGGAAATTTTGCACAGCCAGGATTACCAATGTCCTGAAGGGTTATGGCACATAGAAGAAAGAAAAGAGGTAGAATAGTAGTAAAGTCATGTTGCATCTAAAGCAAGACAATCTGACAGAACCCACTATTCTTCAAGCTGTTATTTTTAATTAAATGCTCACCTAATATAAGGCCTAAGAACCCCTCAAGGTAGAACGTTACTGAATGAGGTTGATATATGTTTGAATTGAAAGTTGTACTCCTTTAGACTAGTTGTCAGTCATAATTTGAGAGCCCAGTCTACTTTGTTATTTAACCCATAGATAGAGGAAAATATAAGAAATTATATAAACAGAGTATTATATTAAAACGTTATAATTACAATTAAATTTGAAAAAATGGCTAAGCCAAATTTAAAAACATTTGATGAATTTTGAAAATATATTTTTTTTAAGCATATCACCCCAAGCAAGGCAAGAGTGAAGTGTTTGAGGAAAGGATAAAGGGAAGAGAAGCAAGAGGAAGGAAGTTACACTGCCAGGAAGTGCGTGATAGGAAGCTATTGGAGTAGAATAGATAGCTACATTTAACAATTTCGACAGTGAAAGGGTGAGACTGAGATGCCAATGTAGCAGCATATTTAAATTCCTGCAGTTTAGGTACCAGTAAAAATAGCTTGTCAGAGCAGTTGCCGTGAAATTATTTGTAGAAAAGACAGAGAGAAGCCACCCTACCTATGATATCATAGATTATGTAAACAGCTACTTGTATGATAAAGCTTATTTCTCTGTTAATATGAGGTAAATTTATTTCGTGTCAGTTAAACTTTTAGAGTCTATTTTCTTTTAAGGAGATATTTGAAAAATCTTTCTTAAAGGAAATAATACTTTCTCAAGACATAATTAAAGACCTTCTTTAAAATATATTAATACATTATCAAATTAAAATATAATAAATAATAATTAGATTAAAAATAATAAACAAATACATTAACAACATTTGCTCACTTTCATTTATTAGACATTAGATTATATCACTTAGTTTCCACCATAGTTTACCTTGAGCTTTAAGAATATTTTAAAGCATTCTTAAATGTTTTTTTTTTTTATTTTTGTTTATAAATACATTTTGCAAACTTGAATCCTTACCTTTCTATATCTATTATGATTACTTACATTGTTCGGACTGTTATCCTCATCTTCATTGCCATATTCACAATGTTTCAGCCATTATACTCTCCGGCCTTCTGCAGGTGACTGAAATTTTGAACCGAACCCTTTATTTTGTTCCATGTACCATGACTCTTCCAGATGTCTCAGTTATTTCCCTTTAACTCAACTCTCCATGCTTGGTATTGAACTCACAACTCTTTTGGGTCTAGTAGCTGGATATAACCAACATCTTTATTCACTGGGCCATGTGTGCTTGAGGACATCTGTTTGTGAATTTTTGGGACTTATAAACCTAATCTCAGCGACCATTTTTTACCAGTGTCCATATTGCAATATTTTCTGTTATTATTATTGCATTTTTTTACCATAGCTTATAATGCAATTTACTGTTGTTATTCATTGCTTTTCTCTAACACTCTTCATTACTGGTTCCCATATTGTATTCATTTCTATGCTTGGTTGGCTCAGGAGATTTTTGTGGCCTAGCATATGTGCTGATTCCTCAAGTTTCTAAGACATCTGGAAGAGGCATGGCACATAGAACTAGAACAATCTACCCCGGTGAACGAAATAAAGGGTTTGGATCAAAATTCCAATCACCTGAAGAAAGTCAGAGTGTATAACAGGTGAAATGTTGTGAATATGGCAATGAAGATGAGGATAACAGTCCGAATAATGTAAATAATGTAAAATCCTTACATTTACCTTAATGAAGTCCCTCAGGGGCTGAAACGTGCTGGTAAAGAAAAGTTTTCCTTTTGTCTTCTTGACATTTTACAGATATATTTTATTAATATCTGAGTTTTTACAAACATACACATAAATACTTACTCTTTCTTGGATAAGCTTCGGTTCGTCTGTACAACTGGGGACTTTGCTGTTTATTTTGTTGCTTCAAATTCTGATGGGAAAAAATAAAAAAGTCAAATTAAAACTAAAAATTTTACAATTATTTGGATTACTTTCAGAAAAAGACGAAAACATACGCTGTTGAAATTTATGCACAGTGTGAACAATTCAAAAAGGCAATCTCTTCATGTCTGACACAGTTACTATTCAGTTGGCAAAGTTTGTTCAGGTTATTAACAACTTTTATTGCTGTATTGCTGCCTGGCTGTGCTGGCCCATTTTGGAAAAATAAGAAATTGCCATTTATTGGAAATGAGTATAAAGATGTTGATGGTAATTTCTCATGGGTTTGGTTAGATTTTGTTTAACAAAATGCCAACCCTGATGGGTCATTTTATACCAACTGGGCGCAGTGAAAGTGTGCCAGAGGTCCATAGATTGTAACTACACTTTGCTACCAGATGTTAAAACAGGATCTTGATCAATAAACTGAGCGATAGCACTTCACCAAACAATAGAATATTTTCCCCATGAGGAGAATTTCAGTAAACTTAAATAATGCCTAAAGTTTAAATCCACTTTGGCAGGAAGGGAGAGAAGCTACTGCTACTACCACTGCTTAGACCACATCCATTAACGGAAGTCTAATATCTTCAAATTTATTAGCCAAGGATGCCGTGTTCAATCCTAGGTAGGACTACAAAAGTCAGCTTAGTTAACACACATATATATATATACAAATACTTTTCTTTTTTTCCAATAGTTGGAGGCTACAATTCATTTTAAATAGATTACTTTTTCATGTGTGCCACCACATCAGTTTTGATTGTTTACTCTGCAGTACAAGGTAAGTTAGTGTTTAACTTATCCTTAAAACATAATAAAAAATCCATCACAAAACAGCTTCTATTGTAGGTTACTAAATGTCTAAACTGGATGGAAATAGCACTGTTAGTTTATAATGCAAATGCTAGAAACTGAAGCTTCATGATGTCTTGAAAATGTGTATGTATATTTTTATTATAAAAGATTATAATAAAAACATTTTGAAATTGCTACACAAAAGCTTTCACGTTTCAATCTCCTGAACAAATACAATCATAGTATTGAAACATGAAAGCCTTTGTGTATCGATTTCAAAATGTTTTTATTATAATCTCTTATAAAAAAATATAATAAGTTACTCTACTTTGTATTGAGCACTTTTTTAAAAGTAAATGGTATGAACAATGGATTTTCACTCCATCAGTTTTTTTCTCTAATTTGTGTGTGTGTGTGTATCTCATTCATTTGTATGGATATGAGTTTGTGACCCTGGGTTTCATGCTTTTGCAATCATCAGACAAACTGGTTTATTTTTTAAAAATTGAATCTATGCTTGAGCTTGATTATGTTTGGTGGTGAGATGAGAAATCCTCCCCTGTGTCTGTTTTGGGTTGACACTTACGCATACATACAGGTGTACACACAAACATACCCACATAAACAATTCGAGATTAGGCACAGATACACATATATGTGTTTGTGTGTGTGTGTGTGTGTGTGCATAGACAGCAGAGAATGTAAGTTTTGTAAATATGTATAAACAGCAGAAATAGCAAAAAAATTTTTTTCTTTCATCAACATTTATTGAACAATATATTTACTATTTTGTTCCATTTTTTTTCCTAACAACTGTCATTTTGTGGGATAAAGTCACACAAAGATGTTTCCCTGAGCATTTCAATCTTGACCTCTTCAAGGGTCAATTGACATCTTTCATCATAATCTTCATTTCTGACCACCTTCTGTTCCATCCATATTATACACCTTATTTAGCATTATCATTCTGACTATAACCCTCTACCTTAAGTGGCTTCCAAGCCTTATATTGGTCAAATTTAGTATTAAGAAAAAAAAAATAAAATAAAATAAAATAAAAATAAAACTTATCTTCTGCCTTCTTTTTGGCAACTTCATAATTTTAATCTTTCTCAGCAAAGAACTACTTTCGATGCCTTTTACCATCTCCCAAGGATCTGATGTATTTTCATTAAGATAATTCTGTAAAGACCAGAATAAATACTAATCCACAGGTGCAATATTTGGTAGATACAGCCAATGAGCAAAAGGTTCCCAATAAAACCGGAAGAGTGTTTCCTGGTTATTAAACAAACATTCAGCTTAACCTTAACGGAATATTCTGTCCTTCCTCTTAATTCCAGATGATTATTCAATTTTCGATTTCAGTTTGTCTAATTAACACAATTAGAAGCTTAATTAGAATTAGAAGCTTGTTTGTATCAAACATTTGCTTTTCTGGATAATACTTATAATAGTGAGTGGATTTGCTTTTAATAGCACCATATACAAAGTGCTACCTTCTTTGGATGAAGTGCACCTTTAGTTACAGTTAGTGGTGATTAATTTTGCTTGTCTCATGAATTCCTTACAATTCACATTGTTGTAAAGTATCCACATTTCCTTGCCTAATACATTTTTTTTTTCAAAATATACTTAATCAGTGAATCCCAAATGGTTATAATGTTTAATAGGGTTGGGTTTTTTTCTTGCTTCTGCAGGGGGCCACATATCAAAGTGACTGACATAACCAATATGATTTTCTGCACTTGTCATGAACAAATGAGCATATTATATGATCTAATATATAAGCTCAAAGTTTGTGTGCCTGTTTCCAATCAAAACTTTGAAAATTAATGTTTGTAAAGTTGGTTACCCGTGTGTTTGTGTGCACATATGTAACCCTTCACTACCTTCTATAGCTTCTTTTCTATGTCTTCTATCAACACTATGTCATCTGCACACTAAATAAGTGTGGTTGTATAACATTTACAATGCATATATCTTATATTTTGCCCAACTTAGTGGTTCTTTCCTATTGGAGATAACTAATCTGTAAATTCAGCTTTAAAGCTAACTTTGTTAATCTTTTCTAATCTGGTCTTTGTGATCTTTATAAAGTAAAGAATCATCATGTTGATGGCTTTTTATAATTGAATTGCTTAGTTATCCAAGGAAAGTTATCTAAATTATAATTTCTGAAATATGTTTTTAAAAATAAAATATTTGAAAGAGTTGAATGAAAAAAATCAAATTTTTAAAGCTTTATTTAATCTAAAAAGTCTCGCGTGTCATTTTGGATTGGCATAGCATCTCTAACTTCTCCATGTCTGTTTAATCTGGGATTTTATATCTGTCACCAATCAATTACTATTTGGTTTACTATCCAGTTTGGTAACACAGAACAATGAAAACCAACTGAATAAATAGCAAATATATAACCAGTTCACACTCCTCCAAGGTCTTTTGAACAAGAATAGAGGTTTATCTCTTGCTTTGTGTTTAGGATTGGGTTTTTGGTTCTTTCTAAAGTCTTCATTCTCTTTGACTTTCAGTAGCACCTCCTGATGTCTTAGTGTCATTATCGACTTCATCATCAGGTCAAGAATTCATTTTGGATACTCCTGACTCATTTCTTCCAACCATCTTTGTCAGACAGGTCATCCAGATGGCATCTACAAGTTGGTCAATGTAGGTGTGATGAGGTCTTCCACCCGATCTTTTGCCGCGCAATGGTTGCCATAGGAGGGCGTCACTCACAATTTCTGACTTACTTCTCGAGGAGTGACCAGCTACACAAAGCCTTCTCTCTCTTAGCAAAACTGAGATAGGAGGAAGGTGTCCATGTAGGCATTTCTTTGTTGGGTGTTTCTGCCAGCTGATGTCCAATGCAACTCATAACATCCTTGTGTAAGTTCCGTCAAGTGATGCTTCTTGGTGTCTCATCAGTAGAGCAAGACAGATTCTACTATGGCCTTAAAGAAGTCCCTCTTAAGATTGTTAGAGAGGGAGGACTTCCAGATGGTGCTCAGAGCATTAAGGACACCCCCAAGCCTTGTCTTTGTGGATCTTGAGGTCTCTCTCAATTGACTGGATGCTGCTGATGAGGTAAACAAGTTCCTGGACAGACTTGATGTTATTGCCATTTTTCAACTTAATTTTTTCTTGGTTGTAGCTGATAAATTCTGTTTTTCCAGCATTAATATAGAGACCAATCTTGCTGGCTGTTTCTTTGACGAGATGGAGAAGTTGCCTTGTAAATTAACTTGCTTGGAACGAATTGGTTAAAGTAGGAAAGATAAAATTAAAAAGAAACTAGACATTTAACATTTATTCTAAGTGTAGCTCTATGGGTTTCAATGGAGTTTGTCCAGACAAAAATTGTCAGGATAGGGGGAGAAAATCTTGGGAATGATTCATTTCAAAAATCTTCATTATAACTTCATCTTCATGTATATACCTTGAAGCAATTTATGCATGTATCATGTCTTTTGTTTTCCCCAATTGATTGCTACTGACATTCTTTACAAAAACATACCAAATTAGAAGAAATTGAAATTTCTATACAGAAAAGGTGACAATTGACTTCTTACCTCTGCATGAGTTTGAAGAACAACTTTAAAATCATTTGACAGTGTAACCAATCGTGACTGAAATTTAAAAAAAAAAAAAAAAAAAAAAAAAAAAGTGAATTCACAATTGAATTAAAAAAAAAAAAAAAGAAGAAAGAAAGAAAGAAAGAAAGAAAAGGTATCTGTCCTCCATTCTTACAAAAAAAAAAAAAAAAAAAAAAAAACAAACTAGCAAAATACTAATTTATTCAATCCATTGTTGATTTTACACAAAGTTTCTGCCAAGGTATTTATTCATCATCATTTTGATCTATTCATCAGCCTTCTTCATGTGTTTCTTTCAACTGGACAATTTTCTTTAGATCTATAATTACAGGAGGGTTCAATACTAGGTTTGTTGTTTGTCCCATAGAAATTTCTTACAATATGGTTATTATTGTGCGAGTTAATAATTTTATGCATGTTGATGGTACAGGAGTAGCTAATCTTAATTGTTTTCCTATTGAAGATCTTAATTAGAGGGTTAGTTTTTGAAAGCATTTATTAACTTTAGAAAATACTGTCTGATGTCAATATTTGACAGTTTGTGCGTGAACCATATGGTTTTTCTTTTTCTGTGTCTATATTTCACTTTAGATATTTCTGTGTTACTTATAGGGGTTAGATAAGATAATTTATTTTTAAGACCACTTTTTTGGAGAGCATTTTCATACAATTTTTTATTCATACAATTAAGTTTCTTTTTTTTTTTTTTAAGTCATTTTAAGAACTTTAAAGAATACATTGACTGAAATGTGTAAAAACAATAAAAATGAAGAAACTGGTTGGGAAGAAAGTTTTTGTGGTTTCTAAATAAATTTGATTTATTTAGAAAATGGAAGAACCTTCCTTTCAAGAGTTTGAAAGATGTGTGGAATAGAGAAAAATACTTCCTTCTCAAAACTTGAGAAAAGCTGAAACAGATTAGGCAAAGTTTAACTCATGGCCAGGCAAGAAAAAAAACAATGTGCTAAAAGTAATTTTTATTGTTTTGAAAAGCTACTTTTAAAATAAAACTATAATATATGAAATTGAATTTGTACATTTTTCTCAAGTGACAGTGAAAATGTTAAGCCCTATCCATTTATTCATTTACTGAAGGAATATACTGAAATAGTGGGGTCAAGAAAAAAAATTTTCTTTTGATATACCATTTTTTTTTGCATATTTCTAAGTTAAACTTTGCTAATTTATTTTAAATATATGCTTAATATAAATAATAATAAGAGGAAAAAAAGAAAAAAAAACTTTCCATAAAATAAGGTTAGAAGTTCTATTTAAAAGAATCTTAATACATTAATCTTTCTTTTTTTTTTTTTAATTGGTATCACCCCAAGCAAGGCAGTGCAGCCACTATCACGCAAGAGGTTACAGGGTGTGGAGGAATTAGAAACATTAGTAATGAGAAAAGAGCAATCAGGAAGGCAGTCGATAGTGATTGACTTTGCATTTAAATGTTTGCAGATTAAAGTTGGTTAGAAAGCAGGGAGCTGGAAAGTAGTTCCACAAGCGAGAAGAACGAGAAAATAAACAGTTAGCATAGAAGTTGTGGCTACATCAAGCTAGCTCAACTATAAATTGATGAGACCACAAGTTTAGTATTGCGCTTAAATTAATACAGTCTAAGTACCATAGTGTAGAGCTCATCTTAACAATTACCATGAAAGTATTTATAAAAATGGCACAGAGAGGCAACCTTACAGCAGTGGGGAAGTGACTGAAGTTGGGCCATGAGATCAGGACCAATAATATTGCTGATTCATCTTTGGATCTTATCAAGAAGCTCCAGGAAAATAGCAGGGGCACCAAACCATATATGGCAGCAATATTCTAAGCATGGATTAATTGAAGACTTTAGTTAACCGGACTTTCTTAGCTGCTGATCTGCCGATGAATTCAATGTAGACTTTCCACCTCATATCAGATGAAAACATTAGACCAAGAAGGTGCAATGAGTCACATTTTTGGAGGACAGCATCAGCAATGTTTATGAAATGCAGGGAGGGGTCTCTTAGATGATTAATGAAGAGCAGTTTAGTTTTGGAGGCATTAAAATTGACAAGCCATCTTTTACCCCAGTTAACGACAGTCTTGATGTTGTTTTGTACATCAGCTGCCATTCTGACCTTGTCTGACTGATTAGTCTTACTATTGCTTCAGGAGTAAATGGTAGCATCATCAGCATAGATACCAAATTGAGAACTGATGTCACCGGGAAGGTCGTTAATAAAGCTTTAAAACCAAGCAGGATTAAGGATGGAGTCCTGGGGGAACATCTATGTTAGTACAAAAGGATGATGATGATGATGAGTATCTTCATCTTGGTTACATTTTGATTGTTCTACTTTTAAGGTGCAGGTCATAAGTGATAATCATCTGAGGATTTCAAATGCTTTATTGAATTTATGATTTTACATTGAAAAATATCTGGAAAATATTAGGTTGTAAAGTATTGAAATCCAAAGAAATAATCCTTGACAAAAAAAAAAAAAAAAAAAAAAAAAAAAAAATCAAAAGAAAACATGTCTGGAGAACAAAGAAAAAATAAATCAATTCATTTTAAAAATAACTTATAGCAAAATTTTTTGATTACACAATATTATAGAGAATATTGAAGATAAAATATATTGCATCATTTCCAAAAAAAAAAAAAAAAAAAAAAAAGTTTTAAGATGTAACAAAGGAAAGACAACTCACCTGGAGTGTAAGTACAATTGAATTGGAGTGTGTCTGTTGGTGGTTATTACGATGATGCTTCTGGGTTTGGCTAAGCTGTTATCAAGACAAAATAAATAAAAAGTAAAAACACAATTTTAAAAAATATGGAAGGATCTTATGGAAACAGATTCCATTTTGGTAGCTCTGGGTCACATACACACAATTTAATGATTTTTGCGGGAGCTATCTTTGATCTCTTCCTCTATTCCCTAATTTTCACACTAATATCATCATAAATGTCATGAGTCCAATTATCCCTGAGCTCTAATTTATTGCCCGATACAAATTTCTTGTTACTGGCATGCAGCTATGTTTAGGGGAGAAAATTGTGGGTTAGTGAACACTTGGACAAACCATTCTGCTATTTTTCCTTTGTACTCTTACTGGTAGTAAAAAAGCTGCTACATCCATTATTAACCTCGACAGCTGTACAGGTAGTAAGGAAAAAAAAAAAAAACGTAATTATCATGGATGTATTTTTATACCAAATGCATCCATTTTATTATTTGCAACCACTCACTTGGCCATTGCACCTCCACTCCCAAATTCAATGGAATTCATTTTCTAGTGTAATGAGCTTAAAAAAAAAAAAAAAAAAAAAAAAGTTAATTTGGCATTAGTCAATGAAATTTGCAACTTTTTACCTAAAATATATTTAAGCAAATTTAATCAAGAACAAGGGGATTATCAGTGGTCAGGAATGAAGACAAGTATTACTGACAAAATAAAGCTATTACATATAGAATATAAATATATTGATAATTATTTTATTATAGAAATTTATTGAAAATTAGGAAGTAAGGGATTATCAGTGGTCATGAATGTATGTAAGCAGTATGAGCAGAAAGGTGTAAAGTAGTAAACAGTAAGGTAGCAAAGTTTCAATTCCAGTTGAAACCATTTCTGTTTTTTGCTCTAAAGTCTTTGAGAAAGTTATGAACCCACACCCCTGCACTTTGTCTCATTGATAAATATCTTGACAAAAGATCTTGTTTTGCCTCAGTTATCAATAAGAAAGAGAAGGGGGGTGAACACTCCCCCTACCTTTCTAACTAATCAATAGTAACAGTACAAAGCAGTTATTGCCTTTGTTATTTTTGACAGGGGGTCTAAGGATTATAAGCATACATCCTAAGTTTTTTTTTTGTTTTTTTTTAATAATTTACAAATAAAATACATTTTCTGTCTGACATAAATAGGTATCTGTCTATATTTCTGAGATCAGGTATTGCAATAATTTACATTATTTATATTGTTTGGACTGTTGTCCTCATCTGTATTGTCATGTTCATGTTTCAGCTATTGTACACTCCGGCCTTCTTCAGGTGATTGGAATTTTGAACTGAACTCTTTATTTCGTCCACCAGGGTAGATTGTTCTAGTTCCATGTCCCAGTGGATAAAAGCGTTGGTTGCATCCAGTGATTTTACACAAAGTGTTGCGAGTTTAATACCTGGCTATGACAGTGGTGGACAAAAGACTTAGAGTGCTAAGTTAAAGGGAGATAACTGAGACATCCAAAAGAGGCATAGCATGTGGAACTAAAATAATCTACTCTGGTGGACGAAATACAGGGTTCAGTTTGAAATTTCAGTCACCTGATGAAGGTCAGAGCATAAAATGACTGAAATGCCATGGACATGACAATAAAGATGAGGACAACAGACTGAACAATGTAAATAAATTAAATTAATATGTACATTATTAAGTAATAATTTCTTTGTGTCTGACCAATTGTTGGTATTTAAGAATGCAGCTCCCCAATACAGACTCATGCTTTGAAATGGTAGAAAAATAAACATAAGAAAATAATTTAAAAAAGGAAATTTTGAAATTGTTAGAAAATGAAAGAAAAATAGTTTTGGTTAGGATTTTCAGAACATTCATTTGCTTAAATTATGTTTACATAAAACTATGTCCCCCCCCACTAAATACAGGGTGTCCATAAAGTTCGTGTGCACTTAAAAAACTTTATTTGTATTTGCGATAGAAATAATTTGTAAAAAGGATCAGAAACAAAGTAAATCTATGTTTTTTAAGGTTTTATTGAAATTTTATTTAAGTTTCCACATGTCCTCCATCATTAGCAATACAAATAGTAATACGATTTTGCAGTTCACAGAAAACATTTGCCAACTGATTTACAGTAATGCCTGAAATCGCATTAGTTATTTTAGCTATACTTAAAACTAGGTACATTAAACTTTATGACATTTTTTACAGATTATTTCTATTGCATATACAAATAAGGTTATAATGTTTTTAGAGTGCACACAAACTTTATGGTATGTATAATGTTTATACTAGGTTGTTAGGAAAATAATGTCCAATTTTAGAATCACACTCTTATTCCTGAATTAATGTATAAACAGTGTTTAAATCAGTCAAATTAAGAAACCTCAAGATCTATACATTTCTGCCATTGAGTTACAAGTTTATTTATATCTTTCTGATGAAAATCTAAAGATTTGAACACCAGTAAATCTTTGAATACAGTTTCTGCATCTTCTTTGCAATGGAATGTCTTTTAGGTTTGGTTTGGTTTGTTTTATGGCATATCATCCTTAATGGGTCATTTAATGCCAGCAACTTTTTTTTCCTGGTAATATTTTTGATTTGTTTTTTTTTTTTTTTAAAAAAAAAAAAAAAAATTGCTGGTAATAGTTTTTCTTCAAAAATTTATTCCTGGTAATAATTTTTTTACAAAATATTTATAGTATTAAAACCTAGTTTTACACTTTCATAATGCTTTTTACCTCAGTTTCAGAGTTAACTATAGCTGGGACCCTAACAGGTGCTACCACCCCGGGTGAGGTTGGACCTGGGAACAGCAGCAATTAAGAGGTGGTTCCACACTCCTCAAAGCCTCTTGATCAGAGGCCTTGCTGTAGTTTATTGTCATACCCAGGACAGATGTCCTTTTGGCTTAAAGAAATTATGAAGATGCTCGAAAAAGTGGTAGTCAGTAAGTGAGAGATCAGGGGAATGTATGGTGGATGTGGCAAAGTCTTATATCTGAAGTCGGCAAGCTTCTGTAGTGTCATCCTGGTGACATATGGTCAAACACTGTTATGAAGCAGAATTGGACTTTGTTGATTAACCAGTACAGGTAAACTTTGGCTGTAATGCTTTTGTTAGATTCCAGAAAGCTGTAATGGATAATGCCAATGGCTGGCCACAAGACAGTCACCATAATCTTCTGTTAGTGCAATTTCGGTTTTAGAAAGTGTTCGAGTTCCCTTATCATGATCAAGCAATTGAAACAATCATTAATGATCATCATATAGGATCCATTTCTCACGTCATTATTCAATCAAAATATCAATCATTCAAATATTTCAAATGCACCATTGAACAAACTTCAAAACATCAAAGTCTTTCACTTTTACTAAATTCATGAGGATCCAATTTATAGAGTTTCCTCACCTTGCTAAATCTCTTGAGAATGGTCCAATATTGTTGAAATGCCGACACCCCTTACCTGAGACATTTCTCTGACAATTTTGTTCAACTAGTGCTTTCAGGTGTTAACTGTCAATTAAAGATGAAGATCATCTACCACCTTGATTTTCAAGATTCATATCCACACTGCAGAACTTCAGAAACTACTGCCATACTGTGTCACAAGTGGATCCTTCACAAGTGGATCCTTCACCACTTGCTCTGTTAATGTTGACAGCAGTTTGAGAAGCATTATGGCCAAGCTTGAACACATGCAAAAGAGTAAACAAATCTTTTTTCATGTTCTAAATGAGGTATATATAATGTTTTAAGTTAAATTCTGAAAGATTGATATAAAATTAACAAAGTGGACACTTTAATCATTAGAAATGTGTAACATATTGTTTGAAACTATTACTGGTGATGAGATCTCATCAATATACAGTTAAGTTGGCTAAATGTAACCATAAGTTCTCAGCTAACAATTTTTCTCACACTTCTCACTTGTGGAACTTCCTTCTGGCTCCACGCTTTCCAGTCAATTTTAATTTTCAATAATGTAAATGTAATGTTAATTGCTTTCTACTGTCCTCCTGATTATTCTTTTTGTTCTTGGTCATTAATAATGTTTCTGTTTTCTAATTCTTCCACACCCAGTAACCCCTTGTGTCTTAGTGGTTCCACTGCCTTACTTGAGGCGAACTTGATTTTAGAATAAATAAATATATATTATTTGAGCATAATTAAGAGTTTTATTCTAAAATTGAACATTTTCTGAACAACCTAATAGTAATAAGAAATGAGGTTCAATTAAAAATCCATTTCAAATTACAGTAATTCACATGTATAATATGCATTTAAAAAAAAAAAAAAAAAAAAAAGTAAATTCAGGGGTGTGTATTATACACAGCTACAAAAAAATCTTTAAAAGATTGCCATAAAAAAATAAATATTATCATGAAACTAAATTAGAATAATATTATTCTATGTTTAAAACCATTTTTTTTTTTTTTAATAAGAGTAGAAAACGCTGGCTGTAATTAAAATAAGTGAGATACAATTTATAGGGATTGATTACCAAACAAGGGGTGTGTATTATGTGTGAGTAGAAGCATTTTCCCACACTATGGATGAAGACGTATTATACATGGGGAATTACGGTAATTGGCTTGTGTTTCAGGTGCAAAGATAAAGCGAGCAGATATCAACCACAAAAGGTTCTAACAAGAGTAGATAACTTTATCATGACTGTTTCCCATGGCCTAATTATAGGCTTTCACTTTGGCTGAAGAAGCGGAAAAAGAGGAATACAGTTTCAATTCTTGATGAGAAGCACATTTTTGATTAGAGGTTTTTGGAATATAGATCACTTAACATTTGTTTCACTGATAAAAAAAAAAATAAAAAAAGGACGTCACCACAAACACACGTACCAACTAAAAATAATGTTTATAGTAATAAGAGACATTTATAAATATATACAGATATTTACGTATTTACCTGACCTAGTCTAACACAAAGCCAAATTAAATTCAGAATACTGTGTAGTACCTATGTTCCTAGTAGAGCTTTTTTCTAACTTAAAAATAACAAAAAAAATAACTGACACTGGTGCAAAATACACAAATATTTATGATGATATTGCATCATTATTTAAGCTTCTTCCATTTAGTCTACTTTTTATTCAGTTCGTTATTTACTTCTAGGGCCATGTGCTGGGTAAACAAAGACTTTTTTTTTCATTAATACTAAAGATCCCTTAATACAAAGCTCAGTAGCCAACATGGGACACTCTCACATGTAAGTTGAAAACCAATTCAGAGGAGGCCTTGTGTTTGTTCAGACCTTGTTGCACATGTCTGAGCAGATGTTCTCTCATGGACTTATTCAGTCAGCAGTGAGATGTCATTGAGTGATCTTGTGTACTCTGTGACCCTTACATTCACAATGAGAGAGTACATTTTCATGCAAGATTATTAGGTAAAATATTGCATGACCCAGGCCTGTCAGTTAACCTATCCCACCTCATACAGATTTGGTTCCTTGAAACCTCTGGCTTTTCCCATTGTTGAAACATAGGGAATGAGATTAAGGAGAATGTGATAAGGTTGCTGTTGGTGATCCCAAAAGAGGAATATCAGACTGTGTGGAAAAAGTGAAAGCTCTTGAAACTGTATTCCTCTTTTTCCATTACTTCAGCCAAAGTTTGGTCCTCAAATTAGGCCATTGAAAACAATCATAAAGCAAGGCACAGTTATCTATGCTTGTTGGAACCTTTTGAGGTCAATATCTGCTCACTTTATCTTTGCACCTGAAACATAAACCAATTAATTTGAAAGGGATTTTAATTGAACATCATTTCATATTATTATAAGTAAATGAGGACTAAAATGTCATTACACTAGGTAGGATTTTTTTTTCTTCATTAATATTAAATGGCTGAATTCTCTTTCAAGTTAAGGGTCAATTGTTATCCATCCTCCTTGTTCTCATAATCTTCACTTCTTACCACCACCTCCTACATTCATATCACACACCTCATTCACTAATCCTATGTTTGGAATGGGTTGACTACTGTTACCAGGTACATGGTCTTGCAGGTAGATTACAAACTCAATAAAAACACTTGTTGAAATGGAATAATCCTAAATAATGATGCAATCTCATCAAAATATTTTGACAATTTGGTTTTGTTTAGTAGCATATCAACCACTATGGGTTATTTACTGCTGAAATCTATTTTCTATGTCATTTTCGAAGATGATAATGGCATTAGTGATACAAGTTTTACTAATTAACCCATAGCTGGTGATAGAAGAGGTGGATTTAAACTTTTCATAAAGATATTTGTGCATAAGTGAATATAACGAACCCAACTGGAATTGGAACTCAGCTCTCCGATAAATAATTCCAAGCCATTATCCATTACACCACCCACACATGGAAAATTACAGCATCTGGTGTTCTCAAGCAGTCACCAGCATTGCTTAACTTCAGTGACTGTATGGAAACTGGTGTTTCAATGTGATGTGGTCATAAGTCAATATTTTGACAAATACACTTCAGCAGTAGCAAGCAGAAGGGAGGCAGAGGGTGTGACAGCCTCAGGCAGAAGGGAGGCAGAGGGTGTGACAGCCTCAGGCAGAAGGGAGGCAGAGGGTGTGACAGCCTCAGGCATCCGTATCGGGAGGGCATCAAATCAAAGAATGAAATAAAAATTTAGTTTCTATTTTATTTGAATAAAGTGCTTATTTCATGTTTCATCTGTTTTTACATATTTAAAATGTCCTCCTTTCTAAAATTTCTTAGTCCTAGACCCTATAGGACCCCCGCCTACTTAAGTCTTAGGGTCATACAATCAAGGAGTTGGCACCGGGCATCACATCACCAAACCTTCTCACATCACTGCACATCAAGCATCGCTAAACAATACAATTACCATAATTGAACTATTGTTCTTACGTTATCTACTGTGAATTGTAATTAAGTTGAATCTAATTGCTTATTGAAGGCGGATCTAGCAAAATAGGTGAGGTTATTTTATTAGAATTATTAGTTGTTGTTATGCTTTCCTTTGAATTCATGCTTCACCAAGCAAGAATCAACACTGGATATGGGTTTATCAGTTCCATTAAGTCAATTGTTTCATTGAAATCAGTGTCTTCTTTCTGGATTGTGTCCCTGGTAAATGGTAGTGAAGCAAAACAAAATTCTTTCCAGACATGTAAAATCACACACATTATTGTCATATGTTACAATGAAGACAAATCTGTCTGATCATAAAAGGTTGAGTAAAAAGAAAAGTTAATCACCTCTTCAAGTGTTGCAATGTTCTTGTTTAACCCTGTAATGTCCTGTTTGATCATGGCTGTTAATTCCACAATTTCGTTCGGATTTCCTGGCATGTGTTCACTCATAACAACTGGCAAGAAAAATTAAAAATAACATTTTTTTTAAAAGTAAATTTTTTTTTTTTTTTTTTTTTAAATTATTTTCAAATTGTACAGATAATTTTTTTTTTCTTTAGTATTCCCTTCATTTTATTTGTCATCATTTTGGTATTTCTTTAGTGCGTGTCCTATCAATCAGTTTCCGCTTTAGTGTGTGTCCTATCACCTATATTTGTATCTTACATTATTAAGGCATTGTCCCAACTTTATCCTCAATATGTTAGAAGACATTCAGAATGCTTTTATTTAAAGGATTCAATTATCTTGTTTTAAGACAAAATTGTTGCATTCACAAGGTTTCAAATGTGAAATTTAAACCACACAATGCATAACTGTTACCTTTTTTCACTTCACAGTTAAAAAAAAAAAAAAAAAAAAAAAAAATTAACTTTCAGATGAACACAAAAATTTTGTATCAAAATGCTGATGATGACATTGTGCTAATGTCGAAAGTACTCAGAATAAATGAATATGTATCAATATGGTAATTTCCTCTCTTCTTTTAATAAGGATACTAAGAAGCTTGTCCATGAACATGAGAGGATCCTATTGAAAATAAGTAAACAAATCTTGTTTAAATTATTCAATGAGATGTCTTAATGAAAACATGCTCCCAAAATATACACTATAGATAGATAAATAGGAACAGACTGAGATAGATAGATAAGAGAAAATGTCTTTTTCTTTTTATTCTTGTAGATTTCCTCCACTGCAAAGAGATACATCCATACCAAGTGATGCTGCTGTATTTTCATTAACAAATGTTCCCCCCGCCCTCTCGGGCCAGTGTGCTCACCCAACGAACAAGATAGCCAGAATCTTAATTAGTTTTATGGTTCACCTTAATATCAGTTTCTGATATTTGCTAAGATTCCCTTCAGTTTTGTCTGAAAAATTATTTGACACACAAAGTATTTGAAATACTCCAAAAATGCCATTAAGGTCTTTGGTATTTATAGAATTTATGTCATAACTAACAGTACTCAGGAAAATTTCATGAACAACTTTAATAAATATTGCTATACCAATCATGAATATGAATGCAGGTCATTATTTTAAGAAGTAAAAAGTATAGATGATAGAATAAAAAATTGACAAGACCTTCCATTTCACTGGAGCAGACATTAAATGCATGAGAGTATTATTGTCTCTTCTATCTTCCTCTTCTTTCTTTTTTATTATTATGCATGCTTTCTTTTTTTTTCTCTAAAACCAAAAGCATAAACCTTTCTCTTTTCTTGCAATCAAAATGGAATGGTCCATTATTTATCTGAGGTAATGGCAGATGCTAACTAATGCAGAAACAAGTACAATTATAATGGTTATTTAGAAATAAAGGGAAGCTATAAAATAACACTTAGTATATCGAGAGTTATCTCCCTTGCTAAATAAGAGCATTATAAATATAAATATAGTGGGATGAACCTGAACCAAGAATATTAATTTAACAAATTGAATTGCTTTTATTTCTTAAGACAGACCCTATAAATGGCATTATGCTAACAAAATGTTGTTACAATATGCCATTTTTATTGTATTATGGTCAAAACACACAGAAATTAGGATTAATTGTTATCAGGCATTTAATTCTGTGCTACTTTTGTTGGGTTACCTCCTCCTAATTTTCAAAATCACTACTAGGAGACACTTTCTGGACTATAAATAATCTGCGATATCATTCTCACTCTCTTCTTACTTTTTCTGCTTACACATCAACATGTAAATGTCACATGGAGAACACGTTCCCTTTGGGAAACGTGTGAACAACACACACATACATACATACACACATTCACTCACTACACATACTTTGAACTTAAAATGTTTTCTTCATTCCTGTTTATTAACACACAACAACATTCTATTGTTTATGTATACCCTTGTTTTGTTAATACATACATTATCATTTGATTGTACACATATATATATATATATATATATATATATATATATATATTTTGTTTCTTGCCGTTTCTTTACATTTATTTACATGGACTCACATCCTGAGTCTGCCATGTTTGTTGTGAGTATTTCAGGAGATACACGTGTTTATTTCTCAATGCATACACTAACCCACAACACTTTCATTCTTTAATTCAATCATAAGTGTTTAGAAGGAACGTTAAAACAAGTGTCCTGTCAATCACATCATTTAAGTTAAATACTGCAATGATGCTTATACTTACGTAAAGTGAGTTTTTCCATCTTGCAAAAAGTATTTGCTAAATCCTTTCCAATGTATCTGGGGGAGAAAAGTACAAACAAGATAACCCCTTGATACTAGTGACAAAATATTAAGGATAATTTTTTAGTCTAAGCCTAATTTAATACAAGTTACATTTTTTAAAATAAACATTGCATAGACTAAATAGTTAGAAAAAATAAAATAAAAGACTTTAATCTCATTGCACCCACTAATGATTTCTTGGACAATGTGAAGAAATTCCAGTTTCTCTTGTTGCCTTGCTGATACTATTAATATACAGACCATAACATTCAGTCCTGTGATTCAGTTTGAAAAATGAGGTGAAAAAAATAAAGAAAAGAAGAATTCTACAGTCAAATTACAATATACATCTGAGGAAGGACAAACATTGTTAACTTGATAATTAATATTTTTTTCCTCAAAAATTCATTGCTAGTAATAATATTTACAAAAATGTATTGCTGGTATTAAAACCTATTTTTACACTTTCATAGTTTCATTTTGGGGTTAACTATTTAACCATAGCTAGGACCCTAACAGGTGCTACCACTCTGGGTCAGGGTGAACCTAGGAACACCAGCAATTAAGAGGTGGTTCCATGCACCTCAAAACCTCTTGATCAGAGGCCTTGCTATTAAATGTAGTTTATTGTTATACCAAGAACATGAACGTAGTTTATCCTCATAACCAGGTTGAAGTTATTTTGGAGCCATGAAAGGTGGGGGAAGCTCCCCACACCAACAATTTAAAAAAATGTCATAAAGCTTCAAATAATGGCATAGTAATTGGTCTTTGAACGATTATTCTTATGCCTTTTAAATTTTCCTTGGGCCTGGAATAAGTGACATCATCAAACATGAGTTTGAAAAGTCAATAAACCAAATACTTCAATAACTTCATTTGCAATGCAAAGAATTCATGTTGAATGTACTTTGAAATATTTGTGTACTCAATTCATAAAGTACCTGTATTTGAAGGTTAAAGTAAGACTATAAAGAATTTTCTATAATTCGGAAAATCCTCACATCAGCAAAAAATATTTTAACATCAGTAATTATGAAACAAAAGAAATATACCCTATATTCACAAATATATATTTCAAATAACTCAACCATTTTTTTCACGAGAGTCTATTTTTAGTAACATGTGTGGAGTTTCAAATCAATACCTCAATCACAAAAGGAACCAGTACCAATTAAATATGTCTGGGTAAAAAAGCTTCGCTTTCTGTGTGGAATTGAGTTAAACAGAGGAATAGGAAAAATATGTAGAATAAAGAAAATAATTTATAACTTAAGACAATTGTAGAAGGATGATGAATGAATCAACTGAAATATGGTATTAAAATAACAAAGATAATAGTCTGGAAATCTCCATAAACCAATCTATTTCAAGTTTTTTAAACAATTTTGATTGTTTGCAGGTACAGGAGTTACAATAATGGTGACCAAGAAATGAGGGATCATTTAATAAACTGACTGAATGTAGAATTGGCTCCTCACTTGATGTTTGTAATATATGAACGTATACACTTAAATATTGATGACCAACAAGAATTATTTTGAGTTATTTTGTGTATGAAAGGAAAATAATTTTTTGGTCTGTTTGACTGAAAATAAATAAAATAAATAGAATTAATAAAATAAAATGATAAATGAAAGGCTTTTCGTTATACGGCATCATTTGAAACTGAAAAATAGTCATGGGTAAAACCAACCTTGCTTTTAATGCAAATTCATTTTTTTGTGGTCTGTTCTTTTGTACAGGCATAAAATGATTCTTCTGAAAGTAAAAAAATAAATGATTTATATAAATGTGAATTGATTTTCCCCCCCATGTACAGTCAGACTCTGAAAGTTGTTTCTGCTATTTTTTTTTTGTTTTAGTCATTTTGATTATGGATTTTTTTGTTTGTTCATTTTTTTTTTTTTTTAAATTAAATAATAAAATTCTAAAGAAATATTAAATTATACATACCAGAAATGTAAAACATGTTTAATTTTAACAAAATTTCAAATTTTATATATATAATGATAACTATATATATATATATATATATAATGATAATATATATATATATATATATATATATAATAATATATATATATATATATATATATATATATATGGTTCATCATTATTAATACATGTTGATATGTTAAAAAACTTATTTAATTCTTTAAAGAAAAGCATGAGAGGATGAATTCTTGTGTGCTCTCTTGAGGAAATTTTTAATAACGCCTATTTTATATCTAAGAGGGCATTCACTAGAGAAATTAAGGTGGTAAAAGTCTCTCTCTCTCTCTTTATATATATATATATATACACACATACACACACACACTTTTAAAAAATATCAGGAGGTCAGTTGAATCCGCTACCTTGGTTTCAACCTCATGGTACCCTCATGTAATTTTTATCAGATGACCTGGATAAAAAAAAAAAAAAAAAAAAAAAAGTGCATTTCAATTAACCCCCCCCACCAATCCTTTAATAATACCCTCGCTTTTATTCTTTTCCTCCTCCTTTTTTTTTTTTTTACATCCTCCTCTTCCCCTTCTATTACACCTAATGTTGTGTGTTTGTTTATTTTTTTTAAATAATATAGCTTTCATTAGTCTTAAAAAAAAAAAAAAAATAAAAAAAAATAAAGTGTTAAAAGTTCATTTGATAAAAATCACCTGAGGATATTGTAAGTTTGAAACCAAGGTAACGGATTCAACTGACCTCCTGATTTTTAAAGTTAAAAGCTCTACATTATTTTTACTTTTATTTTATTTTTTCACACGTGTATTGAGCACTTTTTAATACTACTCTTTCCTGGTCCGATTCCACCCTGGACATTAAACTTATATATATATATATATATATATATATATATATATATATATATATATATATATATATATATATATATCTCAGTGTGAAAGTGAAAGAATCTGGATAACACCACAAGACAAAGACATGCGAGGCCTACCTAACCAAGGAAAAACAAACATCATAGAGCTAAAAGTACTGGAACTTTCTCTTCCATAATTAATTCACCCAAAAATTTCTGACGAAGCTTAAATAAAAACAAAACATGTAAAATTTATTAACATTTTCTAATTTTTCCTAATCCTATCATTCTGTCAGATTCTTATACCTATGTGTAACAGCAAAATTGTCCATCCAAAAGAACGCTTAATATGTAAAAAAAGAAAAAAAAAAAAAAAAGCACTAAATTAAATGGCTTTGTTTTTTCCAAGTTTTCATATAAAATGTTTAGCCATCTTGACACCATCTGTCATAAGAATCACGGGAAAACCCTTTGAGTTATTCAGCTAGAAAGAGAAAAGATTAAAATCCTTTTGTGTCAGCCTATCTTCCCAAATGAGCAATGGTAAGAGGAAAAAGATCATTCAGGCCTTAAGTAATGGTACTAACATTCATTCTCTCGCTTCCATCATCAAAGTCCATTTAAGAACCATGAACAGAACAGTGAATAAGTTTAAAAAAGAGGAAGCAGTAGAGAGGAAAACTGGATCAGGAGGTCACAACAAGAAGATGGATCATAATTTTAACTTAGAGCTAAAGAGATCAATTAGAAAGATCCAACTCAATTCATAAGACATTCGGCACATCAGAGAGGAGTTTCAGTTATGACAGTCCAAAGAGCAGTGAAAAAAAACTTAAAAATGAAATCGTACAATCGTATGTGAAACCTGTGAGGCACCTTCTTACTCCAAGACAGAAGGTTAGAGAGGGCGAAGATCATCTTGAATAAGTTGGAAAATGATCCTGGAATAATATACACTGCGTGCCAAATTATTATTGAGATAACTTTTTTCTAATATTTCAAAAACCCTCCAATCAATTCACACAAAATTTTCACACAATGTTGGCAATACAGACTTGCGCAATCACTGAAATTTTCGTACTGATCTGCGCAACGTAAACAAACTGGCGCCATATTTGTTATCAGCACGGTGATTTGAGAGTGCCAAATTATTAGAAAAGTGTAAGAATTTAGTGAAAAGATTGGTCGTAAAAGCAGTTTAAGTGATGCTGAAAAGAAAACTATCACCTCAGAACTCTCAAAAGGTAAATCTACCCTAGAAATTTGATAGGGAGGTGTCATCAAAAAAAAAGTTCACTGCCGACCCTACACAAGTACGCAAAAGGGCAGATAAAAGCAAGCTGATGGTTATTTCACATTGTCTCATGTCATGACTTAAACGAGAGGCCACAAAGAACCCTGTACTTACCAGTCAAGAGCTTTTCAGTCGCATTGGGGATCCTACTGTGTCTAAAAGTACTCAGTGTTAGTATCTGAGGGAAATGGCAACAACAGTCAAACCTGTATCAAAGCCTCCGTTGACGAGAAATCACATTCAAAATCAATTGAAATGGGCCGAGGACAATATGAAGGTTGACTTCTCTAAAGTTTTGTCCACAACGAAACTCGAGCAACACTTGATGAGCCAGATAAATGGTGCAAAGGCTGGGTAATGAATGGACAGAATCGCCATCAGCGTTTGAGACACCAACAAGGAGGTGGAGGCATAATGATCTGGGGTGGTATTATTGGAAAAACATTAGTGGGCCCATGGAGAGTACCAGATAGCATCAAAATGACTGCTGATGCATATATAGAGTTTATGAAGGAGCATCTTGAACCGTGGATGTAAAGGAAAAGACTTGCCTTCAGAAGGGCCATTCTTTTTATTCAAGATAATGCTCCCTCACATGCTGCTCACAAGACTACTGAATATTTGAAACAGTTAGGCTTCGATGAACCTCAAAAAATGAAGTGGCCAGCAAATTCTCCGGATTTGAACCCAATCGAAAACCTTTGGAGCATCATGAAGTGAAGTCTGTACGCCAATGGACGACAATTCAGGAGCAACGCTGAGTTGTGGGAAGCAATTCTTGACATATCTCGTGGCATTACAGCAGATGACATCCTACAATTAACAAATTCTATGGATCGTAGACTTCAAGTAATTTCAAAACTGGGAAAGCACATTCCCTATTAATTTGTTTATAACTGTGCCTTTTTTTGTATCTGTTATTATTTGTTTGATTATCTTATTTATTAGGTTCTTTTGATCATAAACATTCACGTGCAACATTAATAAACTTTTTGTTTGCTCAATTCTTGGAATTTTACTAAACCTTTCTAATAATTTGGCACTCTCAAATCACCGTGCTGATAACAAATATGGCGCCAGTTTGTTTACGTTGCGCAGATCAGTATGAAAAATTCAGTGATTGTGCAGGTCAGTATTTCCAACGTGTGTGAAAATTTTGTGTGAATTGATTGGACAGTTTTTGAAATATTAGAAAAAAGTTATCTCAATAATAATTTGGCATGCAATATATATATATATATATATATATATATATATATATATATATATTTGAACATTATTTAAATTCTTCATGAGCTTCCAATCTTAGCTATGATTAATTACTGATGAACATGTCATTTTGATTTAAGCTTTGAGAGTAATTATACATTCTTATTGCTCAAAGTAGAGTCCAATAGTGTTATAAAATCCTTGGAGAATTTCAGTAAGATATCTTTAATCATTTCTAAGATACAATGGTTCTAAGCTTAATCTAACAAATGGACAATTTTGCTTTTACACCTGGGGTGTGTGTGTATATATATATATATATATATATATATATATATATATATATATATATATATATATATATCTGTGGATGATGTTATATTGGCTCCTGAAATATCAATTTCAGTTGAGCTCTCTGGGGACGAGGTGTGGGTTGGTAAACACTGACTATTATAGCAATATAGCGAGACTCTTCAGATGCAAATCGAGTCACTGTCAGTCACTGGGCGTGTTTCTAAAAATAAATATGCTAAAAATCCACTTTCATCCCTACCGTGTGCCGACGGCTTAATGGTTAGAATCTCCGACTGACACCAATTCAGTTGGGTTTCGATCCTAGCTAGAGGCAACTGGATGTCTAGCCACACTGATGAGCTGTGAAACAGTCTGTCTGTGGATGACGTTTTTTATATATATATATATATATATATATATATATACACACACATTTTTTGGGCTCTACAGTTTTCTTTTAATGGAAAAATATTGTTTACTTAAAAAAAGGTTTTAATTTGTTCAGTTTTGCTTGTGAGTAATTCTGGAAAGAGATAATCCCCTCCCCACTAAAAACCAGGGAACCATTGATCTATACGACATATTTACTAAAAACAAAGTTAGGTATCAACTAATTGAAAAAGTTAAATTTATTCCCCATCATAATGTCAACTCACCCTTCGAGACTGCAATGATTTGACTGCAGAAAAAAATTCACTGGTTCTGTCTCTGCAGCTATGATCTTGAGGAAGCAAGCCAGATTTGGGTGGAGATGATTGTACACTTGACCATGGAACAGTTGGCTGCTTGTAGGGAACAGTGGTTGGCAGAAGTGGCTCATTTAGTCGGAAATTGGTATGTCGTCGTCTAGTAATCATCTCCATGGAGGATTCTCTGAAAGGAAAGTTAAGAAATATACTCGAATGATGTCAGACATAACTTTTCTTAGACAAATTAACTTTCAAGCAGGACAGCAAGGATGTCATAACTTTGGTTCCTTTAAGCTCAAACCAAGCAGTCATTGTGCTATCCAATTCTCTTTAAGTGGCCATTGTGCTATCTTCTCTCTAAGATGTTTGCAATCTGACAGAAAAAAGAATGCAAAGTAAATTTGCTTTTTAACACCCACACTAAATATCTCTTAAAATTTTCCTAAATCATCATAATTCCGTATAAATGTACATGCTGAACTAGAGTTAACTAGAGTTAAATTATGAAGAAACCTACCATTTTGGAGTTATCGACAAAAAAAAAAAAAAAAAAAAAAATCAAACTTTTTGTTGGTCATTCGTCCACCGTTACTGCCATACTGTTTAGTAATTTACTGTGGGATACAACCACAAATTTTGGCCAATTTACTTCTTTTACAGACTTTCAGTGAAAAAAATCAGTATGCACTACCAGAAAGCAATGACAAATTAAAAGAACAAATTAAATAATAAATAAAGCTTCTTTTTTTTAAATTGAAAGCAGACAAATTGAAAAAAAACATTAAATAATATAATAAACACTCATTTCGTTTCTAGCATTTTTTTAATTTTGTAATTTTATTTTGTATGTTTATGGATTAAGTTTAGGGTTAGGGTTAGGGGTTGTGTTTGGCTTCTTTCTGTGTAGAAAAGGGGACAAATTAAAAAAAAAATTAAATAATACAATCAACACTTATTTCGTTTCTACTTTACCAAGTTTAAAATATGAAAAAATGCTTCATTGTATTATTTAATTTGTTCTTTTAATTTGTCCTTGCTATTCTACACAGAAAAAAAAGTTTTATTGCGTTATTGAATTTGTTTAAAGTTTTCTGTTATAAATAAAACTACACTTATAAAAAAAAAAAAAAAAAAATTGCTTTATGATAGTGCGTTGTGATTTTTTGCACCAAAAGTCTATAAACGAAGTAAATTGACCAAAATTTGTGCTTTCGCTGCCAGATGTATCCCGCAGTTAGTTACTAAACAGTATGGCAGTAATGGTGGACGAATGACCAACAAGAAGTCTGATTTTTTCTTGTAAATTTACATGGAATTATGACGATTTGGGAAAATTTTATGAGATAAATTTACTGAATGCAATACAAGTTGTTTTTTCCTTCTGCATTTCTGAAATGACAAAGGATCTTAGATATTTATTAGATTTGGCTGCAACAGGCAAATATCTTAGAAGAGATGAATTTCACCTCAAGCAAGGTGATAAAAGCTGCTAAAGCACAAGGAGCAAAAGAAACTAAAAGGGCAATAAAAGAAAAGGGATTCAAGGAGACAGAAAATGACCATTGATGTTGCATTTACAATTCTAAAGATTGTAGTGATCAGGAAATCATCACCACAACAAAGTCACTAAGACACAAGTGGTAAAAGGAGAAGGAAAGAAAGAGAGAGCAATGAAAAAATAGGACTAAAGGTAACAGAAGATTTTGATTGACATTGCATTTAAATTTTTTAAAAAATCATATGTAGTTACCAGGAAAGCAAGAAACCAGAAGAGAGTTTTAGAAGTGAACTAGTAGAGAAGAAGAAACTATTAGCATAGAACTTATGGTTACAACTAGTCGTTTCAATAGTGAAATTATGAGACCTAGTTGCCAATCTAGTACCATGCTTAAATTTGTGATGTCATGATACCACATGAGAAAACTTCATCAGAACAATTGCTGTAAAAATATTTATAGAAAAGGCACAGGGAATCTATGTGACGGCAATGGGAAAATGACTGAAGTCAAGATGCTAGGTCGGGACTGATAATGTTGCTGATTCTTCTTTGGATTTTTATCAAGAATCTCTGTAGATATAGCAAAAACACCAGACCAGATGTGTCAGCAATGTACAGTTGTGGATTAGTTTGGTTTATTTTGTTTTACGGCATATCAACCTCAATGGGTTATTTAATGCCGACAACATTTTTAGGATAGATTCGTATGACTAGAATATGTATTCTTTGGTTTAGATTGGTTTGGTTTATTTTGTTTTACGGCATATCAACCTCAATGGGTTATTTAATGCTGACAAAATTTTTTATTGCTGGTAATATTTTGTTTGGTTAAAAATCTGTTTCTGGTAATAGTTAACTATTTGCCCATAGCTGGGACCCTAACAGGTGCTACCACCCCAGGACAGGGTGGACCTGGGAACACCAGCAATTTAGATGTGATTTCATGCTCCTCAAAACCTCCTGATCAGAGGTTTTGCTGTTGGACATAGTTTATCGTCTTACCCAGGATGCGGATGTAGTTTAACGTTTACCCAGGACGAACAATTGTGGAATTATAAATCAATTGGGAATTTATATCTAACTTCAGCTTTTAGTGGAAAATAAGTGAATGTTTTGTTAGCCAAAAGGTAGGAAGGTACAGGTCTATTACAACAGGGGTTGGGTGGGGGTAAATGATGATTGGTAGAGGTCATAGGCATTCATCAGTCCCAGGAAAATATGGAGTTGTACTCTGGATGATACCTAAGATGCAGAGTGTGTTTCTGGTTTCTGTTGCTACCCATCTCTCCACTGCATATAGCCCTGGTAGGTAGGTATAGGGTGCAAAATGATTCCCCTTCTCTACATTAGAAGAGATTACACATTGTCGCAATGGCCCTGATATAGTCCCTGTGTTGCTTTGTACTGACCATTGACAGCCCTTTTGCTTGCCCAATTTACCCAGGAAAGCACATTGCAAGCTTTCCAAACATTAATTTCACCAGTAAGATGAAGGCAGTATATCTTTCAACATTGTTAATCATAGGTTCCATGCAGCTACCATTTGCAAATTCCTAAACAGTTCCCTGTGTGCTAACGTACCACTTGTTGAAATTCAGAAGCATTTATAGTCAACAGCTATAAAAGATATGGTGATCTTCTAAGTGTGGCTTACATGTGGCACAAGGCTGAAAGCATGGGGAACTCAGTGAAGATTGAACCCACTATTCAGTCATAACAGTCAATCAATAGCAACAAGGTTAGCCACGTCATCTGCATGATTGAGAACTGACTCCCACGATAATCATGCGTATATAGATTTTATAACAGCTGATACCTTATTTGCCCACAAATCAGACACACATTTAAGTAATTGAAAAAAAAATTGATAAATAACCAAATATTACATTGTATCTGATATGAGTCTCCAAATCAGCATTTCTCAACCTTTTTACCTTTGTGAAAGCCTTGAAATAGTTTTCATGTCTCAGGGAAATCCTGATCAAAAATTATTATATACAATTATTAATATATGTCATTTATAGTTTTATTGTAGTTCATGTGGTAAACAAAATATACAATGATACATATATCTACCACATACAGTTCTTGACTTTGAAACAGTAAAAGGTGGCTTCAAACTGACACTATATAGACATTGTTGAATACATTCCCTATGATGATTATAATTCTAAATAATATAAGAGGTTGAAGCCTTTATTATAATAATCAAGGATTTTCCAACAATATGCCATACATGTATAGTAAAATTACAAATATAAAATCAAACAAAAATTACTTGAAAATTTGTTAGTCTATTTATCACTGTTTCTTTTGGAAGATCTACTGACCTATTGTGAAACTCTAGGGCTCCAGGAACATTGGTTGAGAAACACTACTGCTCCACATCGACAGCTATAGAGCCTGGATGATTGAACTGAAGTTTCAAACTATTCTAGGCTAATTTTTATCTGAATTTCTAGGATGAGGAGTTATTATTTAAACTATTTAAAATCAGACAGTTGTTGCCATCTTTGTTATTGTTATCACATTTTGGCGACTGTGACCTCTGGCCTTCATCAACTGTATATCAATCTAGGTGACCTACAGGGAAGACTGAACTGAGCACTTTATTTAATCTACAGAAGTAGACTGTTCATGTTTCACTGCCCATCTCTATGGATATCTCGTCTGGGATAACAGCAACAAAAATGAGGACGATAGTGTAAATGATATTTTAAACTATGTTTTATAGGCTAGTAAAAAGACATGAACGAAGAGAAAAAAAACAAAAAAGAACAATTTTTCCTCATTACAACAGAAGCTTCAGGAAATCATGATTACCTATGGTAATAAAAACCAAACAGTGAATTAAAAAAGAACCTTTATATTCTTCATATATAGTAGATGGAATAAATTTTGCTAGTCATTTTCTATAAAAATGACCATTATATTTGCCATCAAATAGTAATAATATTTTTATTTAGTTATTTTTTTTTTTTTTTTTTTTTTTTTTTTACAAATAGACTACCAATTTCAAAAAAATAAATAAATAAAAACACCAATGACCTCACACATGCCAAAAGGTGTACCTCTTTTGACCTCAGCAAAATAATGGTCTTAAACTATTGCATCTGTTTAATTTGCCAGTTTCAACAAGTCTATAAAAATGACAGTTTTCCTGTCATCACTCTTCTCTACTTTTTCCTCTTGACATGCTGAAGTGGCAATCAGAACTTCCTGGGCCTGTTCCCCCCCACCTCACTGACTAAAGTTCGTTTACATACATACATACACACTTTTTAACCTGTAATGTCTGTCTGCCTGCCTTCCTTTTGTATACATACTCATGTATTTTCTCTCTTTTTAAACAGTTATATAAAAAAAATAAAATGCCACCTTCTTAAAATTTATTCTATTTCCTTATGTCATTTACATGTGCAAAATTTTGTTGCCACTGCTTTTAGTCTAATTAGGAGTAGTTCTGCTGCAGTTTAGTGACCATGACGTGATTTCAACTTGCACTTTAATTGTAACATTTGTTGCACCTAATGTACATACTCCAACAAATTTCAGTTTCTAAAACTTCTCTTACTTTGCAGATATGAGATGTATGTAATTAGTGAGTCATTGGTCTATGATGGAATTATTATTATGGAATTTAAATTAATCATTTTTTATACATCATTTAGAAATCAGAATAATTTACTCACTTTGCAAATATAAGTTAAACTTAGAGAATACAAAAATAGCCATATTGCATGGTTGGTGATGCTCACTGCAACAAAGTGATTTCTTATAACAGGATGTCAATAGATTTTTTTATTTTGCGTTTAGAGAAAATGATTGGATTTCCAAATTTTATGTCATGCCAGGTGTACAAATAGTCTAGAACAATATAAGGTAGGCAGAATTCAATAATTTTAATTTAAAGTAGGTCATAATTCAAATGACATTATTTCAAAGTAGTAAATATATAGTTCCCCTCTCACCACAAAAGCATTTTGACTATATAGTCATATAATCTATCTAAGCTACCAACCACAATATTCAGTTTTAAAATTAGTTTGGTTTTTAATATAATATCCTTGAAAAAGATTAAAAAAATTTTTTAAAATGACAATTCATACAAAAATATTGATAAAAATTTAACGTGTTATCTAAAATTTCAAAATGTTGGCAAAGAGAGTTAAATATGAATTGTAGAAAAATCAACATTTGGTTAGCGGACCTAGTTGGTGAATTGGGGAGTTGTTATCTACTTTCTAAATCAAAAACAAATTTGCAATATGGTTAAAATATGAGCATGCAATGCAAAAGGTACAAGTTGTGTTTTTTGGATGTGTTCACTCTTGCCTAAATCCATTTCTTCTCCCTGTAGCTAAGAGTTAAATAAAATTAAATAGCAGGGTAGATTGGGTTTTCTTGCATTAGGTCGCAAATAATCTAAATTCAATATCAGCCTGAAGTTTTCTTCTGGCTATACTGCCCTAGACACACCTAGCCATGCTACATCTGCAATGTACCTACGACCCTAATTCTTTACAAGAGTTGTGCATCATAAAATTTTGACTTTTTAAAACAAATATTAAGCTGACTTACACCATTGTGTTCCAACTTGCATTATAAATCACATTGGGAAGAGTGCTGAAAATTTCTTGGACAGACAGATCAATAATAAGAGATTCCTTACAAAAATATCCAACGTTTGATAAGATTTGAGTGCAGTGGGTAGGGTCAAGAACTTTTCAGCACTCCCTCGTAAGTATCTAAGTAATAAAGACATGAGAAAAAAAGTCATAGCTCCGACACTCGGTGAAATTTCCATGCGCAAAAAGTGGCGATTTGCAAATACATTTATTTCTTATAAAAATCATGGATTTCAATATAAATTCATACATTTGATCAGGTTTATAAAAAATAAAAAAAAAATATCTATGAACAAAATTATCGTATTTAGTTTCAGTAATATTTTGTTTGCCGCGTGACTAAAGTAGGATGTTTTTACACTTTTTTAAAAAACTTTTGACGATTTTGAATTTTACTCATATTTTGAAATTATTTTTGAAATAAATCAAATGTCTATTTTTTATAAATATATTCGTTGTAGTAAAAATAAAAATAAATTGACGACTACATGGTCACTAAGAAAATATTTAAATTTATAATTAATAAATAATTTTAAAATCGGATTATTATTGGCTGCATGAATAAAGTAGGATTTTACGAAAATGAATTTATCCAGAACTCCATTTCAAAATAACCTCTATTCTTCGGAAGAAAATCACATTAAAATTCGGGAGACAAAATCAGTCATCTTCTTCCCAACAACAGCTGTTTGGGTTTTTTTTAATGCAATACAATAAAAAAAAGTGATGACACAAATTTATGAAAATAACAAGTAATAAGTTTGTTTTCTAAACTTACGTGATGTAAGTCCACGTTCGATAAACAATGAAATATCGTTGATAATATCTGCCAACAGGTTCAAGGCCAAGAAAATTAAGTTTTTAACAAACAAACAAAAAAAAAAAAATCCTCCAATTCTCCGGGATTTTTGTCTGACCCGGAGACAGTCCACGTCCACACAACAAGATGCACTCTCCTACGTCCAGAGTTACTTCCCTTACTTGACTTCCTGTCACTAGAGTGATTTCCCTTTATATGTCTTGAGATAATCTATTTTCAATTACAGTAGTCATCTTTCAATTGACATGGTCCTTTTTTTTTTTTTACCTTCCAGTTTTTCACTTTCCCTTCCCTTGTTAAGTGCCAGAAAGCACAATTCTCTAGAGTTATGGTAACATTTCGTTTTTATTTTATTTTAATTTATTTTTTTTACACGTCCCAACTCTGTTTTAGTTAGCCCAGTTTAACTTGTTTTTCTGCCTGTTCTCAGAGTTTTTTAATCATATCACCCCATTGCAAGGTAGTAAAGCCAGTAAGTCACAAGTGGTTACTGAGTGTGAAAGAATACGAAAAAGAAAGGAGAAATATTATGAACGGGCGAGAACAACAAAAGAAAAATAAGAAGACACTACATTCTACAAAGGAAATAACATTTTTACATTTTTAAATTTTTGAAGATCAAAGTTGGCCGGAAAACAGAATTCCACAATATCTGTCTATATTTCTGAGATGAGATATTATGTACACTACATTATTCGGACTATTGTCCTCATCTTTGTCGGCATATATATTACAACGTTTCGGCCCTTCAGTATCTGTCTTTCTGAGATGAGGTATTATGTACACTATTTACATTATTCGGACTATTGTCCTCATCTTTGTCGGCATATATATTACAAGGTTTCGGCCTTTCAGTATCTGTCAATATTTCTGAGATGAGGTATTATGTACACTATTTACATTATTCGGATTATTGTCCTCATCTTTGTTGCCATATTTATCGCATCGTTTCGGCCGTTGTAAGCTCCGGCCTTCTTCAAGTGGTTGGAATGCCGAACTGAACCCTTTATTTCGCTCGCTGGGGTAGACTGTTCTAGTTCCCCGTGCCATGTCTAATGGATGTCAGTTATCAGTTACCGCTCCAGGTTTTCCACTGCCTCTCCACATGTCCTTAAATACCTTAAACGGTTACTTATGGTGGGCTATCTAACTAACAAGACCAAATCAAACTAACCTGTTTCCACACTCATAGACTTCACTATAACCCACTATTGACTTATAAATATGTAAGATAGATTCAGGAGATGAAAATTGTATAGCGCGACACAGTGAACCAGCTTTCTTAGTAGCAGATTTTGCAAGGGATTCAATATATCTTTCCACTTCATACCAGTCAAGAATGTTAGCCCGAATAACTCTCATAGAGGTTAGTAACATCCATACTAATATCATTTTCAATTGAATCATGGCGATTTTTGTAAAACATGTAGAAAAAAAATGTAAATACAAACCATTTTCACTCCCTGCTCCACTTGATGGTAAATATGGGGTATTAGTTTAGTTTCACATTGAGAACAAGCGTTTACGACCAGTATAACAAATCGATCTCTGTTTTACCCCCATCCCCGAGTCCTGTCGCGCCACGCAGCTCTGCCCTCTTGGCAACTCTGATCATGCTGTAGTGTCTGTCAATATCTCATGCTACTCCACTCCCAGCAAAGAAGCTCCTACCAACAGAATATCTTTATGTTATCAACGCGCAGACTGAAACTCGTACCGGGATTTCCTTCGCGATGTTCCCTGAGATGTGGTCTTTAAGTTCCCCGTTCAAGATTGCGCTTCCAAGATCTCCTCCTGGGTAAAAGCTGGAATCGAGGCTTTCATACCTACAAGGAAATAGGTTAAATCGCGCTCAGACCCTTGGTTCTCTGCTGCTTGTTCAGCTGCCATTGCCCACAGGAATCACTTCTTCCGCCTGTATCGTAGTGACATGTCAGATTGCAGAAGACGTCTCTTTGTCTCAGACCGTAACGAGTGCAAGTGTCTCCTCAATGAAGCAAAGTCACTATTTGCTGATAGAATGAAACAACGTATTGCATCTCGCAAATTCGTCTCCAAGGATTATTGGCGTCTCTGCAAGAACGTAATTAACAACAGCAAACCCACAATACCTCCTTTGTTCAACCAATTTGAGGTCCTGACCTCCTCAGCTGATAAAGCTGAGTGCTTTGCTCGGAAATTCTCTTCCAACTCAACGCTCGACTCATTCGGTGTACCTACACCCGATTTCTCCCCTAGAACTGAGGCTCTATTGAGCGAGTTGCACATAACCCCATCGTTGGTATTGGGCATCATCTCTATATTAGACTCCCATAAGGCTAGCAGTGGAGACGGGATATCAGCCATTGTCCTGAAGAAATGTACTTCTGAACTAGCCCCTGCCCTATCCAAATTATATAACTCTTGCCTCAATGAATCTTGTTTTCCAGCCTGTTGGAAATCCTCATCTATTGTACCTGTCTTTAAGAACTCTGACCCATCTAACTACTGTCTTATCAGTCTCCTACCACTCTTCAGCGAACTCTTTGAAACTTTGATCAACGCCGAAGTGGATAAGCACCTTATATCCCATGATCTGCTCTCTGACAAGCAATATGGTTTCCGTTTTGTCCGTTCTACAGCTGATGTACTCACGGAAATAACTGAAATTATTCACCAAGCACTTCACAATAACGGAGAAGCTCATGTCGTGGCTCCAGTTATCTCTAAAGCGTTTAATAGGGTTTCGCATGCCGGCCTCCTTTGTAAGCTTCAGGGATACGGAATATCAGATCGATTATTTGACAATACGATCATTCCTGTCAAACCGTGTAATGAAAGTCGTCCGTAATGGATTCTCCTACAGTTCCTTTCCCACGGGCGCAGGTGTTCTCCAAGCCTCTATCCTGGTCCCTACTCTGTTCCTTATCTTCATTAACGATCTTCCCGATCTCATCAGTTCCCAAGTAGGCATCTATGGAGACGACACTACTATTTACTCCTGCCTCAAAAGCAAATCTGGTATCGCTGACAAAACTAACTTGCCCGTTAGTCTCGAAAAGGACCTCCAACCGGTTATGGACTGGGGCAGGAATTGACTGGTTAACTTTAATGCCTCAAAAACAAAACTGCTATCTATTACTCACCACAGGGAACCATCCTTGATTCCCATTAGAATGTCTGATGCTCAACTCCACGAGAGAACCTCTTTACGACTTCCTGGTCTCATACTGTTTGCTAACCTGAAATGGAAGAAATACATTGAATCAATGTATTGAATCAATTTCAATCCACCGCAAGGAAAGTTGGTTCCCTGTGTCGCGCCAGAAAGTTTTTTTTTCTCCCCCGATTCCATCCTTCAAATATATAAATCAACCATTCGCATGGAATACTGCTGCCATATATGGTCTGGTGCCCTCGCTGTTTGTCTTAAGGTCCTCGACAAAATCCAGAGACGGATATGCAATGTGATTGGTCCTGATCTGGCATCCCGTCTACAGTCACTTTCTCACAGACGTGCTGTGGCTTCCTTCTGCTTTTTCTACATATACTTTCACGGTAACTGCTCCGACTAGGTACTTTCGCTGGTTCCCAAACTGCATGAATTTAAGCGTGCTACTAGGTTGGCATCTCAGTCCCACCCTTTCAATGTCGAAACAGTTAAATGTAACCGTCTCTTCTACTCCAATAGCTTCATGTCTCGCACCTCCCATCTGTGGAATTCCCTTCTTATTACTTGATTCCTTGAAAGCTATAATCTCCAATTATTCAAATGTAATATCAATCGACATCTCCAGATGCCTTGATCTATTCCCTGTCCTTCTCTTCATCCTTTCCTCCATCACGCCTTATAACTCTCGCCCCCACTCCGTATAACCCCTAGTGGCATCCCGCTTTGCTTGGGGTAAAATGCTTAAAAAAATTATATACCTAAATAATGATAATAGCTGGCCACTCGTATTTGATGATGCCCGTCTATTAAGGCGGCTAGCTAATCCCTATTGCAGACGCTTGCTCAGCTACATTTCTGTTTGTTCAACACCCACAGATCCAACTTGTGGTTTATACTGCAACTATGCTGAGCAGACTTTAGTTACAGTTTCTGGGAGAAAGCGCGTTATCTAGCGTAATGAACAGTCTGAACAACGCCAGCACACTCAAACTCTCGGTCACGATGACTCGGTCACCGACGGCTCCCCATTTTCACACACAAGGCTTGGATCAACTCGTGGTATGTTTTTCAGGCATGCTGGGATTGCCTCCTCTAGACGGACAACATCAGGAAATCACCTTCCTGACAAATCGACTCTGGTGAGATTCGAACCCGGGTCTCTTGGTCAGAAAGCGAACATTCTAGCCACTCGGGCACATGCTCATAACATACCTACATACATACCTTATTAAAACACGCACAAATTTTATTTTTTGCCTAATAACAGACAATATTTACAAACATGTTAAACTGATTCCACAAAACAATACACACCGTTTAAATCAAGATGTCTATTGGTTAACAATTAATATCACCATGTGAAATATTTGATCAGTCAGAGAAAACTAAAACCCTATTTTTCTCGAGACTACTTTCAGAGAAACTTTCTTATAAAAAAAAACCCCACAGATTTCGATTTTCAGAAGTGCGACTCACACCAAGCCGTTAAAACACAAGTGAAGACGTGGCTAGCGTGTTGGCGACTTCAAACAAATCATCTCCAACAACAGTATAGACGGTCAATGAATATTCGCTGACGATCAAAACATTTTCTCAATGGCAACTATCCAAAGACTTTTTGAATTCATGTTTGTAAATAAAAACAAATTATTAAACCGACATAACCATGTTTTCTTTATTTTAAATTTGTTATTGTTTCAGACGATCGGTTTTTTAATATTAAAAAAGCCTGGACATGTGGGGATTTTTGTCCCCGAGAGATATCTAGAATAAAAAAAAAACAAATCGGACGGGTTCAGAACTGAAGCTAAGTGCGTACAGACAAATTGGAACGACAGTTTTTGAAGAAGAAAGGAAACAACAACCTTTTGAGTTCAATTAATTTACTTCAAGAAAAAAAAATTGAAAGGAAAAAGCTTATACGTGCGCATCGCGCACTTCGAGGCGGTGTAATGGTTAGCAAGCTTGTCTCGTTAGAACAATTACAACTGGGTAGTGAGTTCGATCCTTACTGGGTGCCAAATACTTTCGGCCATGTGCTACATCTAAGCTACGCTTGGCAAATCACTATATGTGTGTTTTCGGACTTAGCTTGCTTGCAGATCTAACTGGTAGGACAGTCAGTCTGTAGCGGTGGTAGTGGGCTTCTAAGTAGCAGTCCTAGCTTCAACTAGATTGCAGGCTCGTATCCGAGTTGGGCACATGTCAATAGTGGCAGCTGCTTCTCACTGGTCGTCTAGGCCTCAGGTAAAGGAAATCCGTCACGCAGAGTTCAAGACACAAATCGACGAGTCAAGGGTAAGAGCTTGTTTCAAAGGAAAGCGAACGAAAAAGAGGCCGAATTTTGGGAGTCGGACTTTATATACCATATGAATTCTACAAGGGCACTGATCGGGCCCTTATTTTCGACAAATATAACAACTGATGTATTTTGATTGGTTGTAAAATATTAATTAGGTGTCATCAACTACGTCCGAAGGTACCGACCCAAATTTTGACCTCTAGTTGACGCCATAAAATGTAAACATGTTCACGAGCCTCCCCACGTGACCAAGAGAACTAATAAAAACGAAACTTCGATGCGACTTGGTCAGTGGACACTTAAAATATTGAAACAATTCACTTGACTTCATAAAAAATCACTTTATCTTCAATACAACAACAAACCTTGTCAACCATTTCCAGGCTTAACGCAGAGGCTTAACGCAAGAACAATACATTTTTCTATTTAATACAAAAACAAAAATAACTGTTTAATTTTCCTCTAAAACAAATATAGCTAACTACACCTTCTCATTTTCACACGTACAGTACAGTAACTCAAATTCTTTCAGTAACACACACACCAAAGAACTCTATTGTGTTTATCAACTTTTGCACTATATTATTGGGGATGTGCAGAATTTTATTAATTATACTTGAGAGAGTCAGAAGGAATTTGTGTAGGTTGCGTGACTTTCTGCATCCACAAACAAATAAATAAACGAATTTTAAATACAATCAAAAACAAGACATATTCAATTTAGAAACCAACAAAAGATTTATATACAATTCAAAATAACATACAAACAGAATATTTGGTATATGTTACTATGGCAAAGTGTGTGTGATATTTTAGGTTTCGGTATGTCTCTCTTAGTATTCGTTTGTTCATTTACAGTCTTTCTAGATTTGTGTTGATATTAAAACTGTCGATATTAAGTGTTTTTTTTTTTTTTGGTAGGAGTTCTTATGGAGTGATCTACCTTTGACTGTAATATTTTTAAATCGTTCGCACGTTGATTTTTACTTAATAAGTAGTGAATATAATTCACTTTGGATAAGCAAGGTTTGTGATTCGATGTCCACAGAGTTGGTTGAGTTTAAATTGCAAGTGAGTTAGCGTTGATGTACCTTTGCGCGGTAAAATCGTGATTTCGAGTGACGTGGAGTATGTTCTCTGTGGGTGTTCGTCTCTGACTGCTTTGGTCAGTCGGCGTTTTCTTTTATATGTTTTGAAAGTCCGAAATTGGTTCACAGGAGTTTTGGCGCAATTTCGTTTTGGACGTGAAACTTTCAGGTTATTGTGTCGTTAACCAATGAGATTTGTTGATTCGCCTAGCACGGTTTTTATTGGTTGAAGTTTTCCGTACGTAGGCGTAAGATATAGACTGTTCTGTTACTAGAGGTGATAGGTAGGAAAAGGACGAGTCTACAATATATTATGTATTTGTTGTGTTTATAAAAAATATCTATTGTTGAACAAATTCACAATTTCTTCTACTTGATTATTTCTCTTGTTGTTGTCTTTGTTACATTTGATATTGTAAAAATTGTAGAGGGTCAGTTTTTATTTCTTTTTATAACCAATACAAATTGGCTGACCCACTATAATGTTTACATATATTTGAAAGTTAACTTTCTTCTTAAATTAAGTACAAAAAAAATCACTTTACGGAAGCGCGTAGTGATTTCTGCAAGGAATTTCTGTAAAGGAAGTAAATAGGCCCAAATTTTATGACTCCGCCACATATCTATCCGCAGTGAATTACTTCTTAATAAGCCGGTAATGTCTGACGAAAGACCGAGAAGTCCGATTTTTTTCTAGTCGTTAATATCCAAAAAAGGTAGGTTTCTTCATGATATAATTGTTGATTTGAGTTCAGCATGTACCTTTGTGCGGAAATAAGACTATTTTGGTAAAATTTGAAGGGATATTAGCGCTCGGGAAACAAAGTGAAAATTTACCAAAAGTCGAAACAACACAGACAACGCGAGATGTGTTAAACTTAAAAATTTATTTATTCAAATCTATCTGCTGGATCCGTCCTGCTCCCAACATTCCCAAGTGGGATCGGAAGTGCTTACAATCATTATAATGATCCACATTCATGCTTATGAGTGTTATTATAAAATTTTGTTGTTAGTTAAGCCTAAATATTTAACGATACAATCGGAGAATTCGCACGGCTATTTCACAGTCGTACATCTCGCAATGAGCTCATTCAATCATTAACTTAAGAATTGTGATTCATCAGAAAATTAAAATAGAAAAACTGGAATTTCCACGGGTTTTAGTGTAAATAAATATTTCCTCAGTAACCTTACATAATAGGTGTGTCATGGTTTTTTTTCCTGTTCATCATGCTACTGACGTGGGAATGCAAGTTACAAAGTATTATTGTTTCATGCCTCCTTGTACAGTTGTCCAGTAAACAATATTTGGCGAACTCACGTGAGTCCGAGTAAAAAAAAAAGGTACACAAAACACGGAATTCAAACAAACAACAACTAATAAATGTATTAAATAGACATGTTACATAAGAGTAAAGAAAGGAACGAAATTGAAGTTATGAACAGTTCAAATCATTCAGTGTCTCTGGAGTACTTATATACCTCGTGTCTATCGAAGCGAAAAGAAAAGGTATTATATATTATCTACCTCTAGGCAATATCATTCTCCAGGTTTAACTAATTTGCATATTGATTTAAAAAAAAAATGTTTATTTCATTAATTAACTGTACTTCATTGCTGTTCTTTTATCAAAAATTGTTTTAATTTTCATATAAAAATAGTTCCGCAGTGCAGAAAAGTGTTTGAAATTTGCACTTTACTTAGCCTTCAACAAGTTGGCATCGATATGTGAAACTTTCCTTAACTATAACAAGCCAATTTATGACTGATGTTCATTTAAAATTTTTGTTTCAAAGATTTCAAGTCGTAAATATATCTTTGCGGAACGAAAACAGGCGGGTGAAGCCTGCTAGTTATCTATGCTTTCTTTTACAAAAATTAAACAACGTCTCTGATATATCTTTTTTCCGTATTTCCTCGCAATCACACCGGAATGGTCCATTATTTATCTGACGCAATGACAGGGTATAACGCACGTGCTAATTTAATAACTAACTGAGGAACAAGCAGAATTGTAATGTGATTACTTACATGAGGATATGAAACTTATTCAGTGAGAGCTGTTCGTCGACAGAGTCTCTTCATGTGATCTACGGGATTACTTCCCTTTGCCTGGCTATAGATTTCGCTTAACGCTCCTAGATGGCGTCGCAATCAGCAGTATAAAAAGACTCCCCACTACCTTCGATCATGTTTTTTTTGGTCCAAGATGTAGGAGCGACAAAACGAATTTTTTCCTCCCCGAGAGACTTTTCGCTCCCCCAGCAGACCGACTACTTTATTTCACTCAAACACGTGGTGCACTCACACTCAGTACTCCTCTCTCTCTCTCTCTCTCGCTCGCTCTCTCTCTCCCTCTCTCATACACACACATATGCACCCGAACATAACCATTAATCCGATAAATGTTTTTTTTTTCATTTTTTTATAGCTGTCTGTATGCACATAAATATAATTCTAAATTTCTTTTCTGTGTTGCAAAGATGCAGTTGAAATGTACTGAAACTAAGTTGCATCTTTGTAGTGAGTAAAATGGTTTTGTCGATATGAATTTCTGTGATCAGGATCTATCATTATTTACACTATTTACATTCAGATTATTATCCTCATCTTTGTTGTTATTATCAGCTGATCGCCTTCTGTCTGAATTTCTGGGATCAGTAGCTATAATTATTTACACTATTTACATTTAGACTATTTTCCTCATCTTTGTTGTTATTATCAGCTGATCGCCTTCTGTCTGAATTTCTGGGATCAGTAGCTATCATTATTTACACTATTTACATTCAGATTATTATCCTCATCTTTGTTGTTATTATCAGCTGATCGCCTTCTGTCTGAATTTCTGGGATCAGTAGCTATAATTATTTAAACTATTTACATTTAGACTATTTTCCTCATCTTTGTTGTTATTATCAGCTGATCGCCTTCTGTCTGAATTTCTGGGATCAGTAGCTATAATTATTTACACTATTTACATTTAGACTATTTTCCTCATCTTTGTTGTTATTATCAGCTGATCGCCTTCTGTCTGAATTTCTGGGATCAGTAGCTATCATTATTTACACTATTTACATTTAGACTATTTTCCTCATCTTTGTTGTTATTATCAGCTGATCGCCTTCTGTCTGAATTTCTGGGATCAGTAGCTATAATTATTTACACTATTTACATTTAGACTATTTTCCTCATCTTTGTTGTTATTATCAGCTGATCGCCTTCTGTCTGAATTTCTGGGATCAGTAGCTATCATTATTTACACTATTTACATTTAGACTATTTTCCTCATCTTTGTTGTTATTATCAGCTGATCGCCTTCTGTCTGAATTTCTGGGATCAGTAGCTATAATTATTTACACTATTTACATTTAGACTATTTTCCTCATCTTTGTTGTTATTATCAGCTGATCGCCTTCTGTCTGAATTTCTGGGATCAATAGCTATCATTATTTACACTATTTACATTCGGACTATTGTCCTCATCTTCGTTGTTATTATCAGCTGATCGCCTTCTTCCTGAATTTCTTGCAAGAGGAGCTCTCATTATTTACACTATTTACATTCGGACTATTGTCCACATCTTTGTTGTTTTTATCACGTTTCAGCCGTTATGCCCTTCAACTTTCCTTCTGGGTAAACTACAGGGGATTTCCAATTGAATCCTTTATTTTTAGACTGTTGTCTTTCCACTGCTCATGTTGAAGTGTAACTAAAAAAAAAACAAAAAAAAAACAACGCATTAATCCAGCAAGGGCAAAAGGTAAATCAACCTTAAGGGTAGAAAGCATTTGATATCAAGAAGAGAGATTCAAGATGGCATCAATTACCAGCCAGATGTAGAGAGAGATGTGAATTTTGAAATTAAAAGGTAAATTCTCCTGATGTTGGACAACAAAGAACGAAAAAGTTTATCAAGTCATTTTCCAAAGCACAAACTGTGAATTTAAAAGAGACTTTTCAAAAATTACGGCATGTCCCAGAGATGCTAGTGGGTCGTGGGGCAAGTAAAAGTAGTTCTTTTTGTTTTGTTTTTTTGTCTTTTTTTTTTTTTTTTAGCCTTGAATAAATGTTCAATCGTCTAGGTTGTTTTGTTGTTTACTACACGTTCTGTTGAGAGAAATGTATTTTAAGAAGGCCAAACGGATTGAGTGAAAATGTATATATTTTTAGGCTCAGCGATTACAAACCGCCAAATTTGTTAATGATCCATTTCAAGTTTATCTCCTGGATCTTGAGGGTATGGTGCCTAGAAAAAGAAATAGAAAGAGTAAAACCAAGATAGAAGCGGAAGTATAACATAATTCCGTGGTTAGTAACTAATGACTGATAGAATCTAAATAAACTTGCTCAAGATCATAATAAATGGCGGAAATAAGCCATACTAGTTTACAGACTTCAATCGATTGAAATAACGTTAATATCAGTTAAACATATTTTTGGGTGTTTTTGTGACCTCCTCAATGTAAATGCAATGCCTTGTGTTTTGCGCAGTTAAACGCAATTTTTAATGCAAGAAAGATCAAGTCGGGTTCACCAATTTAAAGTGGGCCCTTAAAATATTCAACTCATTCACTTGACAGGAGACAAACCAAATTCTTCAACGCGATAACGAATCTTGTCACCAATTCCAGGTTTTACGTTAATTACTTAAATTAACATAAATTCAGCTTGCGAAAGAACGTTCACTCCAACAAAATATTTTATTCCACAACAAACATCTCCGGTAAAAGAACGACAACTCTGTAGAAATCACAGTGAGTCAAGAACAATACATTTTTTAAAATTTATTACAAAAAAACAACTGTTTCATTTTCCTACAACGACAAAGATACTTAAGCACACCTTCTCACTTTCATACATACAGATCAGCAACTTAAGTTCTTTCAATATAACACACAATCAAGAACTCTAAAGTGTTTTAACAACTTTAGCATCATATTTGAACAAATTCTTCTACTTGATTATTTCTCTTGTTGTTGTCTTTGTTACATTTAATATAAATAAAATAATAGAGAGTCAGTTTTATTTTTATTTATAGCCAATATAGATTGGCTAACCCACTATAGCCTTTGTACTGAATTAATTTTATTCTTACTTTAGCACATTTATTTTCGTATTTAATTGATTTTAATTTATTTTCATATTTATTTCATTTATTTTCGTATTTAATTAATTTTAATTTCAATGTAAATACAATGCCTTTGTACTGAATTAATTTTATTCTTACTTTTAGCACATTTATTTTCGTATTTAATTGATTTTAATTTATTTTCATATTTATTTCATTTATTTTCGTATTTAATTAATTTTAATTTCAATGTAAATACAATGCCTTTGTACTGAATTAATTTTATTCTTACTTTAGCACATTTATTTTCGTATTTAATTGATTTTAATTTATTTTCATATTTATTTCATTTATTTTCGTATTTAATTAATTTTAATTTCAATGTAAATACAATGCCTTTGTACTGAATTAATTTTATTCTTTTTTTAGCACATTTATTTTCGTATTTAATTGATTTTAATTTATTTTCATATTTATTTCATTTATTTTCGTATTTAATTAATTTTAATTTCAATGTAAATACAATGCCTTTGTACTGAATTAATTTTATTCTTACTTTAGCACATTTATTTTCGTATTTAATTGATTTTAATTTATTTTCATATTTATTTCATTTATTTTCGTATTTAATTAATTTTAATTTCAATGTAAATACAATGCCTTTGTACTGAATTAATTTTATTCTTACTTTAGCACATTTATTTTCGTATTTAATTGATTTTAATTTATTTTCATATTTATTTCATTTATTTTTGTATTTAATTAATTTTAATTTCAATGTAAATACAATGCCTTTGTACTGAATTAATTTTTTTGTTACTTTAGCACATTTATTTTCGTATTTAATTGATTTTAAATTCAACAGTTTTATACTAAACAACAATAAATGAACAAATAACTTAGTGTACAAACTGGTGAGACAAGTTAACGAGATCCAAATCGACAGAGGTACGTGCAGCAGGGGGAAATTTCAGTAACGTCTGGCAGAATTTGGTTAGAAATTGAAATAGTATTTATATGAATTTTTTATTTATTTTAGCCGGAAGAGAGGCGTCATTTTAACCGGAAGAGGGGCGTCATTTTAACCGGAAGAGAGGTGTCATTTTCTATGCGCAGATAGCAAATTTTATGTTTGATTTCTGCGTTTTAGGTTTTCTCATCCGGCTGATGCTTCAGCCACGTTGCCCGCCTTGTATGTAACGGTAATCCACTTCATACACAAGAAGCAAAGAAACAAACTGTCCGGGTGGATGCTTGTAAAATCAAGTATAACCCCGACCAATGTTTCTCTATGAACTAAAGTGTATTAAAAACAAATTTTGATATTAAAAACATAACAAGGGTTTATATGGTGTAAGATCCACGAAGCCAGTGCAACTCGAGTAGAAAGGTTTATCAAGAAGAAAATAAAAGTTTAAATTGTTCCATAAGTTTATCTGTTGGGAAAAATATTTTTTTTTCAATATTCATTTTATTGAACAATATATTTTTAATTGCTGTCTGTAATGAATAACCCGAAGCGAATAAACTTAGAAAAGCTTTATTCAACTTAATACAGCTACCGCTGTTTATCCATCCCCCCACGAGGATTGAATGTGGCACAAGGCCGAGTTTAATGTGGGTCTTCTGAGACCGTAGGCTTGGCCAAAAATATAGCCTTCGAACCCGCCTAGGCCGTTTCAAGGCCTGTCTACCTCCCCGAACGAAACCTTGCCCTTCGGCAAAGCCTCGTCCGGGTTCTTCTCTGCTAATGCAGAGAGTACGACAGACGGCGCTGACAGTCAAGGACTGTCTGTCACTGTAACTTAATACAGTTACCAATATTTATTATTGTAAAAAAATACAACAAATGTGGCACAAGGCCAAAAAGGGGGGTTGGGATAAAGGACGGTCATCACTTGTCTTAATATAAAACTTAGCTAGCCACAACCACTGACCCTATCATACAAAACAATATTTCTATCACCAAAACAACACATTACTTCCTTACTACATCCACCAAAACACCTCTTTGACTCAATGAAAATCCTAAATACTCCCCTTATGTACAAATATTGTTTGTGGGGGGAGAGGCATAAAAACAACAATTTTTAAAAAGATCCACAATGAGTATATACAATATGACAAAAATATTTACAAGAAACCAAACTAAAATTAGTGTTAGTAATAAAAACCCCCGACAAACTTAAATGTGGCAGAAATATGTTAACCGGACGAAATCGATGCGGGACTATGAAAATAAAGGAGACATTCATTCCTCCCAAGCATTCACACAGGAACACACACATTCATACACAACAACAAATACGAAAAACACACGCGAAACGAAAGGCGCCCCGCATCCACCAGAGAACTGACATCACTGACCACCTAAACGAGGGAGGGGATGGGGAGTTAAACTAAGGAAAAGAAGTGGGGACAGAAATAAAAGGGACCAATGAGCAAACATACCCTAGCTAAGTTTACCGGAATAGGAAAAAAAAACTAAAAGAATAAATGCAAAATCCTACTCTAACCTAATCTCGGGATGGGTTGCCTATGTTCAACCCAGGAAAACAATATCCTAATGCCTAACCGGCATCAAAATGCCACTCAAGGTCAGCCCCTTTTACTCAGCACATACGCGCAAGATTCACCCACCTTTTCCCAAATTCTGATGAGGTGAGCCGCCGCCTTTCCGTCCTAATCTTGACTTTAAGCTGATGCTTAAAGAACGAGATCAGTTGGGAAGAGGTGAACTTCTCGCCCTCATAGAATTCCTTCTGACGCGTCGTCCAAATCACAACTCTCATAACCCCTAGCAAGCCACAGAACACATAGTGTTCAGCCTTCGTCATCTGCGGCACCACATTGCTACAAACAGAACTGGCTTCAAGGACAAAAAACTTTCGCTGCAGCATGCGAACCATGAGGCCTTCAACAAACCTGCACAAGGCTATATCGAGCGAGCCTCCTGCTTCGTAAGACCGAGCTCGCCAATTAGATCATCTTGAACGGCCCCGCTAACTAACACTTGATACAATGCCTTGCGAGACAACGCCTGGGTGTTGGAGAGGCCATCCGAAGCCGGTAAGAGGAGCTTCAGAGCACGACGACATTCGTGATAGAAGGAGCACTCGGCTCGGGTTGTACGGTGGACCCCTTCCTCGCATGAGTGCACACTTCTCAGGGACGGGAAATGTTTACGGACGTCTTCTTTCCAAAAGGCACCCTCCTCATCCGATCCGCGACACATTCGGTCTAGAAAGGTGATGCGAAGCATATGTTGATGAATCTCAATGCTAGGCATACTCAGACCGCCCTCAGAAGGATGAAGGCAACAGATCTCGCGAGATACCATAGGGGCCTTGTCTCTCCACAAGAAAGAGAACAAGGTCCGTACTAATAAAATTAGTCTGGCATACGGGAGTGGAAGTACAAAGAGTCGGTACAGGGGGATCGAATAGATGTGTAAAACACATACTTCCGCCTTTTCCTTCAGGGAAAGTCTCCTCTGAGACCACAGATTAACCGCGATCTCGGCCTTCCCTTGTACCTCCGACCAATTCATTTCCAACTGGAGATCAGGACCGAACCAGACGCCGAGTATCTTGATCGGCCCATCCATCCAGAGGAAAGGTCCGGGAAGAGAAACTCCCTTCCACGCACCCAACCGCAAGCCAACAGACTTATTGCGGTTGATTTGGGCCCCTGTCACCATCTCATACCCACTGATTTCCTTGCTGACTTCGTTAATCTCGGCTCTGCTCGACACAAGAACCGAAACGTCGTCAGAATAGGCAGAATACCTGGCTGAGGTGGTAGCCCCAGGCAGGGAAATTCCGCGCAGGACCGGATTCGCCTTTAACTTGCGAAGGAATGGTTCCAACGCAAGAACGTAAAGCAACGGCGAGAGCGGACAACCTTGACGAATGGAGCGAGACAATACGAAAGGCTTCGATCTTACCCCATTCACTTCCACCAGCGCACCGGGGGTCGCATACAAAGTCGGATCCAGGAGCGAAAGTCGGCTCCGAAACCGGCCGCCGAAAGGACAGCCTCCAGAAACCGATGGTCAACCCTATCAAAGACCTTGGACTGATCTAAATTAATCAGCGCGGCTTCACTGTCGACTTGTTCTAAGATCAAGCGTACCATATGAAGGTTATCCTAAATAGTCCTGCCCTTCACAGCACAAGTCTGTTCAGGGCCAATCAGACTAGACAGGACAAGCTGCAAACGGTTGGCTAAGATCTTCGCCAAAATCTTTAACTCAGTGTTTAACATGGTTAAAGGGCGAAAATTCCCTAACCCATCCCCACCGTTCTCGTCCTTACGCAGCAACTTGATCACATCCCTGGTGAAGCGTTGAGGTATAGACCCCTGCTTCATCCAGTGGTTGAAAATCAGTTCCAGTAAAGGAACAAAAACGGGCGACAACCTCAAGTAAACTTCGTAGGGAAGACCATCTAGTCCCGGAGACTTATCCAGGCCAACCTGCTTCAGCGCTTCCCAGATTTCCGACTCTGTAATGGGACCCTCGCACCTAGCCGCTTCAGCTGCCTCGAGGCAGGGAAAGTCATCTAAATAGGCGTCGAACTGAGCAGAGCTCAGACCGGGTTCCCTGGCGAAAAGATCCTGAAAGTAATCCCGAAAGGCCTCGCATATGCCCGCGTTTGTAGTCACGGTCCGCTTATCCGACAATGTGACGCACGCTATATGTCGCCTAGACGCGTTTCGATTCTCCTCTGCACGCAGTTCAGCGGCCATATTCGTCGCCTCAGAAGACATTCTTTTTAACCTAGCCTTAACTACCAGAGCTTGATCCTTCTTGATAAGCAAGGAGCACAACTCTGTCTTAGCTAAGGCTATTTCCCCACTAACACGGGATTTCACGGCCCGATCAACTTTTTCTTCTAAAGCCGTTTGCGCCGCTAATCTATCTAGATTGAGTCGGCGACTAAAATCGGCAGCAAACGTTCTAATTTTGGATTTTAATTTATCCCATCAGGCGTTTCCCACAACCGCCCCCGTCAATTCCCTCTGAATCATTAGTAGAAGCTGGTCCCGGAAATCCTGCTCACCAAATAATGAACAGTTAAATTTCCAGTAACCAGCCATTCTAACCTTAGGCTTATCTAAGTTTACACGGATCCGGACAAGCCTATGATCCGTATAAACTATATAGTGGAAGCTTGGACACCCTAAGAACCCTACGTCGACTCTCCTAACTAGGACTCGGTCGAGGTAGCTCGCAAGCGTCCCAGGAGCCGAGTTGCCACTATTAGTCCAAGTCCATGCTACCTCCCGAGGGTGTTCATTCCGGAACTTATCGACAACATCAAACTCATCGATAAAGTCCCGAAATGGTTTCACGTCCGGGTTGTTAGTACCATGTTTTTGCCCTATACGATCTATATCGGGTTCAAGGACGGCATTCCAATCCCCTGCTAAAACTACCCGACGAGATGTCGTCAAGTACGGCACGATCTGCCGAAACAAAGCAGACCGCTCGGCATGAATATTGGGCGCATAAACCCCAATGAGACGTAGAACCTTATCCTTTCTGCTAGCATCCAGCACGCAAAGTCTGCCCGCCGGATCCGCGAAGGATACATGCAGCCTTCAAAGACCTGCTCACTAGCCAAGAGACACCCCTCGAACGACCATCAAAACATGCTGAATAAAGGGCGAACCCCTTAAACAGAATGTCCTCACGGTCATGAGAAGAAAACCGGGTCTCTTGCACACAACACACATTCACACCGAGGCGCTGAAGGTCACGAAAGAGCCTCGCCCTGCGAGACTCGGACCTCAAGCCCCGGACATTTACACTAGCTAACCAGAGCGCCATCATGAAAACAGATTAGGGTTGTATTACTGGTTTGAACATAGTCGGTGTTAGGATACCAACAGCCTCTCCCATAGACCCATGGCCCATCTCAGTCTTGATGGTGCCGTCTTGGGAGATTCCGCCGATATCCCAGGGAAATGTCAGTTTTAGGGCCCTATACAGGGATGGGTGAACTAAAACGGGGACCCTCCCTGCACAAAATTGTTTTAAATGATCATTTTCAGTGATCGCGATGGGTAAAGCGATCTTATAAGCATTGATAGCCTCGTCCATCATAGCCCAAATCTGCTTAGCACGGATCCTGACCTTATCACTGTCAAGACCCTCTGTGCATTCGGAAAGTTTTGGGGTACCTCTATGTCCAAGTCCGCAAACTGTTTAATTGATAGCAAGTATTTGAGGTCTTTTATCCTGTTTCCATAATCCCAATGAAATATGACAAACCTCCTCTCCCGTGTTAAAAATCAGCCTTTTCTTTTTTTTCTTTTTGCTCCTGCGTGGGACTTCTTTGACGCTTGGAAGCGGGAGGTGGCATATCTGATTTTTTAACGGGTGACTGACTGGGGGTATGCAGAGAAGTAGATTTTTGTTTAACGAGGGAAGGAGTGGGTGTATGGAGAGGGGTATAAAAAGACCTATGTCTATAGGGGCTGGGATCTCTACTGAGGGGAAAGGATTTGGATGGTGATATCAAGGGGGAAGGTCGTTTTGTCGGTGAAGGGGTGGGCCGAGCAGAGGACGTTGAAGGGATAGGGTCTGAATTTTTTCTTTGAGCATCCAATTGCTTTTGCAGCTCTTTAATTTTTTCAGTCTTTTCGAAGCCAGGATCAAATTTCCTTTGTTTTTCCTGAAAAGTCAGTTGAGAGGCCGGGCCATGGCCCTTAACGTTGCCAGAGGGAGTGGGGCTGTAAGTGCCTTTCTTCCTTGGGGCTTCAGGGGACTGAGGACCCGCTGTCCGGCGCTTCCCTCTGGCCTTACCAGCAACCAGCCATTCTCCCTCCCCCTTCTCCACAACTGCACTACCAGCGGGCGAAGGCTCTTTGGGGAATGTGGCCTTTGATGTCACACCAACCGGAGGATTAACCGACCCGGTCCCGGTCCCGGAAGCTGGTACGCCCATTACAGGCGAGGCAGAAGGTACAGACGCGGTCAGAGGGGGATCTTGGTCTACTGGAGCTTGACTACCAGTGGCCTTTTTCTCTGGGCAGGAGGAGTAGAGTTGACCAGTCACTCCACACCTCCAGCATACAGGTCTTTGGCCCGTTACAATGACCGGTAATTTCAAGCTTCCAACATCCAGACAGTTGGGGATGGAGCGGAAGGCTTTCTCGTCCAGCACAATATCTAAGCTCCACCCCACGCTCAGGCTATCACGGGAGGCGCTCAGAATTTTGCCATACTGGCATAAAAACGCAGCGAGATGTTCCCCGATAACTGGGGTGGGACCTCATATACTGCTACATGGGCCTTCTTCGGTCTTCTTACTCCGTCCGTCGTATTACATCTTTTGTTATTAGCTCGACGGCGACGCAGTTTTCCGGCGTGGGCAACAGTACGTCCCACATGAAAAATTAAGCTCCCTTAACTATTCTGAGGGGCTTAAACCCCAAGGACTCTAGTGTTTTCAACACTGTGTTTTTCGTCGAGCGACAAATTTTGCGCGCACGCTTGTCGATGACGAAAATTGACACTATTCTTTTCTCAATTTTCCTCAATTCTTGGGGGTCTTCTAAGAGTCCACCTTCTACGACAAGGTGAGCGTAACTCTTAGCACGCTCCAAGAACTCCGCTAAATTGATTATGCATTTTGGTGGGGACGACCAACAAGAGGGCTATTCCCCGGCCTCAGTCTTATCTTGAGGGCCATTTCTGGGGTCCTTGTCATTTTGAGAATTTTGGCCATTATTGGCCTTCGTAGAACTTTCATTTTTGTTATTGCCATTATTGGCCTCCATACCATTAGATACTTAATTTTCTTTTTTTCCCAGTGATGTCATCCTCACTAGGGGAAATAGGCTCAAGGGCTGGATATTCATTCATATTGTCTTTATCCGGGGGTCTTTTTTGGTGGTGTTGAATAAATGCTTTCTTATTGACTTCCTATAGTCGGACAAATTGGGCTTTTTTTTTCATGGCTAAAAAAGAAGGTGCTTTTTCTCCTTCTTTTCCATTTTTTAAATATTAAAAGAGAAGGGGAGGGGTAAATAGGGGTGGGGAATCGCCTTATAGGCGAAAAAACTAAAGAAAAATTAACGTTAAAAAATCACAAGAAATACAAAGCGAGACAAACAAGCAAATAAAAGCACAGAAAAATAAAATAAAATAAAATAAAACGTACAATAAAAAGATTTAAATGTTCGCCTAAAAGCGAAAAACTATAAATTTAAAAAAAGGCAAGATTGAAAAGAAAAAACGAAAACGTTAGACAAAAAAGAAAAACAAAGAAAATACGAAAATATCAAAAACAAACAAAGCTGGTCACAAATACAAGATGGCTGACGCCAAAACGAATAAACAATAGAAAAAAATTCAACAATAAAACGAAAACTCTAGACAAAAAAGAAAAACAAAGAAAATACGACAATATCAAAAAACAAACAAAGCTAGTCAGAAATACAAGATGGTTGACGCCAAAACAAATAAACAATAGGAAAAATGCAACGCAAACGTTAGAACAAAATAAATGGACAAATACATGGACAAATAGACAGAAAAAAAAGGTTAGAAAAATTACTTAAACAAATAGACAATACAAATTTGGAAACAAAAAACAGGAAAATTATAAAGATATTAAAAGGGCAAGAATTAAAGAATTGACGGTAAAAAGAAGGCGAAAAACAGGTAAGAAGGGTTATAAACAAAATTAATAGATATAATTAAGAGAGAAATTAAAGAAAATGAAAATCAAAAAGGAAAACTAGAGAAAAAAAACAAAGAAAATTTTAAAGAGGTAAAAATTAAAAAAGAAGAGGGGGTAAAAAAAGGCAAAGAAGAAATCAAAAAATCTTTTCTTTTTTTCTTTTTTTTTTTTTTCAAAACAGTCTTAGCAAGAAAAATGGTAATGAAATATAAAACTTAAGAAAAACTGAAAAAAGTCCAAGGAGTCGAGCGGCAAACACCTGTCAAAAGAGAATAGCACTGCAAAAAAAATAAATGACGTAAAGTTCAGGGAAGTCTGAACTTAATAAAGCTACAATAATTAGCTATCCCCCCCCCACGTGGGATTGAATGTGGCACAAGGCCGAGTTTATTGTGGATCATCCGAGACCGTAGCCTCGGCCAAAAATATAGCCTAGGCGGGTTCGAGGCCTGTCAACCTCCCCGAACGAAACCTTGCCCTTCGGCAAAGCTTCGACCGGGTTCCTCCCTGCTAATGCAGAGAGTTAGACAGACGGCGCTGACTGTAACTTAATACAGCTACCAATATTTAGCTGTCCCCCCTCCCCCCCACGTGGGGTCGCATGTGGCACAATGCCGAGTTTTACGTGGTCACCCGAGCCCGTAGGCCCGGCCAAAAATATAGCCTTCGACTCGCCTAGTCGAGTTCGAGAGCTGTCATAACCTCCCCGAACGAAATCTTGTCCTTCGGCAAAGCTTCGTCCGGGTTCCTCCCTGCTAATGCAGAGAGTTTGACAGACGGCAGTTGCTGTAACTTAATACAGCTACCGCTATTTATCGATCCCCCCACGAGGATTGAATGTGGCACAAGGCCGAGTTTAATGTGGGTCTTCCGAGCCCGTAGGTTCGGCCAAAAATATAGCCTTCGAACCCGCCTAGGCGGGTTCAAGGCCTATCTACCTCCCCGAACGAAACCTTGCCCTTCGGCAAAGCCTCGTCCGGGTTCTTCTCTGCTAATGCAGAGAGTTCGACAGACGCTGCTGACAGTCAACGACTGTCTGACACTGTAACTTAATACAGATACCAAAAGAAAATTATTAAGCTAGCTTATTTATAATCATATCTGGAGTCTGTCCATTACACCAAACAGGGGGAGCAGGTTGTGGGAATTACTTACAACACTATCATGTATCAGATAACTTCATAATTCCATCTTCTTATAATTTGGCAAACGTGCTGGCAACAAGATGCAGTGTGAAAAGAAGGTTCTCTCCATAACACCGTTTTTTTAAACTACCTTCACTCTTCGTTAATAATTATTGCTTTAAAAAGCGATGTTTAGAATTGGAATAAAACGTAAACATATGAAAGTGAACTTCTACATTTCTTTTGTTCTTGAGAATTGACAACAAAAATAATAAATAGTAGTGTAACCCGGATATAAGAGACCAGGATATAAGTGAAACCCGGATATAAGAGAAACCCGGATATAAGAGCGATTTTCTCTGGTCCCAAAATAGAGCCTGTGTTAATGTATATAAAATAGACCAAACCCGGATATAAGAGAAACACGGATATAAGAGACTTCTTCTCCGGTCCTGACAACTCTCTTATATCCGGGTTACACTATATATATATATATATATATAGTGTAACCCGGATATAAGAGACTCGGATATAAGAGAAACCCGGATATAAGAGAGATTTTATCTGGTCCCAAATTAGAGCCTGTGTTAATTTATATAAAATAGACCAAACCCGGATATAAGAGAAAACCCGGATATAAGAGAAAACCCGGATATAAGAGACTTCTTCTCCGGTCCCGACAACTCTCTTATATCCGGGTTACACTGTATTTATTTTTGTAATGTTGTCCGAGTGGTTGCTGGAATAATAACTAGAACGGCAACTTACAAAGTATAAGGATTTATATTAAACAAGAACAAATAGATATTTACAAGTTAGTCTGAAGCTGGAAAGCAAGCCTCGTCTTAATTCCTCTCTGCCCGAAGGCAGAGAGTTCGACAAACAAAACAATCCCAACTCAGAGGCCTGACGCACTCTGAAGCTGAAGGCGATTTACTTGACACCCCACTGAGACGGGTTGTGACACAAGGTCGGTTTATTACGTGGGGACACGAGTGGAAACACTCCGGCCTCTGGTCTTAGCTGGTCATAGCTTGTCCAAGCTGGTCATAGATCCTTAGTCATAGATGGTCTTAGTTGGTCATAGCTTGTCCAAGCTGACCAGAGCTCGTCTAAGCTCGTCATAGACGTGATACCACATGTGTCCCGGGTCTGAAGCTGGAAGGCAAGCCGGTATTTACTCGACCTCCCCACGAGGCATGATGTGGCACAAAGCCAGTTTTTATGTGGCTCGGATAAAAATCCCCGTAGGCCCCGCGTACACGGGGTCAGGTTTGTTTACCTCTCCAGACGAGACTTTGCCCTTTGGCAAAGCCTTGTCTAGGTTTCTCTCTACCCGAAAGCAGCGAGTTCGACATCTTGAGCTTGCCCAAACCTAAGCTGAAAAGCAAGGCCCCTCTGAGACCAACACTATAGATGCTTATATTCCTACTGGAACAGTCTTTTTTTTTTTAATAAAGATGCATCAGTTCTTTGTATCTTTGAGGATTATCTGTTCGTTCCCTACAACAAATTATTAGATTGTTTCTTTATACTATTTATTATATTATTTATTGGAATGGTTGGCAAAACATTGACTAATTGCCAGATTATTTGAATTTTATGACATGGTAAATAATAAGGATGTCCTTATACTTATTTACACATACTTTAATAATTTTGTAAATATTTATAAACTTATGAATAAAAAGTTGGTAAATGATAAATATTGCATTGCATTAGTTCTAATTGTATTAGTTTTTAGAATGTTGTAAATATAAAATTATTTTCGGGTACGTTTATCCATGTTTGCTGAAATTATCTTCATTGGCAATTATTTTGAATGTACATTGATATATTACACCTGAACAAGAAGCGATCTCTTTTAATTAAATTATTAAAATCTAGACACTCCAACTAACGAAAAACTCGTTTTGATTAACCTAATATCTTGAGCTGCAGGCGAAAAACATTCCCGCTCTGTTTTATCAAGAGGGTGAAGTTCAGTTGAGCAAACGAAGATTCTTATCTGTGCAATAATAATTGGATGGTTAAGTTCAATTCTCATATCAAATATTCCACTACCTGTATTTTATCTCTTTCGGTTTGTCAATTGATAATTAATGTGTTTGACTTGACAAGCACAAACCAAGAAATTTATCTTTCTATCAGCAGGGGTACCTAGCCTTGCCCGAATTTCTTTAATATCAAAAATAAGAGGCTGACAATGAAGGATAGATGCTAGAGCTGTGAAATCTTGCATGCATTAATGTCAACTCTTCTTATTAAACCGCATTTCCAGGTAAACTGACATCTGATTGTTCAAAGAAAACTTCAGAAGGAACTAGTATCGACTTCTCTTGAAAGTAGACACAGTGCAAATGTGGGCAGATGAATTTAGGAGAGGGAGGAAGAATCTCGAAGATGACCCTTGGAGTTGATGTTCTGCAGCAGCCACCCCCGAGAAAAACATTGATCATGTTCACTAAATGGTGATAGATGATAGGGATTAATTATAAATTAAATACCCAATGCTATTAGCATATCCGTGAAAGAGTTGAGGATATTCTGCACAATGAATTTGTCATGACGAAGGTTTCTGTTTGTTGGGTGCCACGGCTTCTGATATTTGCTTAAAAGTACACCAGGCTGATCACATCACGGGAAAATCTGACATTGTTTGCGGCAAGATGAGAATAGGGTCTAAACACCACTTCTCACTTGCTTCATAGAAGGTCAACGTCGTTTCATCTGCAGGGAAGGTGATAGCCTCAGTTTTTTTGAGATACAAAAGGCATTTCATTTACTATCTTAAAAGGGACCACAACATCGATGCAGAGTACTATACCAATTTGTTGAGGCAGTTACGAAAGGCTACCAAGAACAAACATCCAGAAAACTGACAAAGAGCGTCTTGTTTCATCAGAAACATATGATCAACGAAGATGGAAAGATGGAAACAAAAAGAACACATAGTTAACATCAGACAATTGAAATTTATTATGTCGTATGATAAGGAAAGAAGGCTGGGAAAATTTGACACTCACAGGGCAGATTGAAGGCAAGAGGTACAGAGGAAAACAAAGCATAACCTACCTAGCGAGCTCAAGTAAATGGATGTCGGGAGAAGGCTTAGGATAACGTCCTGAAAGGTCACAGCCTATAAGAGAAAAATGAAGTGAAGGAGGATAGAAATAATGGCAGAGAAATCCGAAGGCGAATAGGAATAACGAAAGATGCCTTTCAGAAACTAAGCAAAGTATTAAGAGACAGGAAAATGAAAGACTACAAAGAACAAATATCTAGAAAAACTGACATATTCTCCAGAACATGTCCTTGGTTTAAATGACCGCTGTACATGATTGCGGCTTGGAACAGGTTGATTAAACTACTTGTTCTCCTGATTTGGCGCCATCTGACTATCATCTGTTCCCCAACATGGAAAACACTTGGCTGGGAATCAGTATCGCGGTGATGATGCCGTAATATATGCTGTTGATGACTTTTTTTATCGACAGATTGAAGACTTCTTCACCAAAGGGATCTAAGCACTGATGGAAGAAGTGTGTGGACCGCAAGGGGGACTATGTTAAAAAATAAACCTGATGGCGGAAAATGTAATTTATGAGGCAACAGTTTTCTCCAAAGAGAATTTTGAGCAAAAAAGGATATACATAGGAATATCGTCGGGAAGTTGGAAACATCGACTTTATAACCATCGCCAGTCCTTCAAAGATAAATGTAAAAAGAACCAAACGGCACTGTCAAAGCATTATTGGGTGTTGTCGGATGGTGGCTTAACCCCACAAATAAAATGGAAGATAATCTCGAGAGCCAGAACTCCAAAAAATTTCAGAGACAGATGCGACTTATGCATAAAAGAAAAAATCCTCATAATAAAACGTAAAGATCCGGATTTATTACTAAACAAACATAATGAACTAATTTTTAAATGCCGACATAAGAATAACCTAAATCTAACTAAATATATTTAGGAATAACTATATAGGAAGACTAATATTACATGGTCTTGGTTTTTTGTTTTTGGAAATGTTGCTATGCACACATAAGTGCGAACACATAACTGTATGTATATAACTATGTAATTGAACTTGAACATTGATACGTCTTTTGATATGTATATGTATATGTATATGCGTTTATATGAAAGATAGGCATGGATATGTTATTTTTGTGTATTGTGGGAACATTTTTGGAGTGGGTGGGTATGGTTATGAATATGTATGTATGTATACTGTATGTATATAGGTGATCTGTTTTTTTTTAAATGTATGTAGTTATATGTATATATAGGTGTATATATGTGTATGTGTGGGTATGTGGGTACATGTATATGTGTGGATGTGTATGTATACAATTTTTTATAATTTCTATATATGTATGTGTGAGTGTGGGTGTGTATATATAGATGGGTACATGTATGTCATTCCATAGATAGTGTATGTATGTATGTATGTATGTATGTATAAATATAAGAAGTTGTGAGTTCATATATATAGTATGGGAGAATATAGATATAATAAGGTAATTAAGTATGGATGCTGATATGTTTTTTGCATGCACGCACATGTCGGTGTATATATGTATATGTATATATTTGTGTGTATGTGTATATGTGTGTATATGTGTATATGTATATGTGTGTGTATATATGTGTATATGTATGTAGATATATATGTGTGTGTATATATGTGGGTATATGTGTGTATATATGTACATGTGTATGTATGTATGCGTGTGTGTATATCTACATGTGTATGTGTGTATGTATGAGTATATACATATATATATGTGTGTATGTGTATATGTGAATATATGGATATATATGGATATGTATGTATATGTATGTGTGTATGTGTACGGATATGTGTGTATGTGTATATTTATGGATACAGAGAATATTATAGAAGGACTTACAGTCCTGTTATTAGTGTTTTATCTCATTTTCTCATTTAATATTCTCCAATTGGAAGTGTGAGTTTAAAATTCTTCATAATATGGAGGAACATTTTTTAAATTGATAATTTCATTTAAATTGAAATATATTACCCTTTAATAATCATTATTGATGATAAAATATTTAAATTGGAAAAATTTTTGATATTTAGGTAGATGTTAATACATGAAGTTACCTGTGTATATCGGCACATGGTATGAGGGATTGAATATGTAAAGGAACGTGTGTATATGTGATATTTGCATGGGTGTGTATACAGTATATGACAGAGCAAGATCTTTAATATTACCTTCAAATATTACCCCATATTAGTTAACTAAAATTTAATTAAAAGAGATTACCTATCTACAAACAGTCACGAGTTTAATTCATGAACAAAATTCAAACGGATAGAGATGTCAACTTAATAATCAATAATAAAATTTTTAAAGAGATTAAAAAAAGATTACTAGAAGTAAACTTATATTTTAAAATAAAATTTTATTCTTTTAATGTACTTTCTATGAATATTTTTCTAATCAAATCCCCAAAATTTAAAAAAATTTTAATCACTAACAAACATAAAATTAAATTATTTGTAGACAGTTTAGAGACATTCAAATTTATATCAAACATTATAATCTTTATGAACCCCCAAAATAACACTTTCAAAGTAAAGCAAAATAACAGCGTCTGTTTCCAACCTTGTTTTACAAAGACAATTACTGACATCTCTCATAACTATCTTCTCTCTTTTTCTCTCTATGGATTTTTTCTTCTCTACCCCTTCGATATCAATATATAACGTCCGTTAAATTAACCGTTTATGTGTGTCAATATCTGCTAACTCACTCATGTCTTCTCTCTCCCCCCTCACTTCCTCACTTCGTTAATTTACATATGTTTAATACGGCCCGTCAAAAATGTGTAAATTTTCTTTTCATTTTGTGTTTGGAAGTAAAGTCTGATAATCCGCAGTCCTTTAAAAGGGCTGTGGCGAATTAATTTATTACATGGAACTTTAAAGTGGTCTGTTTTTATCTAAATTATTTGCTCTGGATTTACATTGAGCTCTCTGGATTTTATCCTACTTAGGTTTACCCATACGGATACCTAGTTTTTCTTAAACTATATATATATATATATATATATATAGAGAGAGAGATAGATAGATAGATAGATAGATAGATAGATAGATAGATAGATAGAGTGAGGGAGATAGTATATAGAGAGCGAGAGTTGGGTAGATCATTATAGTATAGTATATCATTATAGTATATATAATAGAGCGATATATATATATATATATAGAAAAGAGAGAGAGAGAGAGAGAGAGAAAGTGAGAGAGACAGACAGACAGACAGAAACAGAGACAGAGCGATAGTATATATAGATAGAGAGTTGGGCAGATCATTACAATATATCATTATAGTATATATATATATATATATATATATATATATATATATATATATATATAGATAGATAGAGAGAGAGACAGTATATATAGAGGGTTGGGCAGATCATTATAGTATATAATAGAGCGATATATATATATATATATATATATATATATATATATATATATATATATATATATACTGCGTGTCAAATTATTATCGAGATAACTTTTTTTTCTAATATTTCAAAAACCGTCCAATCAATTAACACAAAATTTTCACACACTGTTGGCAATACTGACCTGCACAATCACTGAAATTTTCGTACTGATCTGCGCAATGTAAACAAACTGGCGCTATATTTGTTATCAGCACGGTGATTTGAGCGTGCCAAATTATTTGAAAGGTTTAGTAAAATTCCCAGAATTAAGCAAACAAAACGTTTATTAATATTGCACGTGAATGTTTATGATCAAAAGAAGTTAATAAATAAGATAATCAAAGAAATAATAACAGATACAAACAAAGGCACAGTTTTAAACAAATTAATAGGGAATGTTCTTTCCCTGTTTTGAAATTACTTGAAGAAGTCAACGATCCATAGAATTTGTTAATTATAGGATGTCATCTGCTGTAATGCCGAGAGATATGTCAAGAATTGCTTCCCACAACTCAGCGTCGCTCCTGAATTGTCGTCCGCTGGCGTACAGTCTTCGCTTCATGATGCTCCAAAGGTTTTCGTTTGGGTTCAAATCCGGAGAATTTGCTGGCCACTTCATTTTTCGAGGTCCATCGAAGCGTAACTGTTTCAAATATTCAGTAGTCTTGTGAGCAGCTTGTGAGGGAGCATTATCTTGCATAAAAAAACAATTGCCCTTCTGAAGGCAACTCTTTGCCTTTTCATCCACGGTTCAAGATGCTCCGTCATAAACGCTATGTATGTATCAGCAGTCATTTTGACTCCATCTGGTACTTTTCATGGACCCACTAATGTTTTTCCAATAATACCACCCCAGTTCATTATGCCTCCACCGCCTTTTTGGTGTCTCAAACGCTGATGGCGATTCTGTCCGTCCATTACCCAGCCTTTGCACCATCTATTTGGCCCATCAAGTGTTGCTCGAGTTTCGTCTGTGGACAAAACTTTAGAGAAGTCAATCTTCATATTGTCCTCAGCCCATTTCAATCGATTTTGAATGTGATTTCTCGTCAACGGAGGCTTCGATACAGTAGGATCCCCAATGCGACTGAAAAGCTCTTGACAGGGTTCTTCGTGGCCTCTCGTTTAAATCGTGACTTGAGACGATGTGAAATAACCCTCGGCTTACTTTTATCTGCCCTTTTGCGTACTTGTGTAGGGTCGGCGGTGAACGTTTCCCCTGTTTGATGACACCTCCCTATCATTTTATAAATTTCTAGAGTAGATTTACCTTTTGAGAGTTCTGAGGTGATAGTTTTCTTTTCAGCATCACTTAAACTGCTTTTACGGCCCATCTTTTCACTAAATTCTTACACTTTTCTAATAATTTGGTACGAAAATTTCAGTGATTGCGCAGGTCAGTGTTGCCAATATCATGTAAAAATTTTGTGTGAATTGATTGGACGGTTTTTTGAAATATTAGAAAAAATGTTATCTCGATAATAATTTGGCACGCAGTATATAGATAGATAGATAGATAGATAGATAGATAGATAGAGAAAGAAATAAAGAGAGAGAGTATAGATAGAATAATAGTATATATAGAGCGAGAGTCGGGCAGATCATTATATTATTACTAGTATAATGGGTTCTACGGATGTTTTACTGTGTGGTCTTTAGACAGACCAAGCATAATAAACATAGGTTGACCTGCTTGTTGGGTGGAATGCGTATTTGCCGCCGGTTCAGTGGTCGGTGCTCGAGTCTGAGTAAAAACCATTAATATTGACTTCCAAAGCAGACTGACACACTCTCTCTATTTGGAAGGTTAACCCTCCACAATCTTTCTATACTTCATCTTTGTTTTCATCTTGTTCGGTATCAATATTAAAGTTCTATATTATAAATCGCTAGGAGATGGTAACTCAGTTTATCTTACTCTGGCACAAGGTTATGTTTGCTTGTAACAAAATATATTTTATAGAATCAGTTGCCAGGTCTGCTGCGAGAAAAGTTGGTTCACTGTGTCGTGATAGACAATTTTTCAATATATCTTGCATATTTATAAGTCTATTTCGTCTTTACTTTGAATATTGCTGACGCATCTTCTTTAGAGATTCTTGATAAGAATCTGCAATATTATTTGTCCTGACCTGGCATCCCGGTTTCAGTCACTCTTTCACTGCCGAAAAGTTGCTTGTCTGGGCCTTTTTTATAAATATTTTCATCGTAATTGTTCGGATGATCTCTTTACTGTGGTACCTAGTTTTTTTTTTAATTTGAGCGCAGTACTAGATTGGCAGTAAGGTCTCGTCAATTCACAGTCGAATTGGCTAGATGTAACCGCAAGTTCTATGCTAACAGTTTCTTCTGTCGCACTTCTCGCTTGTGCTACTCTTTTTCCGGTTTCTTGCTTCCCAGTGAACTTTGATTTTCAAACATTAAACGCAATGTTCTCTTTTCTTAATTCTTGTTCTTTTATTGTTCTCTCTCCTTAATAGTATTTTTCTGATTCTCTCACATTCAGTAACCACTGAGATGAGCCAATATAATCCCAATCTTCATCTTCTTTTATGACGTAAGTGATCATGGCTCTCCACAACATCCTGCTTTTGAATGCACTAATTTTTGCCCCTTTACAATACCTCTCTGTTCTTGTTCTGCTATCCGTTTGCACGAACTCGTTATTTTCTGTTCCCTTTATTACTCCTGATTTCAGTATGCCATGTGAGCGTTAAATTCTCCAAGCCTTCTTTCCTAATTATGTGCCCCAAAATTCCTGCTACCGTTTTCTCATTGTAAGTATCAGTTTTCTTGTAATTTCTCTATGTTTTAAAACATCACATTACTTTAGCTTCAAGCCTTTTCTTAATCTATGAGGAAATTGTCCAGCATTCCCTACCGTGAAGAAGATTAGCCATTACGTAGCAGTTCAATTCTCTTAATACTTTGATTAGTTTCTGAAGGGCATCTTTTGTTATTCCTATGCGCCTTCGGATTTCTCTGCCATAATTTCTATCCTTCTTTACTACATTTTTCTTCTATATGCTGTGTCCTTTCAGGATGTTGGCGATCATGGATCTCCACACTCTCCTGTCCTTTGTAGCGCTTAATAAATTTCGTTTTTTGTTGTGTCTCTCCTAAACCTTGCTACGCCATCCATTTACTCAAGCTCGCTAGGTAGGTTATGCTTTGTTTTCCTCTGTCCCTTTTGCCTACAATCTGCCCCATGAGTGTCAAATTTTCCTAGCACTCTTTCCTCATTATACGCCATAATAAATTTTAACTGTCTGATGTTAAGTATGTGTTCTTTTTGTTTCCGTGTTTCTAAAACTTCCGCGTTGTTCACATGTTCGTTTCATAGTATTCTCAGCATCCTTCTGTAGAACCTCATTTATGTTGCTTCAAGTCTTTTAGTATAGTGTCCAGCATTCACTGTGAGTATAGTATCCAGCATTCACTTTCAGGACTGATATTATGTAACAGTTCAGTAAGCTTTGTTTCTAACTAAATTTTCCTGTTTCTTAATACTTTTCTTAGCTTTTGGAAGGCATCTTTTGCTATCCTAGTGTCGCACTGCATTTCAGTTGTCTCAGTACTAGTTTCCACGTAGTTCCTGTTTTACTAAGTGCTGTGGATTCCGAGATGAAACCCGGTCTTCAATGAATGACAAACGCAGGAATGAAATATAACAAATAAATGTATTTACACAATAATACAATGGGTAATACGGTTAGTGGACCCAGAAACGCGGTTAGTAGCAATAATAATATATATATACAGTCTAGTAAATCCAGTCTCGAAGTAGGACTTCCTTAGAGTCTACGTGCTTGTAACTGTGACTTCTACAAGCGGTTACCTCACACTATTACTCTACCTCCAACTCAATCACACTCTCTGCCTACTCTGACTCTGGGTAAATAACGGCAGCAGTCCAAGTACACACTGGTCGAGTCCACTTGTATGAAAAAGGGGTGGACCCCATAACACTAAGCTTAATTTAGTCTGGTACAAGGCAAAAAATATGGGGTAACCAGTAATGATCGAATGCACTCTTCAGTTGTAATGCATAATCAGATTAGCTCGTTAAATATTACACAAACCTCAAAGAGCCCAAATCATTTTTCAATTTGTAATCCCGGCTTGTTGATCTTCCTCGTTAAGGTGAGTCTGTTTATTTTATGTCCAATCAAAACAGTCCCCACCTTTATGGACAGAAGTTATTCTAGAAGCTTCCTGGTTGTCTATAAAAATAGTAAGACGAAGTTGGTAGTCTTCTCCAGTCCCAGTGTCAAAGTATTTTCCACCTATATTTTGTTTATTTTACAACACAGTTAATCTTCTCTAGTTAAACGATTCATTGTTGTAGTTCTCTTTTATAGTCCGTGGGGAGCCATGATCGCGCTTACGCCCTGAAGTGATAGAGCATTTAAGAAAATGATAAAATGCAAATACACATATAATAAACGAAAGAAAGCTGAGATGTGTCATGATTGCGTACGCCCTGAAGTAACCTGGTAGGAAAAAAGTTCATTGGCTAGCTTAAGTTACACTTTTGGTATCGTTGTTATATCAATAACGTTCTTTTATTAGCAGTTAACCAATTGCAACAAAGTGCACATAGTCGTGAGATAATTAAACAATTACAACAAAGAACACACAGTCGTGATAATAATTAACCATTGCAACAAAGTACACAGCAGTCGTGATAATGATTAAAAAATTGCAACAAAGTACACACAGTCGTGAGATAATTAACCAATTGCAACAAAGTAAATACAGTCGTGGGATAATTAACCAATTGCACAAAGTACATACAGTCGTGAGATAATTAACCAATTGCAACAAAGTACATGCAGTCGTGAGATAATTAGCCATTTGCAACAGATTATGCATAGGCATGAGATAATTAACCAATTGCAACAAAGTACATGCAGTTGTGTGAATATTAATAATTTGCAACAGATTATACACAGTCGTGAGATAATTAACTATTTGCAACAGATTATACACAGTCGTGAGATAATTAACCAATTGCAACAAAGTACATGCAGTCGTGTACGTTTCGTTTAGAAGGGGGGGTTGCAGATGATATGTGCAGTTCTGGACAAAGTAATCTTTTGTAACTCTGAAATGCTGATGTCTTCAGGAATTATAGTCACCTGATTTTCTACACCCCCTCTTTATCGAACTCAAGGCTTCTGTTATAACAAGGATAATTGTAGCTTTAAGTTTCCACATTTTTGTTACTTCGATTTGCAGGTCCATATAATTTGACAATTTCTAAAATTTATTTTTAGTGTCATATCAATTAGCAGGTTCCTTTTTTGAAATCTTTTATGACTGTCTGGTGTATTTGCATCAATTTTCCTGTCTTTGATGATTGGGAAATACCACATTACATCATTACATTACCAATTGTGACTTAATTCGGATGGTGTTTGTACCATGTATCCGGAAATTCAATACCATATTTCGAACAGACACGCCAATGAATATATTGTTCTAGCCTGTCATGTCTAATAATGCATTCTTTCTCAGCAAAGATTGAGTACCCTGATACTATGTGGTCAACAGTTTCATCAAAATTGTTACTATTATTATTAATACTTAAGATGGTGTGTCGCCTTGACTTGGTAGAACGGCTTGCGTGCTTCAACGACCCCTAGAACTATGTGCGCGGAGGTTCCGGCCCTTAGCAGGTCTAACAAAGTTCAACAGGTCTGTTGGTCCTCCAGGTTGCGAGTTGTGTAGTAGGCTAACAACCTACTCACTTAAAAACTAGCTTGTTACAGAAACGTCAACGATATCTTCAAACAATGACATGGTCGAGGAAGAGTCCTTCAAAATGAGGCGTATGACACGTGCTGGTAAAGACCCCTCCCCCGGCTTCACGGGCACTTTGTTGCAGTCTACACGATATGGGCCGATCTGAAGAGGATCGTTCGGAACAACGTCCGTTAGAGAGGTGTTGTTGCGGCCCTATGTTCTCCAAGGAATTACGAGGCATAATGAAATGAAATAGTTAAGAGCATGATTTATGAAAAGTAAAAGAAAAGAAAAAGATATTGTTTAACAATGTCAAACAATATTTTGACAGTATGTCTGTCTTCTTAAAGTTATATTTTTTTTAAATTCAAGTATAAAAATAAATAAATCTACAAAAAATTATAATTATAAAATTATCCTACAAACGTGCCTTTTCTTGTAATAAAAAAAACGGCTGTACTGATAATCAACGAATCAAAACGAATTTAAACAGTTTCAAACAGTTTGAAGGCATGTAACTGAAACGTGTTTAATATGATTGTGATCTTGCTCATCTTGGAATTTTCCGTTAGTTGATTCATTAATTCCTCTTATTAATTAAACAGCTTAGTATAAATCTTATGGAACTGCCATGTCATTCTATTTATCCCCCTCCCACCCAGGGCAGGAAGTTATTAGTTTGCATACGTAACTCTCATGTTTTAAGGGTTCCAAGGTCAACGTTTTATTACTAGTTGGTTACCAATTCAGCCGTTTTTTTTTTTTTGTTTGTTTTTTTTTTCAAGACAATCGACGTTTGGACAAAGACCTATAATTTTTGTACATATTTTTATACTTGTAAAATTTTTTTAAACATAACTGGAAGAAGACAGACATACTGTCGATATATTGTTGAACATTGTCAAAGAATGTCTTTTCTTAAATCGCGCTCTAAGTGTTGCATTATTATTATTATTATTTTTGTTGTTGTTGTTTGCGTGTTAAGTTTCCTGCTTTGCATTCTGCAGAGTCGGATCAAAACTATGGTCCTAAGGCCCTATAGGAGAATTGTCATTTAATTGATAAATATAAAAAATGTACAAAAATTTATAAGTCTTTGTCCAAACGTCGCTTTTCTTGAGAAAACGGATGTACTGATAATCAACGCGTCAAAACGAATGAAACGCAAACAGTGTAAACCTTGAAACATGTTTGATAGGATCGTGATCTTGCTCATCTTGGAGTTCTCCGTTAGTTGATTAATTCCTCTTATTAACTAAACAGTTTAGTATAAGTCTTATAGAAATCGACTGTCATTTTAAGTTAATAATTTGCATACATAACTATTCATATGAGTTTTAAAGGTCGAAAGGTTGGTAGATTCTGAATATTTTTTTTCAGAATATGCACCTTAAGATGATTGTCGAAACTACAGGCATTTATAATAAAATGTTCTGCAAGCTCCGTTGATGTCATATTATTTTGTCTGACAAGGGCACCCCGGCGTTGTGGAATGGTTAGCAAGCTTGTCTCGCTAGATTATTTACGACTGAAAAGTGAGTTCCATCCTCAATAAGTGTCCCATCCTTTCGGCCTTGTGCTACATCTAAGCTATGCTTTGAAAATAACCATTTTGGACACCGCGGCGTGGTGTAATGTTTAGCAATCTTGTCTCTCTAGATCAGTTATGACTGCATAGTGAGTTCGATCCTTACTCTGTAACCTATACAAATAAATGCCGTCGGAGTATTTGAGCACTCCGACGTAGTGCAATGGTTAGCAAGCTTGTCTCATTAGAATAGTTACTACTGTAATAGTGAATTTGATCCTCACTGGGTGCTCCAAACTTTCGGCCTTGTACCACATCTAAACAACGCTTAGTAAATCGCTATTGAGGCACGTGGTGTAACTGTAATCGTTAATAATCTTTGTTAAGTCAATTACGAGTGAATAGTGCTCCCTACTTTTCGCCTTGTGCCGCACCTGAACTACTCTTAGTAAATCGCCATACTGCCGAAATTTCGTTAAAACATTTTGTTTGTCTTTTCTTTTCTGAAAAGTGCTCACATGTGGAATTATTATATTTATTATTATTATTATTATTATTATTATTATTATTATTATTATTTCTGACGTAATATAAAAGCTGATAATTAGTTTCTATAAGACTATTTGAATATGTTGTGTTTATTATCAAGCAATAATATGTTCGCATTATCTACTGCTTCGGGCAAATCATAAATTTAAAAATAAATCTAATGCAATGTATAATCGGCGTCATTTTAAAAATAGCCTAATAATTAAATAATATACGTCATTAAATAATAGTTAAAATAACATAATAAGTATGAAATATAGTTAATTGAATAATAATAAAAATTTGCTTGTAGGACTTAGAATTAGATTTTTTTAAACTGCAAAACCTTTTTAAAAGCGTTGGTGTTGAACACGAGGCTAAGAGATACGATCACCTCGGGCGCCAGAATTGCCCTGGGCACTGCAATCTTTAATGAAAGATGTTTCTTTGCTGTCATTCGAATAATTTAGTATAATCTTTCGTAATTAACTTGATGGCTGAGAAGAAGGGCGGGGTGCAAAGTGTAATGCTCGCTTGTAAACAAATAAAGAGAAGAGAAGAAAAGGGAAATTTTAAGGGTGAAATTTTTATTGTTTTGTTGAATGTATTGGAACATGAGTTGAATATGATATAATTAACAATCGACTCATCAATTTGATACTTTTTTTCCCCTGGTGTGCAAGAAGTGTAATGGATAGTGGCTCTGAATGAAATATCGGAGACCTGAGTTCGAATTCCTGTCTAGTTCATTTGCAATCACTTACGTACAAATACACTTGGGAAAGGTATGAATCTAGTTATCTTCAATAATTCGCCGAAAACACAGCATAGCATGATGAAAAAAGGCCCCAAACTTAATAAAAAACAAAGTTTTATCGTCAAAATGTTTAAAAGGAAAGACCAAAGTATTTTTAAATTATTTTTTAAAATGTTTTAATCCTTTCTAACACGTTCGACATTTTGGTTAAAAATCTTGCTTTTTTTTTTTTTTTTTTTTTTACATTAGCGGTCACGTAATATTTACCATTAGTTTTTTTAGCGCCTTTTTTCAGTTGAAAAACACATTAATTTGGAAATTCTTGCTAAGATCAAATAATTGTCGGATTTTACTGAAACTTTCAGAAATAATTTTAGAAATGTTCGTTTTTAAGAAAATCATAGCAACAATATTTTTTTACATCTGTTACACCCCCACTCCTTACTTAATTTTATGAAAACTTGAAAATTCGACTTTGTGTGATTTTATGATTATATTCGTTAAAAGCAGAAGAATTTGAAGAATATAAATCATCGATTGTGTGGTAAATTTAAACCCGTTTATTCAAAATTCAATTCTGAATTGTAAAATACAAAACCTAATAAAACTAAGACTTTATTTAATTAAAAAAGCTATTTATGGCATTTATGAATAATATTAAGGACACTTATTGTCTAAAGCCAAAATATTTTCCCGATGACAAAAGAATTTTTATAAAATTTGTTTTCTTTTTTTCCAATTTTAAATACAAAATATGATAAATTTGTTAAATATTTCAAAATTAAGTTTGAATCTGTGTCTTTTTGGAAATTCTGTTATTAAAAAATCTATTTTGACAAATCATAAATTTTAAATATTTAAAAAATATTATCGTATCGCAGATTGTAATAAACAATCTGCGATACGATAATATTTTTTAAATATTTTTAATATGCAAAAAAAAATGTATTAAAAACGGTTCTCTCAAACTATGGATGCACAATTCAGAAATAATAGGTCACGTGTTTTAAGAGAAATACCTTAAGAAATTGTTTTACTTTCCTTCTGGATAGCACGTATCAAATGCTCTGACTGACTATCATCGTCGCATTTTCAAAATATCAAATTTTCTTTTTTACATCATATTTCACTAAATATTTTTATTTCATTTTTTAAAAATATAATTAATTTGATGTTTTTTCAGTGAAAGACATATATTTTTATATTGTTTTTTAGATTCATTTTTAGGGTCGGAAACAGTGTAGTGCAAGAAGTACCTAAACATCAATAAAATATCAGAATTTTAAAAGTATTTGATTTTTAGACATTACTATATAGTTAAATAAGCTGGTTCACTTAAAATTCGAAAATATTGTCACTTTTGTCCTTCCGTCCAATAAATTGCCCTGACGTTAGTTGTCGATACATATGATGTAAATGTCAATTCACACCCCCAAAACCAATCACCACAGTTAGACATGTTTCTCTTATTTTCAACAAATATATATATAATGTTTATGGTTTTGAGGGGGTGTGCACTGACATTATATATATATATATATATATATATATATATATATATATATATATATATATATATATGTATGTGTGTGTGTGTGTGTGTGTGTGTGTGTTTTATGTTTTATGTTAAGTGTCCATATTACCAGAAGTGTTAACTAAAGATGAGTGAATTGTTTATTTCTATGTAGTGGACTATTCTGATGACATAGTGGAAATGCAACAGATTTATATTAGAGTATTGTCTTAAAGTTACTCTTAAAAATTGTGATTTTAAAGTAAAGTATGTTTAGATATAAGTTAATCTTAAAAATAGTTTTATTAATCATAATTTTCATTGTTAACAATTAGACATGGGAGATAATTATTTGTTGTCTTGAGGAAGTCGAATAATATAAAGTTTTTAATATATACGAGTTTGAAATTGAAAATTTATTTGAATATGGCCGCCCTTTTTTTAGGGGTAAAATTGTGTTAATATAGTAAAAAAATACATGATGTCAGCGCAAGGCTAAATTCTTTTGATATCTATGTTTTATTATTATTATTATTCATTTAGTTATTATCGTTAAAGCTTTAAACTTATCTCCTTTCAGAGATATGAAAAGAGAGAGAGAGAGAGAGAGAGAGAAAGAGAAAGAGAGAGAGAGAAAGAGAGAGAAAGAGAGAGAAAGAGAAAATAAAAGAACTTCGACCCTGTCATTTTTTTAAATGAAACCAGGATATCGTTTTTTTTTTGTTATTTGTTTGGATTTGTAACAGAAAGAAAGATGTAAGTACTGATTTTAGTTTTGTCCCTTTTTATTCGACTTTCCCGTTTGTGTTGAGAAACTCAGTTCGAGGTGTGCCGTCAAACGGTGGCGACAAAATAAAAGAAAAGAAAAAGAAAAGAAAAAGAAGTAGAATATTTCACGACAAGATTTAATGTCAAACAGGTGTAATAAGAAGAGTGTTACCAATTGTAACGATATCCGCTTGAAAATCCTAAAACTCACAAAATACATAAAATTCAACATTTATTTATATTTATATAAATATATAGGTGTAACATAGCTCAAACAAGGGCGAAAAATAATTCTTCAAACAAATCACTAACCTTCTACTGCGAGTAAGAAGTGTTCCTTTGAAAAATCTGTAATGGCTTTCAGGTAGCAGTTTGTCGGGGTGGTTATCGGTTTGTAGCGGTGCTTTTGCTTTTATTTTTTTTTGTACTGGGGTATTTTCTTGTGTTGAATACATATATATATATATATATATATATATATATATATATATATATATATATGTATGTATGTATGTATGTATGTATGTATGTATTTATATGATAAGTTACCTAGGAGATATTACTCGGGTTACATGACTCTCTTTCTTTTTCTTTTCGAATAGCAGAGAGTGTGGCGCCCAGTATACTACACATTGTATGTCTGGGGACTAAGAAAAATCCTTAGAAACGAAACGAGACACGTCTTGTCAATACGGCATCCCGCGGAAAAGTAAAAAAAGAGAGCAGAAGGGTTTGTGACCTCTTTTATAGCACTTGATACAACGCTACTTAGCGAGTGTTAAGAGACGTCCCCAGCAGGACAACGTAGGGTAATGCCACACAGGAATAAATCAGGTTAGAATGCATTGTATTGCACTGATGTTGCATATTTTATAGCCCACACCTGACTTAAAAATCAACATTCAAAACGTTGCTTTTCTCTGACTTCATATTCCGAACACATTCCCCAGTTAACGAAGCCAGTTTGTATATTAAGAGACTACCTTTTTATATTCCCTTTTATCATTTAACCTGAGGACATGTGTATGATTTTTTTTTGATTTATAAACCTATAGTTTCAGCAACCACTTTTACCAGTGCTCATATTGCATTTTTTCTGTTATTATTATTGTCCTCAAGGATACATGGATAAAGGTGTTGGTTAGATCCTATAACTAGATCCAAGGAATTGTGAGTTCAATAGTTGGCTACAGCAGTGGTGAACCAAAACCTTGGACAGTTGAGTTATAGGGAAATAACCGTACCACCCTTAGGAGGCATGACATGTGGAATTAGAACAATCTACTCCGTTCGGTTCGAAATTCCAATCACCTGAAGATGGTTAGAACTTACAACAGCCGAAACATTGGGAATATGGAAATGAAGATTAGGATAACAGTTCGAATAATGTAAATGATGTAAGTAATCATAATACCTCATTTCAGAGATATAGACATATCTCCTAAATCTTGTTCCAGCATCCATTTACTCAAACTCGCTAGGCAGGTTTTCTTCTGATATATTGTAAAAGCCTGGACGTAAATTTATATCTATATATATTTATCAGTGTTCAGACATTTTCGTCTCAGTGAACTGTTTTCTCTTTTAATCAAAGTAGCATTTCTTTTGTTGAAAATCTGGTCCGCTTTGTTATGGTGAAGAACCAATCCCCTTTGTGTCCATTTTTGGTAGATTTTATGTTGTCTCAGCGTGGGATAGTCAGAGATGGAGGGGAAAAGTAAAAGAATACAGATGATTTCGGCTAGATTGAAAAAGAAAATATTCCCTCAGAAATATTCTTCTAAAAGATTTGAAACTTCCAGCATCTCTCATTTCGTGCACATGTGTAGACGTGGCAACATCAACAAAGCCCAGTCCGGTGAAATCCTAATGGGAGAAACGCGTCACAAAAAGAAACAAAATAAAAACTTTCCTTATTGTCATATTTCTCCAAATATTGTTTGTTGATATATAAAATTATACAAAATTATATATATATATATATATATATATATATATATATATATATATATATAATTATTTATTTAAAATATGATTCCAACTCGCGACATAAGAGGTCTCATGTTTCAAAACAAGAGCCAAAAACTTCAATATAATTATTTGAATTAAATTGAGTTAAAGTAAGCTCTGTTCCATCTTCAAGCGAAATTTTTTTTTTTGGAATAACGTATTTCTGAAATTTACGTGTTTTAATAATTGAAATCAAAATTTCCATGCTAACAGCTAGGGCGAATTGTTTAAATTGGGTAGGCGTGTGTTGGGTGTTAATAATAAGTATCAGTATAGAGTTACTTTCATGGATGTCAAGTCAGGGAAAGGTGGGGGGGTCTAAATTTGAAACGGAAGAAGTATTAACTCTAGTCTGGTTTGCGCGTCTATGGAGATTTATTTATTTTTTTATTTTATTTTTTATGAAAGGGATTTGGGCATATAAAAAACTACCGTAACGTTTGTTTTTTGACGACTTCATAAAGTGTTATCTTTTTTTGTAGGGTATTTAAACTATTTATTTGGGCTATGGATTATGAAAGTTATTATATTGTACGCTTGTTTTTAGCTAATTATTCAAACCATGAATCTGATGATGTCGACAAAAAACCGTTAACTCATGTCTATTGTTTAATAGATTATTATTTAGAAGCTTTAGGTAGGTTATACTTTAACTTCCTCTGTCTCACTTGCGTTCAATCTGTCCTGTGAGTAACAAATTTTCCAAGCAAGTTTTCCTCATTATGTGTCCCATGAATTTAAACTGTCACTTCCTGATTTTAAGTATAAGTGTCCTTATTTCCATTTTTCAAAAACTTCATCGTTGCTCATATATTCGGTCCATGGTATGCTAAGCATTACCCTGCAGAACCACATTCTGTTGCTTCAAGATTCTTCTTTATCTGTGAAGAGATTGCTCAGGATTAATATAGGAGGATAGATATTACGTGGCAGTCCAGTAAATCTTTCTTTTTTTGTATTGCTTCAAATTTTTTTCTTCATGTGTGACGATATTGTCCAGCATTCACTGCCATATATGGGTATTGATATTACATAAGAGTTCAGCATTCATTTCTTTGTTTCTGTTGCTTCAAGTCTCTTCTTCAACTGGAGGAGATTGTGTAGCATTCACGGCCATATAGGATTGTAGCTATTACATAAAAAATCAGTATTCTTTTCTTTGTTTCTGTTGTTTCAAGTTTTTTCTTCATGTCTGAAGAGATTGTCCAGCATTCAAAGCCATATAAGAGGCTTTTAACCTAATTAAAATAATAAAACAAAAAATATTAATATATAACCCAGTGTGTCTGAAAATTTTTAATTTTTAATATTTTTAATATTTTTATTTTTAAAAAAAAAACACACACACACACACACACACACACACACACACACATATATATATATATATATATATATATATATATATATATATATATATATATATATATATATATATATATAAATAAATAAATAAATAAGGGGGTATGAAGTGGTTAGAACATTCACTTCCTAACCATGAGCCCCGGGTTCGAATGTTATGTCAGGAAGAAGACTTCTTGATGTTATCGGTGTGGAGGGGGTTGATCCCAGCGTTCAGCACCTTTGGAAAATGAAACTGAAAACCATACAACGGGTTGACTCAAGGCTTGTGAGTGAAATTGGGGAGACGGAACACTTGGGAGCCGTCGATAGCTGTACTAGGACAAGTCATCATGAGCGAGGGTTTCAGTGTGCCGTCCTTGTTCATATTGTTGATCACGTTAGATAACACGCTCTCTCCCAGAAACGATAAATAAGGTCTGCTCAGCATAGTTGCGCTATAAACCACAGGTGGGCTCTGTGGGTGTTGAACAAAATGTGCCTGAGCGAGCGTCTCCAATAGGGATTAGCTAGCCGCCCTAGTAGACGGGTATCCTCGAAAACGAGTGACCAGCTATTATATATATATGTGTGTGATCGAAATAAAAGTGTAAAATTTAATATTACAAGACATATTAAAACTTTACATCGGGTCCCGCAAGCCTTCTTTGTGCAAACAACGTGAGTGTTTGCTGGGACTCGCTGTCATCTGCCTCTAGTTCCTTCTTGCATATATATATATATATATATATATATATATATATTTTCCACCTATTCTTATTGTACATTTCTCTGTTTTAATTTTGAATCTCCCGTGGAAGCCTGAAGAGCGGGAGCGAAACCGGTTGCTTCCCCCCCTTGTTGTTGAGTTTTTTTTTATTATTTAATATTGTTTTAATATGTCTTGTAATATTAAATTTTACACTTTTATTTCGATCATTAAATTTTGTACCTACAAAAAATATCTTTAAATATATATATATATATATATATATATATATATATATATATATATATATATATAATTTTATATTTATAAAAAATATTATCTATTGTTACACTGGTCAGGGTTAAATGTAAATCTATTGATATGATAATATATGTAATCATTCTTATTTCTTGAATTTCGATAATATTAATAATAATATTTATGTTTACAGGGAGATGTCTTCCAGTAAAGTAGAGGAGCTTTTAGAACAGACTGAATGGAGTTCATCTTGTTTCAGTTTCATCTCGATCTTATCCAATGCTGAGTTTCCGTGTTTCCTTCGGTTTGCAGAGAAACGCTATTCCGATGAGCATATCACGATTGAAAAAAACGATGTCCTCTTTCTGGAAAATTGTCTTTTGAAGTACGTCCTGAAAGCAAGGCTTTCTACATGTGATTCCCGTTGTCGTTATGTCACAAAACTTGCTGAGGAGGAAGACATCTTTTTGCCGCTAGGATGTACGCAACCAGGTGTTATAAAGCCATTGATGATGGACTTCGACAAGGTGATCTTTCACTGTCCTCGTGAATTGGGTATCAACTTTCCTCGCTTTGTCCGAACGATGAACGACGTAAGATTCATTGGCGGTCAAGACGAAAAAAGATCAACGTTTGTTATTCCCCAAAATGATATCATAGAGATTTTACGCTGGGAATACAGATCTAGCCATAAAGATCCGAAAAAAGAAAACAATCAGGAATTAGATGACTCTTCGAAAAACAGTTTGTCTGAGCCCTTGTTTGAAATATACAACAACTGGACAAACGATTCTGATTTTTCGAGTTTTAAAGCAATGAGGCTTATTTGTTCATGGAATGATAAGCTCCTGGCATTGTCTTCGAATACTCGAATCGATCTACAAGGAGTTTATGATCAAACACAATATACCATTCAAGACATATTAGAAAGGTTACCGTCTCCTCAAGCCTTTCTATTTACCAAAGAGCTGGACAGAGATCAAGTTCAAAATACTGATTTCAGTGGATGTTACTTACTAAAGGAAATTTGCCCAGTACTTTTATTGAATGGCTATCATATCAGATGGAAGAACAGGACAAATATAGAAAGATTTCGTATTCCTCTCGTGATAGGAGACGCTGATTTGTTAATATTCAGCCATGGAAGAATTACCAGGGAATCACTGGCGAGTGAATGGTGGCAAAATGACAGTGGACATTTGATTCTACGATCAACATCCATTTCAGAGACCACGTGCACAAGCGAAATAAAGGAACACCGTCGTAAGACTTTTTCTTCTTTTTCCGGTAAGCTTAATGATTGTGTCGCGCCAAATTCTTTCCGTGCTTTGCTTGCTTTGAACATTTGAAATTCGAGACGTCGCGTTTTAATATTTGCTTAGACCAGCTGATTAAGACACAAGTTCAAATTAGGTTAATTAAGAGATTATATTGCGACAGACGTTCTTGTAGGGGGGTATCTGCTTGATTTTGAAAATTAATATTCGAGATATTGTGGTAGTCAATACTTTCTGTAGCATCTTCAGGTACGGACGACTTTTCCAGCCTCTTTAGCAATGAGTCGTATATACGAGTTCCACTAATGATCTGGATTGAATCTCAATGACGTTAGTTTAATACGGCACGAGTTCAGACTAGAGTAAATGAGAGAAGAAAGACTTTATAGTGGGGGGGTATCTACTTGATTTGAAAACTAGAATTCGAGTACATTTTACAGCAAAATGACCAACAATACATTTCATCTGTAGTTGAATGCATACAACTGCGTTCAAAGTATATTTCGTTCAAGGCATATAATTGTGTTCAAAATATTAGATTTCGGTATTAAGTAACCCATAGAGCAAGGGTCGGCAACCTACGGCCCGCGGGCTGAATCCGGCCCGCGAAGACATTTTGACCGGCCCACGAAGACATTTTGACCGGCCCACGAGCCTGATTACCAATGACTCTGTTTTTAACATGAGAGATGAGGCTTTCGAATTAGACTATCTGCCAGATATCTTTTATGAGACTTATTTTACCAAGTTGCGTTGCCTAGGTTTAATGTCAAATAATGGATACATATTTGTTATGACCCTTGGCTACATTAAAAGGTAACAGAAGCGAAAGGAACGATAAAGTGAAAGAGGCCAGGGAGGGACTGACATGCGAGGTACCAGAAATCTAAAGACAGTTAAACATACGCGCATTATACATACATACCTCATGAATGTGTAGATGATACCGCATGTGTACGTACGTAAGTGTATATGTTTGCAACTATTTGTACTCCTATGTATGGGTATATGTGCTTCGTTTTTGTTTGATGTGCGTGTGTGTGTGTGGTTCGTTTGTGGAACAATTTTCAATAACAGTTTCAAACCTACACGTCATAATTTCATCCATTTCACTTCAGTTGATTTTTTTCACTTTGAAGTATTTTGACGTTCCTTGAGGAAAAGTAAATTTTGTTAGGTGTTTTTTAATTTTAGATTTTCTTTTGTTTTTCTGATTACTCAATGTTTATTTTCATTATGATTTTAAATATTTAGGTTGACAGGGGTCTACATATGTAATTTTCCCTAATTTTTCATTAATGGCCTTCGTCCGGCCCGCGACCCGTCATTATAACACGATCCGGCCCGCGGGGTCGAATGAGTTGCCGACCCCTGTCATAGAGGTTGATATGCCGCTAAACAAAATCAACCAAAATTTCTTTTACAACATCAGTTTGCGCCTCATATATACAAAGTTTTATACATCAAATTATTTTTACTAACTCTATGGCTTCATTTTAGAAGTTTTATTTTATTTAAATAATACATGTTGGTAACCTTTTCTTTTAATAAATGTTTTTAAATATTCTCCTCAAAAGAAATTGTAATAAACAAACCTAGTCTACTGTCTTATTTTTGTATTTACACTTTAATTACAGTAGAATTCTTGACAACCGGACTAAGAAGGCCTTCCGGATATGAGGAATTGGTTACAAAGTCCGGCTACGAGGAATTATATTTAGATTAAAATAAAACAACTGAAATCAGGTTTAACATTTATTTTCAGTGTTTTATAGTAAACAAAATAAGATAATGGTGAGTGAAATATAACGGAATTGATTTCAAGGAAAAAGAAATAAATTATCTAATGTTAATGAAAATTCATTAAATTAAGTATGCCACATATGTAAAACAAATAATGTAACGGGGATTTTTTAATCGCTGTTGCATAATGTTTCTTTCTCTTCTAATGTCATTCACAACTTTTTCTGCATTTCGTTTTGCTTTTGTTCTTGAATTTTTTTAAACGAAGACACTTTTTAACTCTGTGTGCATTATTGCAATCGTCAACGCTGAATGCTGGCTTTCTTTCCATAAAACTGACAACTTTTTCAATAACTTTTTCAATTTCAGTCCAGGTTTCATCACAATCATGCCTCTCGTCACTATCTTGTTGCAGATGTGTCTCATTGTCATCCTTTCCTTTTATTCCCATCATCTTTTGCACAAATACAAGCCATTAGGGTGAAATAAGCAATTATCCAAAGTAAATTTCCTGAAAAACAGAAATTTCAAATCAGTTACATATCACCCAAATAGTTCAAATATACACTTCAAAATCATGTACGGATATGCGGGATTCCGGATATGAGTCACTCCGGATATGAGAGATTCTACTCTATTTTATAGAATTTTACATTTCTTTTTTATTTTATAAATGCTTATAGTTATCTTCACATAAAATGGACATTTTTATATGTATTATCCTATTATGAAATATTTTTCTGCTTTGATTTTAAATATATAATATTTTTCGATTGTACTTAGACACTCATCACACATAAGACATATCGTAGCACCCCCCACCAACTCAGTAGAGGGGGCGCGATACAACATAGCCTGTGCGCCCCAATAAGTAGTATGAGTTAAAAGAGGCCCACTAAATTTTAAAAAATAAGACGTGAAATCTGACAGGTCAACAAGAAGGCAACAAACGACAATTATGAAACTAAATGAACTTAAATTGAAGGGTGTGTGACAACGCAATGACGAAAAGGTCAAGGTCATAGCGTCTGCCACTGATCACGTGGACGTAGTAGCAAAGAGCTACAATCATATAGAAATTTTAGAAGCTAATATTAAAGAAAATGAATGCTTTCTGATTTTAGTAGCATGATACAATTTAGTTAATTAGTGCTGTCAGAGAAAAGGAGAAATTTATTCTCCTCTTTTGAACTCAATTTCAGCAAATTTTTGCCGATAATGTTGTAGACGGTGTATAGAAATGGGCGAATTGCCTACTTTTATGCCATGTACTCTTTTTTTGTGTGAAAGACAAACGTGTGTTGCGATAGAAAAAAAAACTGACTATCTAAAAAAATTAAAAAATAGGAAACTAAGAGTTAACAAATTATTTTGGTTTGCCATAAAGAAATAAAAACAAAAAAGATAAGAAAAAAAGGAAATAAATAAAAGAGGTCAAAAGTCATCATTCCTAAATGTAGGTGAAGAAAAGTTGTGGTCAAATGATCCTGTGAACCAATCAGAAAACAAGAGACAATTCTGAAATTCTTTTGTATCGAATCAGTGATAAACTCAGAGTCGACTTGGCAAAGACAGCAGAGAGTCGATGAATTTCGTCCGTTATTCTATGCCTAGATTTTCTGACACCTAAAAATCCCACAGAGTCGTAAAGATCCTACTACCAACTAGATACATATCCAATTACAAAGACACTCTCTCTCTTTCTCTCACACACACACACATTCACTCACTCACTCACTCACTCATTCACTCACTCACTCACTCACTCACTCACTCAAAGCAGTACTTCTCAAACTATCTGATATGGCGGACTGGTATTTTCCCAACAATGTATCACGTACCTGTAATATTTCATGGTAATACCGGAAACGATACTGAATATAATAAAAGGTTGACTATTTTTATGTTCCATTTATTTTGCAAAAAATAATACAATATAAAAACATATAAAAAGAGATATAAAATTTTATCAGTACATGCAAAATGTCTCTTTTTACTAATTATTTTCGCACGCATTCTTAAAATGCTATTAGATTAAGGCCGTTATCCAAACAGCCCCACGTAAATCCAATACACATACAGCTCGTTTTATGAATGCGGATGAGTAGATTCAGTAGTAGTAGTAGTAGTATTTATACTAATAAAAACAAATATCATGTTGCCAATCTGAATGCATATATTTAATTACCAGTAAAATAGTAGTTTTTTTTTAATTGCTCGTAATTGCCACGTGGTTTACACGATAGTAAAATTGTCATTTCCTTTAGGAGGTAAGTCATTTTATTTCCCAATGGACGACATTTGCACTCTTAACATTTTAATTTCTTCTGATCGTTAACATATTTACACTTTGGGAGACTGTGTAGTATGCATGTGCTCAGGTTTATATATATATATATATATATATATATATATATATATATATATATATATATATATTAAAAAGCCAAGAATCCCAAATTAACTCGGCTTGAAGCAATAATACTGATGAGCTCTGATACATTAAAACAGTCTGTATATATATATATATATATATATATATATATATATATATATATATATATATATATATATATATATATATATATATATATATATATATATATATATATGTGTGTGTGTGACGTCTCACCTCAAAATGAACTATTTCCGACAATTATTTTAATATATCTTATTGTTATACATTATTTATATATTCGCAAATATTCAAGTAAATGATCTCATTATAATAAATAATATTAAGTTCCGGCCGGTAAATGTTGTTAGTACTGTTTATTATGAACAGGGTATTTGCTTATACGTCTATATATAAAAAAAACTATATATATATAGTTTGTCTGACGATCGCTAAAGCGTGAAACCCAGGGTCACAAACTCACATCTATCCAACCAAATATGTTAGCTCTATCTCTGATATTGAGCGCTTTCTAGTAAGTACCGCGCATATAATATATAAATAATTATACATATATATATTTATTTATATTTATATACACTTTTCACACACACAAAAATATATATATATATATATATATATATATATATATATATATATATATATATATATATATATATATATAATCAAATCTCATGTGCCGGTGTCAGGCTGTCGGTTTCCTGATCTGCTTGACCCTCATACGTCGAATCTCGACGGGAGAGTCGATTATATATATATAACCGAAAACTTAGGATTGTAAAAACGAGTGGTCTATATCACAAGACGTAGTTTACATGGAATTAATAAAATAAGTTTTTAAAAGTGCAAAGTGTTTCAAATCAGAGTTTTATGTTTTTGCCATCGTCAGGTGTTGAAGTTTCAGAGTTATTCGAATTATTCGACGTGTTCTATCTCAAGTACCTGCTTTGAATGTATCTCGATATCCGCGTTTATTTTTATTAGGTATTTCTTCTTGTGTTACACGTAGCTATCAACTCAATTTTTTCTTATTTAGTAATTTACTGCCCATCCATTGTAAAATCATTAATTTTTCCATTAAGCGAAGGTCACAGCTTTCTTCTCTCCAGTTATATTTTTGGGTAACAATCATTCTTTTATACATTTTTCCATTAAGCCTAGGTCACAGCTTACTTTTCTCAAGTTATATATTTGGGCAGCAATCATTCTTTTATACATGTTTAATTAAACACGACGGAGAAGGAATATTTTGTGAGTTTTTTTTTTTATTCAGTTTTGTCTATCATTCTTAGAGTTTTTCTGAGAACTGATTATGTCGAAACTGTTCCTCGTGATTATTGCCCCAGTCGTTTGGGGTTAATAATGCTATAATCATCCTCAAGGTGTTTGTGTTTGGTTTGGTTTATTTTGTTTTACGGCATATAAGCCTCAACGGGTTATTTAATGCCGACAAGATTTTTAGGATAGATTCGTATGAATAGACTCTATATTCTTTGTAAGAAATCAGTTTGAAGATCAAGTTTTATTTTTCGAGTCAAATGTATTGCTGGTAATTTTTTTTTTAAATGTATTGTTGGTATTTTTACTATCAAAATCTATTTTTATACTTTCATCGTATTTTGGCTCCAGATTGGCGGGGGGGGGGGTAACGATTTGTCAGTAGCTGGAACGCTAACAGATGCTTCCACCTCGAGTCAGGGTGAATCAAGTTGGGTGGGGAGTTAATTTACATGTGTGTGTGTGTGTGTGCGCGTGTGTGGGTTTGTATCTTAGGTAATTGAGAACAATGACAGAGACTGCAGTTGTGCTTTTGAGACGTGGTGGTGGTGGATGGGTAGGGGTTTTGACTGACAGATTGATTTCTCATTTTTTTTTTTATCTACTCTTTGTCGTTTTTTTAACCAACACTTTGTCGGTTATATTTATCAAACCATTGTCGTTTATTTTTTACCAACACTTTCTCGGGTTTTTTTTTTTACCAACACTTTGACGGTTATTTTTTATCAAACCTTTGTCGTTTTTTTTTGTTTTTTTTTTTACCTACGCTTTGTCATTTTTTTTTTTATACCAACACTTTGTCGGTTATTTTTTTTACCAACCTTTTGTCGGTTTATTTTACCAACACTTGTCGGTTTATTTTACCAACACTTCGTCGGTTATTTAAAGCCGATACATATTTTGGATTCTAAGAATAATTCTTTTTGTTTTGCGAGTGAATACTGCAGTAACAATTTGGGGAGGGGGAGATAACAACGATTTTACCAGATACAAATCCTACTATTTAGCCCAGAGCCTGGGGAGAGAAAGTGCTCTACCCACTCATACAGCTTTTGTTGATTCATGGTGCGTGCTTCATACGGTTCGAATATCCGGCGAAGGACTTCAACAGGTTTGATCCCCCACTTCTACCCACAAAAAACATACAACGACGCGATGTTCCCCGATGGTGCAATCGCTGAGTGGAGCGTCCATGCGTCTGACCTCGCTGCTCCCTGTCAGTCGACTGAAAGATGGAATGCTGCGCGCGGCTAGCCGCCAGTCATTCCATGTGCAGGCTTTGTGGTTGCGTGTCAGTGTCACCCTGATTTTCTTTACTGTGGAATTTCAAAATAACTTTTACTTTAGTATTTACCCCTTGTATTATTTTTCCTCTGGCATTATGAATAAAAATTTTTAAAGTCATTTGTTTATGCAACATTGAAGAACTCCCTCTTACTCTTAAATTCTGTTTTTCCCCCCTTTCTCTCTCTCTTAAATTGTTCATTCTCCTCTCTCTCTTAAATTCTATTTTTCTTTCTCCGTTAAATTCTGTTTTTTTTTTCTCTCTCTCTCTCTTAAATTCTGTCCGACCCTCTCTCTCCCACTCTTAAATTCTGTTTTTCTCTCTTAAATTCTGTTTTCCCTCTCTCTCTCTCTCTCTCTCTCTCTCTCTTAAACTGTGCTTTTTCCTCTTTCTTTCTTAAATTCTATTTCTCTTTCTCCCTTAAATTCTGTTTTTTTCTCTCTCTCTTAAATTCTGTCTTACCCCCCGTCTCTCTCTCTCTTAAATTCTGTTTCCTCTCTCTTTCTCTCTCTCTCTCTCTCTCTCTCTCTCTCTCTCTCTCTCTCTCTTAACTTCTGTTTTTTTGCCGCTGACATTATTTCAGCACTGTTTTATGGCCATCCGCCATTTTTTAAAATTATTTTTAAACTGACGTTACATTGTCAGTCATCAGCTAATAATATACATCGTATATCTGCCTGGTCAATGCGGTGCGTACTATGCAGGAAACTCCGACAAATTTAAGGCTCCAAAAGGTCTAGTTTCAGCAGCGTTTTTATTTGCTTTTTGTCCTTTTCACTTTTTTTTCTACCTAAGTAATATTGTCAGTGGTCAACTATAATAATCAACAGGTCCGGTGCTTACTACCTCAAACTTCTCAACCGCGTCGGGACCCCATGCCTACTGGTAAGGTAGTGGGGACAGAAGTGCCAATTTCAGTAGCGCTTATTGTTTTAAATTGTAATTTTCTTTCTGACCAGTTCCTTAAAAATCAATGAACGGGGTAATATATCTCGGTAAAATCATTTTTTAATTTTTTAGTCCGTGATCATCCACTAAGGAGGATCTCTGATTTTTTTTACTAGTACTAATACTAACCAGAAGTTTGAGGTTAGTAATTAAAATAAAATTTCTAATCCCCATTTTTTTTACATTTCTAGAAAGATAAAACCGAGAAAATGATCGCTTAAAAAATAAAAATATTTAAAGATTTCAACGCATGAAAATTTTCCCGAAAACTGAAATATTGTTTTTAAAATAAATTTTTAAGAAAATCCTGTTTGTGTAGTGTTGTAATCTTTATAAAACATTTTTTTCTTTTCAGTGTAGAAGTGTCGACGATTAATCTTTATGGAAATGTAAAAATTTGCGACTTAAACATTTTTCTCGAGTAAAATTTAGTCATGAAAATATTGGTGGTCATTACAAAAAGAACATTTTCCCAGATTTTTTTTTTTAATTAAAATAATCTATTCATTATAAAAGTAAATATTCAATGAATATGTACTGAAATTTTCATTTAAATTGGATATGTCCATGATTTTTGGTATTTAAAAAAAAACGCTGCTCTTTGAGGGTTTGTGGATCCCAGGCTGAGAAAAAGTCGTCATGTAGTTGAAAGTTTCTGGGGTGAGGGGTTGTGTCTACCACTCACCCTTGGTTTTGAATATTGTTGCCACATCTAGTCTGGTGCTCCTGATATATTTTTAGAGATTCTTGATAAAATCTGCAATGTTATTGTTCCTAACCTGGCATCACGGTTTCAGTCACTTCTCCACTGCCGTAAACTAGTTTTCCTGTGGCTCTTCTGTAAATAATTTCATAGCAATTGTTCTGATGAACTTTCCGCTTTCTGGCTACCTGACAGCTGTAGCTGGTCGCGTGCTCAGCTCTTAGCCGAACTCTCTATCTTCGGGCAGAGAGAAACCCGGACGAGGCTATGCCGAAGGACAGAGTCTCGTCCGGGGAGGTAGACAGACCCAAACTCGTTCATGCGGGGTCTACGGAGAATTTTTGGCAGAGCCTACGGGCTCGGATTGCCCCACATTAAATTCGGCCTTGTGCCACATCCTACCTCGTGAGGAGGTCGGTAAATATTACTTTCTGCTATCGTTCCTAGAATTTATGCATTTAATCGTGATATTAGATTGGCAACAATGTCTCATTAGTTGAATTGGCTAGATGTAACCGGAAGTTCTCTGAAAACAGTTTCTTCTATCGCACTTCTCGCTTGTGCAACTCACTTCCGGCTTCTTACTACCCAGTTATCTTTGATCTTCAAAATTTAAATGCAATGTCAATCGTTATCTTCTGTCTTCTTAATCTTTAATTATTCTCTCTTCTCAATAGTATATTTTTTTCTAACACATATTCTCTAACACTCAGTAACTCATTGCGTCTTAGAGGTATTATTGCCTTGCCTGTAGGGGGAAATAATTAAAAAATCAATTTGGATGAGAGGAAGCACACATTCTGAACCATAATTTGACTGAATTTAATATTAGGAAAAAAGAAATTTCAGTTTTCTCGTCGATTTTTCATCTTTAAAATAAAATTAAGATTAAAATAATGAGTTTATGTTTAAATAATAAGCTCATATTTTCTGAATAGAGTAAAAACTAAATTATTAAAATATAGTGTTATTACACAGGGGAGTAGAGGATAGGGTTCCGGCTCCTTCTAAAGCAAAGATTTCCAAAGTGGGGCGCATGCCCCACCGCTGGGGCATGGTAATATTTTGGTGGAGCATGTATAGGATGTGCACCCTTCGGGTTACTATACCAATAGAATAAAGGGACAATTCGAGAATGAGTTATTAACAGTGAATTGTTTTCTAGTGAGCTCAAATTTCATTTTGCATTTTTATTTCATAATTAAAATAATCAAAGTATATTACAGAATAAGCTTTCATTCAAATATTTTATATTTCTGCCTTTCAGTACTCTGTTATATGTTTTGAAACTATATATAATTGTCTTTTTGTTTTGTTTTTAATTTTCTCTTTCATGGACACCATGGTCTTTGGAGGCTTGTTTAGAGACCAAGTTAATGCAGTTACTGCAATTCACGTAAAGGAGGCTTTAAAAAAGCCTCCTCCACGTGAATTGCAGTAAAATTTTGAATATGTAAGAATTAAATAATACAGGGGCACCAGAATTTTAGAAATACCAAAGTGGGGGGGGGGGCTTGACCCCAAATCGGTTGGGAAC